>JAYXIM010007183.1:0-317662 GCA_037575425.1 Anastrepha fraterculus | reverse complement strand
CACAGTGGTTCCGCCATAGGACATTGGATGAAAATAGTCATGTTAAAATTATGCAGCAATATTTAGCTAAATGTTAGTTCATTAGTCATAGTAAGTTAGAGTACAAAAGAAATTTCAACTGCACAAACAATTCACTTATAATTGTGCCTCCAAAGTAAGAGAATTTGAAAAGTGATAGTTAGCGTGGTCTCCGCTCCGTACTTACGCAGCTCCGGGAAGTATTATTTTTCTAAGCATTAATGTGTTTATGTCCTGTTGTACAATGGGAATTCAAGTTGAGGGTATGTACGACATGTTAAACGTTTTGTTATCTTTTTTAATTATTATTTAATAGGTTTTCAGACCGTACGAAATAGGTACTTTAAAATTTGCCGTTTATTTTTTTTTATAAGAAGTTTGTAAAGTTTTAACTAAGTTCGCACGAATCTGCACAAATGAAACATACATTAAAATATTCTTACGTATGTCCTCTTTAAGGAAAAATAATTTCTAGCTGCGATGACCTGCGATTGCGCTTGATATAGGGTCTAATCTGTACCTACATATGTGTACCTATGTTACCCAAGAGGAATTGGCGTTACAGAATCATCTGCCGGAATTAATTTACAATGTTTGTTGGACCACACTTGCTCTTGAATTCTCGAATCTCAAAAACCAGTATTGGTAAATATATCTGAATCAAGTTGCACTGAGTATGAATTAGTAGGTAAATGGGGTTTCGATGGCAGCACTGGACAGAGCGAATACAAGCAAAGTTTTTCTGATCCGAGAACGGAAGATGGAAGTTTAATTGTTACATCTTATGTACCCTTGAAATTAATTTGTAAATCGATTACCTTTGACCCAGATAAGATAATTTGGAAAAACCCTCGCCCATCCTCCACAAGGTTTTGTCGGCCTATACGTTTTCAATTTGCTAAAGAAACTAAAGCTCTTTGTGTTCAAGAAGAAGAGTATTTTAAAAAAGCTATTAGTGACTTGAATCCGACTGTTGTTAAATCGATAAACATAGTTATAAAGTAAGTCATTCTTTACAATTAACTATGGTTGATGGTAAAGTGCGCTGTGCTCTTAGTGACTCATCTACGGGTAAATGTTATATTTGTGGTGCGACACCTAAAAAAATGAATGACTTAGAAAAGTGTAGAAACAGACAAGTAAACTCCAGTAGATTTGAATTTGGTTTATCACCCCTGCATTCTTGGATTAGATATTTTGAATACTTTATTCATGTTTCTTATAGAATCGATTTTAAAAGGTGGCAAGCACGTTCATCTGAGGAAAAAACACTTTAAACTTAGAGAAAAGAATATGTTCAGAGGGAGTTTAGAGAACAATTAGGCTTGATAGTTGACAAACTGCGAATTGGAGGAAGTGGCACCTCTAATGATGGAAATACAGCACGAACATTTTTCCTTCATTCAACCATATCATCCGAAATCACAGGAATAGACAAACACGTTATAGACAGATGTAGTTATCTCCTACAATGTCTTTCATCTGGTTTTAAAATTAAATCGAATAAATTCAAAATATATGCACTAGACACTGGTAAAATTCTAGTTAGTAAATATTTATGGCATAATTTACCTGCATCAATTCATAAAGTGCTCATTCATGGGTCGGAGGTGATCGATCATTGTTTATTATCAATTGGAGAATTATCAGAGGAGGCAGCTGAATCATGTAATAAATTAGTGAAACAATTCAGATGTGACAATACCAGAAAGCACTCAAGAACTGTAATTAACTCGGATCTTTTGCACAGGCTTCTTCTTAATTCCGATCCATTTATATCTAGTCTACGAAAATGTAGAAAGAAATCTATGATGTCAAGAGAAGTGTTGGATTTATTGAGTCAAAAGTTTTATATTTCAAAGTACATTAACTTTTTTGGAAGTGAATATTTTATTGTTTTCATAAATAAGAATAAGTTAACTGGCATCAAAGTATACTTTATGCTCATCCTTTCGGAATTTAATGTTTTTTTTCTATTATTGTTTATAATTTAAAATTTATGCAAAACAAACAAAAAAATTTTATATAAAAAATGTGTGTATCTAATTTTCCTTTGACTTTTTATATTAATTATATATTACTTTATTATATATTATTATTATTATATCTTATATATATTCTTATTATATATATATTACTTTTTATATGTCTTAATGTTTTTTTAACAAATAAAAACATTTCTCAACTTAAAAACGTACTAAAAAGTCATTTATCACGCCAAAAGTTCTTATGACCGCTCTTCCTACGCGGCGGGACCACTGTGCAACGCCCAGAAAATAATTGAAATACAAAATTTAGTGTAGTGACGGTAACTTTTATCCACAGAAAAGTTGTATTCCAAATAGTTAATAATTATTTTGGTAAATAAGGCAAAGTTGGATGTATGGAAATAAATGTTCAATGAATTTTAGCTTTTGTTGAAAACACAAATTTTTTATTTAAAATATTTCTTAGCTGATCTCACTTCTCAAACATTGTACAGATTAACGGCGACTTATAAACGTAGATACAATAATAATAATATTCTAGGCATCATGCTTTTATAACCATGGAAGGTTTTGAAGGAGTAATATTCACTTTAATGTCTCTTTGTTCTTGCAAATGGGTTTTATGAGAAGCTTTTTGATGGTAGCATGTAGTGGTTTACTATACATTAGTTACGTTAGCCAGGTTGCTAGTCTAAGACAAGACACTCGGTGGCCCTAAGACCCATTGCGAAACCAGTATTTAATTTCCATCCCCTCACTAAGTTGTTTAAGCCACTTAGATATTTTTCAGAAAGTAACCAGTTCCTCCAGTGAGACATTTTCCAATTAGAGGAATGCTTATGCCCTCTACCACTCGCTGAAGGTCAAGCTCAGAGCATTTCCTTGCACACTCCTCCACTCTTTCTTTTTCCTCCACTCCGGGCCGTGACCGAGTAAAACTGTAGTAAGGTTTGTCGGAGCTAAGTCCATTAGTCCCATCGCTTTTGCTGTTTTGTCTATAGCGTAGATCTCAGCTTGGTTTGGGAATCTAAAGTAGAAATTTAAGGGGTTAGTGGTAGTCAGAATTCTCAAAAAACTTTTTTTTTTCTTAAAGTATAATATCTTAAAAATATTGTGTATAAATTTTAAGTGAATCCGACAAATAGTTTTCGAGTTATTCAACAATTAACAAAGTGCGCTCAGGCTCTATGTACATAAATCGATAGCAAAATTTAAATGCGTTTTTTTCAAAACTATTGAACTATTGAATTGGTGATCACTGTAACTTAAAAACCGCTTGGTAGATTTCAATAAAATTTATACTGCTTTTGAAAAACATAAAAAACTCGTGTCTGAACGAAGGATTTTTTTCCAAAATTTAGATTTTTTTTTAGTCTGAAAAATATTTCCCGAGGCCGCTTGTTAATTTTGAAAAAACGAATCTATTAATAAAACTAATTTATCTTGTCTCATTGATTTTAGATGAGTCTCCAAGGACTTGTGATGATCACCGCAAGGGACTTCTGGAGAAACGGGCTCCACACAAACAGCAATAACTTTTACAATTATTATTTACTAGCTTTAACCCGCGGCCTAGCTCGCGTAGGAGTAGTTTTGAGGGATTTAGGATATGTATATAAAATAATTTCATAGAAAATAATTTTTATTAATAACCATAATATTAAAATACCCGGCATCCGTTGCTATGCCTCGTTGAATAAAATCAAAACAACCCATCAAAAAAATATCAAGCAAAATTTTTTTTATAAATTTTCTATCTCAAAGCGTTTTTGAACTTTGCATTTGGGTCATAGTTGAACAACTTATTAAGATTATTAAGTCTAGAGTGTGCTATAAATAGTGGGAAATAGGAAAAACTAAGATTTTTTAGACTAAATTTAAGCAAATATTCGATTATTAGTGACGAATGAGAGTGGTGGGGCGGCCTGGGGGCTGTGGGAAGGGTGAAAATATGGGTGAAAATATGAATGTATAAAAATGTTTACGTCATTGGTGGTTGTTTCGTAGTGATGCGCAGACAGGGTACAGACATTCACCTTTATAGTATAGATTTATTTTTTTAATTTGGGTAAAGTCAAGTCGAAACATGATGTATTAATGATATGTTTTTATTTTATTATTATTTTTATTTTTTTTTTAATTATTGAAAATCATCATTATTTTTTCGGGCTTCTGACCACCCCTAACCCCTTAAGGATAATTGTCCCGAGTACCCTCCCGATTTAAGACAGTTGTCCATTTTTCAGCCGTAAGTATAAATATGGTGACGACTATCATCTGATCACTATCATATTTTATAGTTGTTCAGATCTATCTTGTGAACCGGATCGACTGTTTTCAAAGCGTCTTACCAGTGTTCCACAGATAGTAAAACTGATGCATGACCCTGCTGCTTTAATCCTGAAAGCAGAATTGTCCGCTAATCTGTTTAAAAGTGGTGCCAATTCTACAGTATTCTTTCATACAACAGATAGTGGGTTATTGTCAAATTTCAGCTTAAAGAAAAAAAGGAACAGAAAACACAAGCATTCTCCCATTAACAATTAGGCATCAATCAGATGATGAAATAACGCCATTTTGTTTAGATTCGCCTTGCCTTTTGCTGAGAACGAATAATAGAAAAACTCTCTTTCACCCCACAAATGAACGAATGGGGAAATTTTTGTTAATAATTTCACACTCCTCCCAGTCGAACAATGAGGGACTTTTGGAGAATCATTTTTCAGGCCCTATATATAAGCAATTGAAGAGTAATTCATTAAACCTCCTAAAACATATACCTTGAAAGCTTCGAGCGATTCTATAAATGTCACAAAACACTGACCTCTGATTATATTTTTGATCTGCGTTAATAAGACGAAATAATTAGATGCCAAATCAGGAACGAAGAGTGCTTGAAATGAAAGAATTGAATGCATCACTGTTCTGAATCAAGATTCACTGCTTTTTGAAATCTCAACACGAAGAATTAATCGTCTTTTGCGATTAATTTCACTTGTTTCCCAAACAAATAGTGGCGTACTATTAAGAACTAATCGCTCTACATTCGCAATGTGGTTACATGCCCAATTATTTCGAAAAAGAGGCGATCAGTTGCTTCGAAATTATATGTGTACGAAGGCCTTGTATATTTCTTTTGATTTGGCTAATCTTTAAAGACTTATAGTCAGTTATTGTGCATTTTTCAACAATTGAAATTGATCGGCACACTGTTACTATTTTAATTCCCTTCCGAAATCATGAAAAAGCAGGGTACGAAAAGGCTCGCGATTTAGTTCGATATTTGATCCAAATACATGTAAACAACACAAATATTTAGCACTGAGTGCGATAGCAAACTTTTCGATGAAAAAGTCAGATTCTACAAATTTCAAAAACTTAAGTAACAACCCTCATATAGTACTACAGTTAACATTTTGTTTCATATGTTTTCCGTTCAATTCAATTTTATTTACCTACATTTTTATGTGGAAAAGTTTGCTTGCGATTTTCAAGTGACCCCATTTTCAGTTAAAGCCTATGCTCGCTTCAATTTAAAATTTACACATTTTGTTTTTTTTTTTTTCATTCGAGCTCTTTATTGTTTATTGGTTCACCGCCTTTTTTGGCAAGTGTTAAAATGTACTCGGCACATAAGATAATGCTTGAAAATATTTATGACCACAAATAGGTATGTGTATGAACATACAAACGTAAGTTTGTTTTCTTGTATATAACTAGGCGTGTATGTAATATTTTTAATAGTTTATCTTGAGAGGAATTTATAAATATGTCCAAAAATTACCTACTGAAAACTTCTGTATGTTGATATATGTATGTAAATATACGTATATATGCATACACTCTGTATGGGAATCCAAAGACGGTTTAACGTATAGTTAAAAAAGACCAGAGATAACAAATTTCTCGAAAGAAGCCACATTTGTGCAAAATCACACAATGAAGCAAATTTTTTTTATGGAAAATAAAATCTTTTTTTGTTTACCTCCGGTTTGCAGAAAAAATAGTTTACTGTCACAAAAAAAACTGTGGCTATCCCAAATATACAATTACACATAATTGTAATTCCATAATATTGTTTTTCAATAATATTCCACAAAATATTTCAGTGTATTCAGAGTCTAATAAAATATAAGATAGGCGCCTTAAATAAGTGCTCGGCAAATTGTTTACAACACTTTTGTATGAATTTACATGGAACAAACAAAACTTGACGTTTCCATTCGCGGCATATAACACAGAGAATTTAAATCTTAGTTTCATTACAGTTGAAAATTCTACATTATCATCATTCTCCTTTAAAAAATCTCTAAAAACCATAATTTTGTGCACGCTCAAAAATTTAGATTTCTTTTAATATATTTGTCGCGGTTTTGAAAGATTTTTTTTTCCTATATATTGAATCCAATCCAGACATTTATTTATTATAATCAGTTCACTTCACTTCGTCTGGGTCACACAGTATGTCCAATAATTTTAAGAAATTCCCATCATTTGGTTTTTGTATATTTTTATACTAAGCCAATTTATGAAACTTAATAATACAACTTTTTGCGAGGCAGATGCAAGTTATGTATTCGCAAACTAAAATATTTACATTAAGTTACATACTGCGTACTGCTGCTGTTGATCCGGCCAGGGAACTATGGAAAGGTACGTTTTGAAAATATAATTTTCATCCCAATTGAGAAAAAGTCCTTTACGACGTCAGGTAGGTGCTGTCAAATTGACGAGGAAAGGCTCGCGAATCGTGCCACCTTTGCTTTCTGCATAGTGATTAGAACAGGTATATTTGTAAATGTTTATCAGCATGATAAATAGCAAAATTTTGCTTTATTGCTTATTGCACAATTTGCTTATAACACAAGTTTGCTTATGTATTGTATATATGATATTACAAAAGGGGTGGACTTTAAAGACAATAAAAAACAAATGTATTTGTGTTTTATTCATGAATCATTATCGGAGTAAAATTATGAAAGTGAACTTCCCCATTTTTTTGGAGAAAAAATTTTAAATCTTTATATATTGATATTGTAAAAGAATTAAAAATCTTCAAGACGATAAGGTTTTTTGCCAAAGTTCCTAGCAGTGTCCTCGGATTCTACATGAAATTCTAGGGTAAACACCTAATAGAGCATAGTTCTAGAGCCAATTAAGAGCCCCCAAATATATACCTATTAATACGAAGTTAATATGAAAAGTATTATTGACCAAAGTAAACGGTCTTTCAAAAGTGGCGCCTAGATGTTAGTAGTGAATAATTTCTAGACTTTTTTTATGTAATGTTTGATATTTGTCAAGTAGGCAGATGTAGAGTTTCACGCCATAGAACACTGCATTGAAATTATTGAAACTTAATATAAAAATGATCGATCTTTAAGAACAACATATTGCAAAATTCGTGGTTTTTTGGCGAAAATAAATGTTCAATTCGGCAATTCAAAGGTTGGTGGAAAAATTTGAAAAAACTGGTTCTGTCGAAGATGGGCAAACTGAACGTTTTGTTCAAAATATTGTTGCTGTAGCCCAAAGTGTTGCTGAACAACCTTCAATTCGATACCTCGACGTTCTCAACAATGGCAATAAGGCATTCATGAATTGACTGTTTGGCGTATTTCCCCTGTAGATGTGCTCATGGTGGGCATTTTAATGATGTCATATTTCATATATAATTGTTAAAAGCCGTATTTTGAATAAAAATAGTGAACTCTGAAAGAATCTGAATATTTACATTTCTTATTTTGAAGGACCCCTTATTATGTATACTACTTTTTTTTATTATTAATACTCCTTTTTTCAATCAAACTTTAAGAATTTATTTGTAGAAGCCCTGGTTTTATTTTTTAAAGAAGCCCTGATGGCGCCACACAGGAAATTATATGTATTTTGTTAATATTGTAAAAGAAAAAGTGAATAAATTCCTGTAATTTTTATATTTAAATGGAAAACTTTAAAATATTACAATATTTCAAAAAATTATTTTCAACATTATTAATAACATAACTTCCTCTTAATTTTCTTATTAATTAAAGACTACTTCTTTTAAAATTTGGGCTTACTTTAGAGCTATGCTTTTTTTGTTACAGTTGCTTGTACAATCTGAAACTGCTAGGAACGATGTCGAAAAAAGTCGTTTCATACAAATTGACCCACCCTAATGCGCATACAGTATATGCAAAAGCGTGAGGTCGGTTCTTTTTTCCTTTTACAAATTTTAAAACAGTGCTTAAGCAGAAATTCAATGCTTGTGTTAAATTGGGCTAACATAAGTTTGATATGATAGTTTCTGAGACACAAAGATTTAATTGAAAAAAATACATATATTTTCTTTGAATCATCCTCTGCCTAAAATTATACTTACATTTCCGCAATTGAGCATTGTTATTGGTTTAAACGGATAGGCGGCCATTTTATCGCGACATCTTGAACATTTTTATGTACAGTATGTTTTGTATCAAGAAAATAACCACCAACTCAATTACCTTTTTAGTATTTATTTATGACACAATTTTAGTTTGTGATACATAGTAGAAAATATATTTTTGAGTACTACATATTCTTTCCTTGAAACAAAAACAAAAACAAAAACAAAGTGCGTCGCTTCGAGTACTAGTGCATTCATCCTCTCAACTTTGACTTCCCCATTGTATTTAGAGCTCTGGAAAGAGGGTATATAGCCAAGGAGGGAAGAAGAAAAGTATCAGAGAAAGAGTTAAGAAAGAATAGAGACATTGATAAAGATAGTTAGTCCTGTGAGAATTTTCCAGACTCTTTGGCAAATCTGTAAATATCCTCCAGTTTTAGAGAACGAATATTACTCATTCTCACGACGTTGGAACCCAAAACTCGTAGCCTTGCTCTAGGACACTCACAGAGAAAGTGCTCAGTCCTATCCGCCTCCTCCAAGTGAGATAGTCACATTGGGTCCTCAATGATTCCAAAGGTTGTCATATGCTGACCCCATGGGTTGTGACCTGTAATAATACCGACCATCAACCGAACGTCTTTCCTTCCAAGTTTTAGTAGAAAGTTTGGCAGTTTCCTGCTCGGACTTGTCACAAAACACTTTGCAGTTCTGCAAAGTTCTAGACCGGACTATCGCTCTTTATGTAAATTGCTTACATACTCGCTGATCCAATTATGATATCGGCTGTGGCCCTCGAGGAGGAACCGCTGATCTACAATTGGCCAATTCGTCGGCAATTACGTTTCCTTGAACACCGGAGTGTCCTGAAACCCATATAAGTAAAAGTATGTTCTGTCTTGCGACGGAATTAAGCTTCTTCTTACATTCTTGAACAATCTTTGAGGTTTGCTTCGCGTTCTCCAGGGCCTTCAGTGCAGACTGACTGTCACTGAAAACTCCAATCTGTTTCCCGCTCCATCTCCCCTCGATTATTCATTCGGCTACTTTCAGGATGCAAACATTTTCGTTTGGAAAACAGTTGCCATTTCCCCCATATCATAGTGATACTAGGAGTGGTCGAAGAGGATCGGATTATAAAGTTAAGATGGTTGGCAGTTTTTAGAGTGTAGCAAAGACGGAAATTTTTGAGTTACTAAAATCCTTACAAACTAAGAATTGTAACCGACGTGGTTTTGTATGGAGGCCGTCCCGGTCTAATGTGTCGGTATATACCTCCACTACGTTAAGCTGTTATAACCAATGTGCAATATTTTTAAAAACTCAACACTAATAAAGACGAATTTTATAAAGTAGATTGTGTTTGATAAAACAAATTATTATATTAAAAATTAATATATTGCATAATGCGTCTACATATATATAATATAATATTATATAATATATAAAGTATGTATACTTGCCATTATACACCGCTTCTCCAAAATGAATAAGCAACGTTAATAAAAAATATCAAAAAATTGTACAAACTTTGCATAGCTGCATTATAGGCAGAGACTAGACGATTTTCAACAATCGATTGTACGAGTTCTGATTCTACACTATTAATTAACATCAACTGTGAAGAATTTGTGTTTTGTTGCGGGGAATATATATGTATTGTACTTTAAATATAATACATGCATGTACATAACTGTACATGTACTTTTCAAGGTTCATACTAAAAAAAATGCATGCATATGTGCTTACATACTTATTATACATTTGCAGTAAACATCGCGTAATGTGCTCTCATGTCGCGACTTTGAAATCTATGTACATACATGTGCAGGGTAAGAACAAGATAGTTTGAAGTGATGATTCGCAGAGATGAACCAGTTAATTTTTCGCTTTTGCAATGAACTTGTAATACAAAGTGTGCTTTATCATTTTCATCCGTCCTTGCGGTTACTGATACAAACTACAATAAGCCAGTAGCACAGGGACGGCTTACAGCTGTAAGGTAATGTGGCGGCTACCAAAGGCGGCAGTTTGTGTATATTTTATTTATTTATTTATAAACCTCAAAACCAAAAGTTATTGTACTGTGTTTGAACTTACGAACAAAATTCTTAATAATAACATAGGGTGTTTCAAAGACGGACAGCGAGGACAAAGAACTGACGTTCTGTTACTAGGCAACTAGTATTTCAAGTCCAAACACTCAGTCAGGAGACTACTACTACACCCGGAAAGATTTCAGTAGAAAGAATATAGAGATAGGAAACATAAAATGTAGGTGGAGAGACGAACAAATTAGTTTGAGTTCACTCTTCCACAAATCTCTTGGATTCATTGATGAATTTCAAGAGATCCGGAAGAGGAAGAGTATGAACTTTATCCATACTCAGTTTATCGCCACCTAAGTCTGATTCTGGAAAACGCCGGACAGCTAAAGAGAAAATGCTCTGCAGTGTCGTCATCCTCAAGATAGGATAGGCATATCGGGCTCTCGACGATCCCCATGGCAGCCATATGCTGACCAAAGGCGTTGTGCCCTGTGATTGCACCCAGCAGTATTCTCAGGTCTTTTCGGCTGAGTTTTTGGCGAAAGGTCGCGATTTTTCTGTTTGGTTCTTCCACAAAGCACTTGACTACTACGAGTTCAACCCAGACCAACGTTCTCTATGAGCAGACATCATGAAGTCGTCAATCCATAGGTGAATCGATGCAGAATTGGCCCAAGAAAGGGTTCAGGACCTAGTGGCATATTTGCAGAGCTTTCATAAGCCAGTTTACCAGCCAACTCGCTCCCTGTAGTACCACAATGTCCAGGCAACCAAATTGTGTTTTGCAAAACTGTTCAGTTTTGTCTTACATTCACCGACTAACTTCGAGAAGCAGCGTGAGTTAGAAAGGGCTTTCAGTGCAGCTTGACTGCCACTACAAATTCCAATACTGGTACCTCACCACTTTTTCTCAATTAGACAGGCATGGCATAGGAATACTTAGTGTCTTCGTCTAAGTACCATCCAGGTCCGCTACCATCACTGGTTTTGGATCCGTCGGTGTAGAAAGTGGATATGTATGATATCCCGTTAATAGGTTCTCTTAACTTAACCATTGATCTCTATCTGGGATCAAAACATTACACTTCCTACCGAAGCTAACGAGGGTGCCTTTTTTATTACTATGTAAAACAAAATTGGTAGGGAAATATTTCCATTTTACTGTATTGTCCTGTCTAAATTTTGCATTTCGCTCAGATATACAACTATATTTTAACCATTTTTCCACTTTTTTAAAACAGCTTAGACTGGGATATGAAAACTTTAGTAGGCCGTAAAATAGAATTTGGGCTAACTTTTACAAATTCATCGAGTGTTTATTATTATTTCAGAATATATTAACGAAGTTCAGGCTGGTTTCTGTGGATACACAGAGTAAATTGAGTATTAACCTGTTAAGCGATTAGTTTTTCTTAGACAGCTCGATTTACTCTGCTGAATTAATTTTAAGCGAAGACTGTCGATGCAAAACCGGTTTTCAGTCAAATATTGGATTCACCGTGCGCGTTGGCTGAACGATTATGATAACGATTATCAGGAAATTCAGTGTTCATGCTTACTTTATAATGTCAAAATAACAAGGAAATTTTCGTTTTTTGCTTAACTTTAAATTTTAGAGCAAATGCCATTTCCTTTTTCGACATGACGCACATATACGACATTAACGAAAAAATTAACTTTTGAAATTGACGCACATATACGACATAATCACTTAACAGATTAAGAATATTTTTCATTTGCTAAGAAAAATCGCGCATGGAAATCTATCAATTATTTCCTGCGCCTTGGGCCGTCATTTTATCTCAATCCGGCCCTGAGTAACTACAAAGGTTTTTGGGCATGCACATGGACTGAATGTACTATACTTATACATATGCATAAGCACATGTGTGAGGAATGAAAAACGCACATGTACCTCTTTTAAGTGTTGCGATGCGATAGTCGTAGTTAGACCCCATTTTTACACAATTACATTCAGAAAGTGGATAATAAATAAAAGGAAACAATTCCCCAGTTTCTGTGGTGCTATATATACTTATAGTGTATATTTATACATCAACTCAGTCGTTTGTTAGTTGGTCAAAAAGAGAAACTGGCCAAATTCCTCCAATTTTACTCTCAACTACAAATCTACGAAAAACTTATTTAGCATATTAGTTTCTCCACCTTTCACGTAGATTAAAATAGTAATCGGCCATACATCTATATAAGTATATGCATATACATATGTATACCATACATGTGAAGCATTCCATAAAGAAGACCAAAAATCATCAATTTTTAGCAGGAAGTGATTTTTCAGCAAAATTTTTAGTAGTTAAGTTTTTCCAGGTATGCTTCTATTTCCACAAGAGGCAAAAGACGGGAAAAGCTAGATACAAATGCTTATAATATTTTAAATATTTATACAGTAAGAAATAAATAAAGCAATTTTGATTATTGATTTAAATAATAACAAAAATAATAGTTCCTCAACAAAAAACCCCTCATGACATCAGTGAACCAATGTACATATGTTTATTAAGGGTTTATTTTCATGAGCATACACCGCATTGTGATAATTGCTCAATCGCGTCATAAAGAATTTATTTTAGTGACAGCAGATACTTCATGTGGCTTCTAGTGTTCCTTAGCGAATTAAGAGAACACAAAGTTATGTCGCAGAAACTTGAACGATAAAAACATCCGATGAGGCGTCCCTTGAAGTGCTTGAGAAAAAGTTTCTGAGGAAGATTTTTATACCTTTGCACGCTGTCGACAGCGAATATCGCAGGCGATGGAACAATAAACTGTATGAGCTTTACGACGACACGGACATAGTGCAGCGAATAAAGGCCCAACGGCTTCGTTGACTGGGTCATTTCGTCCCAATGGATACACACGCTGTTGGATAGTCTTCACAGCAACTTCAGCCATTACTCAAAATAAATTTTTTTATTTAGTAAAAAAGTTAGTCCAAAACAAAATTTGATGATCAATTCTGTACCGCCTTAAAAAATATAAAATTTTGAGTATTAAATAATTGCAGTATGCAACATTGTTCTTTCCGCTTCCAAGAAGTGGTTTCGGACGATTTCAACAATGAAATTTTAAAATTGATGGAAATTTAAGCTTATTTGCTTTCAGTTAGTTAAAATTTGCTTACAAATATTTTTAACAGCAAGTGTCAACAACACTTTCAATAGTTTTCATGAAAATCTGAATAAATATATGTAAAATATTACTATTACCATCTAAATAGCAACATTCAATAGCTCCATTATTTTCGTAGTGATATGCAAAAATTAAATTTTCTTGCATAATATTACATATAGTATGGGTGCATACAAATTTATTTTGTTGTTTTTCAATATGAATACAGTTGATCTTTTTTTAAATTAATAAAGGTACATTATTTTACTAGTATAAGTCGGTACTGTTCGGATTCATAGCCCACTGTGAAACCCGACACGAAAACACCAAAACAATTCAAAATTTTTTTTCTGACAACGGCCGCCCCTCGAGAGGCAACGTCAAACCTTCGAGAATATTATTACTCTGATGTTAGGAGGCGGCATAAAACTGTAGGTCCCCCAATTTGTGGAACAACATCAAGACGCACACCGCAAATAGGAGGAGCTGCGCAGCCAAACACCCAAAGGGTGCAGGCACCAATTATAGTTATATATACTTATACATATGAACTTTTTTATATTGTTGGCAGTTTTTATACCCTTGGAATTGCAATCGGTTCAGATTCGACCCCAAAATATGATGCTTAATCGTTTCAAACAATTTTCCTGTGCTTCGAATTAATGTTTTTTTTTATTGAGGTGCTCAGCATATTGAAGTATTTTCTTCTTCTTTTATTACAACGAAACCTCTTACTATATAAAATTATTTGTTAATTTCCTGCATAAAAAAACTGAACGATATGCATTTCTTGGTCATCTATCGTGTTAAGTGTCCGATCCTGTATGCATGCAATTAAATATATGAATAGAATTGTCTTCCATACACCAATTACAAGTTTTAGGCTTTCAAAATGCAATGCATAATCACAAAGCTTAAAGCTCAAGTGTACAGTGCAGGCACAAACAAAATCGCCTGAAAAATAGGAGTAAGGAAAATTGTCCATTGGATTTTTTTTATGTTATTAACGATTCTTATTCATTTTTTAGAAGCGTTGCACAATTGCACCTAGAATGTATAAAAGGATAATCCATTTGATAATTTAAATTGTTGTAGGGTCCATCTCTCCATAAGGTCTGCCACCGTTGTGCCTTTTAAACGTCTTTGAGAAGAATTCAGTCACGATGAAGGTTGCTATTCCTTAGAGAGTATGGCGCCGTTTACTATGCTCTACGGAATTTTGTTTTGCAGACGTTGGATAGAGGTGATGTACTCTACTTTAGGGTAGCGCATCCCCAAAATTGTATACCGTAAATCCAAGGCTTAGTGTGTATTTGTAAATATGTAATGTTTCGCAGATTTATCAGCTTAATGAATAGCCAATGAGTTTATTTATTTTCAAGTCGAGCTCTTCTCGTTTTTTCTCATTGACCTGGATTTGATGAAGATTGACTTGTATGTAGCATTTTTTAGGGCCAACACTATATGTCCTGACTTGCTTTTATTTAACTTTATTCTCCATTTTTGGCCCATTTTTTGTAGCTTATCCGTTGCGTTTTCGTTAGTGTTGTCGGCAGCAAGTATGGCAGTGTCGTCCGCAAATGTTGCAGTTACTTGCTGATATGCCGATGGTAGGACGTGGGTACATATGGGATAAAGCAGGGGACCCAAAATACTTCTCTGTTGAACGCCTGCCTTTTTATTTTTAGAGACATATATTCATTCCCCTGTTTGACGCAAAAATATCTATCATTAAAATAGGACAGGCGCACCTCGCGGTATTTTGTTGGCAGCATGGACTTGAGCTTTTGGAGGAGCCCTTATGACATACTTTGGCGAAAGCTTGCAACACATCAAGAAAAACGGCTGAACACAATTTTTTCTTTCCCATAGCGCTTTCTATAGTGCTTAAGGGGGAAGTCTACTGTGAATTTTTCAAAAAATCGATTTTTTTTTATTAGCTTAAAAAATACTTTGAACCCTCTTAAATAAGGTACAATATGTGTTACAGCTGGCTAAATTTTTCTTCGTTGAAATTTCGACCTTTTCCCGAAGCGCTCCAAAGCGCGTACCTGCGGCACATGAAACTTTAAACGCATTTTTCTCGAAACTAAGTTTTCGTATACGGTGTACACGATATCTCGAGTTCTGATAAATGAATCAGCTTAAAAATTTAATTATATATTCTCTGTAATAGTGTCTCTCGTCTGACATAGGATTTTTTTGATATCGTTATTTGTTAAATTGTTATAAACAATAGTAACATCAATTTTAGGCAAAAAAAAAAGAAAAAAATTTCAAAAATTTTGTTTTCAACGCCAAAATTTTTTATCGACATAATCCTACGTCAGACGAGAGTCAATACTATGTATAAGATAACAATATTTTGTTTTTTTGTTTTAGATCACCGAAACGTAAGATTTCATGTACACCGTTTAGGCACCTAAGAAAAGCGGACCTGCGCTTGCAGAAGTGCCACAGCGGCCATTTTGAATATTTTGACTTAAAATTTTTTTTTCAAAAACTTAAATATATAATAAAGATAAGAGTTTAAATAGATTTTATGTACGAGCAATATTTTGTTAGAAATAAAATCCGGAAAATAAGCCTGTTTTTTCCCTTGTCACAGTAGACTGCCCCCTTAAGACTCTATTTGATGGAGCGTTGAATGAAGTTTTTTGAAACCAAATTGGTGAATGAGAATCATACGCATATTTTCAATGAGTGACTGAAGACGTTTTAAAAGTATTTTTTCAAAAAGCTTCAAAGAGAACACTTGGTTGAGTGATTTACCAGGCTTAGGTATCATGGTAACTTCGGCGAATTTCCCAAATATAGATACGTACCTAAAGCACGTGTACAAGAGGCATTTGTTAAATAAACTAGTCAAATAGATAATGCAATTTTTTGTCAGATTACGAAGGACTTGAGCCGTATTAAAATCATGTCCAGGGGACTTTTTAAGCTTCATTTTGTTTATTTCCTTACCAACTTCTTCTGGTGCAACTGCAATAATATATTCATCGTACTCAGAGCAGTATCCAATAGATTATACTTCAGTAAAGCCTTCATTAGGGCTAAAAGTTTTTTCCAAATGCTCAGCAAAAAAATTCGCTCTATACTCGCTTGTCTTAGCTCAGTTTCTCTCGAAAAATTTTAACAGGAGCGCTATGATGAATTGGTCTATTGAAAAATTGAGTCGCTTTCCACAACGAATATTCTGTGTTTTTATCAATTGTGAGCCCAGACATGGGAGGATGGTTTGTGTAGAAGTCCACGCAAGTGGGGAAAGTTACTGATCGCCATTCACTGGAGGATGGTTCCATGTGTAGAAGTCCACGCAAGTGGGGAAAGTTACTGATCGCCATTCACTTGGGAATGGCCAGGACGATTCTTCTGCATATGGTTCAAGCAGCTCACAACGGCCGGGATTAGCCCACGTATCCTCTGGGTAGCTTCCGAACACCCGTTCGGGAGTGAGCTAAAGTGAGAAGGCGAAACATTCCAGGATAGCTGGTTGTGCGTTGGGTTTGGGACCCGCCACTTAAAAATCGCCCCCAATGAAAAGTTTTAAAAAGCCTCGGATGAGACCTCCCTATATTGATGACGACCCCTGCAAACGAACTAAGGATTATGATTTGAGGGCATGCACCTGGAATGTCCGGTCCCTTAATGGGGAAGGTGCCTCTGCCCGGCTGGTTGATGTCCTCGTGAGAGTAAAGGCTGACATCACTGCCATCCAAGAGATGCGATGGACGGGGCAAGGAAAGAAAACCATAGGACCTTGCGACGTCTACTACAGCTGCCATGTAAAGGAGCGCAAATTCGGTGTCGGATTTGTTGTGGGAGAGAGACTTCGTCGCCAAGTACTGTCGTTCACTCCGGTGGACGAGCGTCTCGCAACAATCCGCATCAAAGCCCGTTTTTTCAACATATCGCTAATTTGCGCCCACGCCCCGACGGAAGAGAAGGACGACGCGACCAAAGATTCCTTCTATGAGCGCCTGGAACGTTCCTATGAGCGCTGCCCCCGCCACGACATAAAAATCGTGCTTGGCGACTTCAACGCCAGGGTGGGCAAGGAGGGAATTTTTGGTCCAACAGTCGGAAAATTCAGCCTGCACAACGAAACATCCGGTAACGGACAGAGGCTGATCGACTTCGCCGGGGCCCGAAACATGGTAGTCTGCAGCACCAGATTCCAGCATAAGAAGATTCACCAAGCCACCTGGCTGTCTCCTGATCGAAAAACGCGAAACCAGATCGATCATGTTGTGATAGATGGAAGACACGCTTCTAGTGTATTAGATGTACGTACGATCCGAGGACCCAACATCGACTCGGATCATTACCTTGTTGCAGCCAAGCTACGCACCCGCCTCTGTGCAGCAAAAAACGTACATCTACCTACGCAAAGAATGTTCGACATCGAAAAGCTGCAATCACAACAGACAGCCAGAAGATTCGCCACTCGACTCTCACTCCTGCTCTCGGAGAGCACTGCCCAACAACCCGGCATGCGCGAGCAATGGAGCAACATTTCTCGTTCCCTACGTACCGCCGCCGAAGAAGAAATCGGATTCCGGCGAGCCCGAAAAAACAACTGGTACGACGAGGAATGTCATGCTGCCGCAGAAAGAAAGGATGCCGCCTATAGAGCCACGCTGCGATCGGGCGCAACGCGAGCCATGTGGGATCGCTACAGAGAGCTAAAAAAGGAAGAGATACGTATTATCCGAAAGAAGAAACGAGAGGCCGAAATACGTGAGTGCGAAGAGCTTGAGATGCTGGCCAACAGGAACAACGCCCGAAAATTCTACCAGAAAGTTCGGCGGCTTACAGAAGGTTTCAAGACCGGGGCGTTTTCCTGTAAAAACAAAGACGGCGAACTGGTGACTGACGTACAGAGCAATCTTAAATTATGGAGGGAACACTTCTCGAACCTATTAAACAGTGACAGCTGCGCATGTCACCGAGAAAGTGAAGATCCCGATACCCCAATCGTTGACGACGGAATTGTCGTCCCGCTACCCGATCATGACGAGGTGAGAATAGCGATAATGCGGCTAAAGAACAACAAAGCCGCGGGCGCCGACGGACTGCCGGCTGAGCTATTCAAACATGGCGGCGAGGAGCTGGTAAGGTGCATGCATCAGCTCCTATGCAAAATATGGTCGGATGAAAGCATGCCTGCCGATTGGAATTTAAGTGTGCTCTGCCCAATCCATAAGAAGGGCGATCCTGCAATTTGTGCCAATTACCGCGGGATTAGTCTTCTAAATATCGCCTATAAGGTTCTAGCGAGCGTATTGTGTGAAAGGCTGAAGCCCACCGTCAACCAACTGATTGGACCTTATCAGTGTGGCTTCAGACCTGGAAAGTCTACCATCGACCAAATATTCACAATACGCCAAATCTTGGAAAAGACCCATGAAAGGAGAATCGACACACACCATCTTTTCGTCGACTTCAAAGCTGCATTCGACAGTACGGAAAGGAGTTACCTGTATGCCGCGATGTCTGAATTTGGTATCCCTGCAAAACTAATACGGCTATGTAAGATGACGTTACTCAACACCAGCAGCGCCGTCAGAATTGGGAAGGACCTCTCCGAGCCGTTTGATACCAAACGAGGTTTCAGACAGGGTGACTCGCTGTCGTGTGACTTCTTTAACCTGATGTTGGAGAGCATCGTACGAGCCGCAGAACTTAATCGCTCAGGCACAATATTTTATAAGAGCGTACAATTGTTGGCGTATGCCGATGATATCGATATCATCGGCCTTAACAACCGCGCTGTTAGTTCTGCCTTCTCCAAACTGGATAAAGAGGCAAAGCGAATGGGTTTGGTGGTGAACGAGGACAAAACGAAGTACCTCCTGTCTTCAAACAAACAGTCGGCGCACTCGCGTATCGGCACCCACGTCACTGTAGACAGTTATAATTTCGAGGTTGTAAAAGGCTTCGTCTATTTCGGAACCAGCATTAACACCGATAATAATGTCAGCCTTGAAATCCAACGTAGAATCTCTCTTGCCAACAAGTGCTACTTTGGACTAAGTAGGCAATTGAGCAGTAAAGTCCTCTCTCGACGAACAAAACTAACACTCTACAAGACTCTCATCATGCCCGTCCTAACGTATGGCGCAGAAGCTTGGACGATGACAACATCCGATGAAGCGACGCTTGGAGTGTTCGAGAGAAAGATTCTGCGTAAGATTTTTAGACCTTTGCACGTTGGCAACGGCGAATATCGCAGACGATGGAACGATGAGCTGTATGAGCTTTACGACGACATAGACATAGCGCAGCGAATAAAGATCCAGCGGCTACGTTGGCTGGGTCATGTCGTCCGAATGGATACAAACGCTCCGGCTTTGAAAGTATTCGATGCGGTACCAGCTGGTGGTAGCAGAGGAAGAGGGCGGCCTCCTCTGCGTTGGAAAGATCAGGTGGAGAAGGACTTGGCTTCACTTGGTGTGTCCAATTGGCGCCGGTTAGCACGAGAAAGAAACGACTGGCGCGCTTTGCTAAACTCGGCCAAAATCGCGTAAGCGGTTATAGCGCCAATTAAGAAGAAGAAGAAGAGCCCAGACATGTACAGTTAGTAACAGAAGTAAGTATACACCGGATACGTGTTCAATTTTCCCCCAATCGATTCCTTCACACAACCTAAGTTATAACAAAATTGTGTTTCATTTACATGCATGAAATACAAAAATCATATTTAATCCAAATAATGATAAAATTTTAAAAAGGAACGAAATTATAGCTTTTTATATTAAACTTTATAAAAATTCATGTCGCAAAAGTAAGTGTAAGTTCATCATATTATTAATTTGTGAAATCAAGAACATAATTAAAATCAAATCCTAGTATTTGGTAGGATAACCATTAGACTTTAAAATCGCTTTAAGTCGTGATGACATTATTTTCACCAAGCTTTCAGTTACAGCTGGTGGTATTTTATTCCATTCCTCTTGAAGGACGGTTTTCAGTTGTTCCTTATTTCTAATCGGATGTTTACGTATTTGCCGCTTTAAATATTCTTATAAATGTCCGATTGGGTTGGTATCCGGAGACTGTGGCGATGTTTTCAGCTGTTTTCGCACATTGTATAACAGCCACTCTCGTACAATGTTGGATGTGTGCTTCCGGTCATATTATCCTGCTGGAAGATAAACGTTGCTCCGAGGGCCAATTTCGTAGCGCTTTCTTTTAAAATATTTAAGTAACCATATCGGTCCATAATATTTTCGATAAAGACCAACTTTTCAACCTCGTTCGCAGCCATACATCTCCAAACCATCACAGAGCCCCCTCCATGCTTCACAGTGCCGGTCATATTGTTTGGATCCAATTCCGCGTTAACTTTTCTCCAAACTTTTTCACGGCCATCTCATCCACATATATTGAAGTTACACTCATCAGAAAATATGACTTGGTTCCAAAACGTTTACCCATATTTTTCATGATCTTTTGCGAATGAAATCCGTTTACTCCGATTGACACTACTCACGAAGGGCTTTTTCCTAACACTGCGCCCATGATAACCAGCACTATATAAAACCCGGCGAATAGTTTGGGTGCTAAATTGTTTTCCAGTCTCATTTTCAACTTCAGATTTCAATTTGGGAGCACTTATTTTGGGGTTTGTCCCGATTTTCCGTACGACTAAGCTTTTTTCTCTGGGACTTAAGAGCGGCGGACGCCCACAACGCTCTTTATTAGTGGTGCTACCCGCACTTTTATATTTATTCACAATCTTTTGAACTGTAGCAAAACTCCTATCTATCAAACGACCGATTTCTCCTTTTGATATATTATAGTCAGTTTTTTTAAATCATCAGAAAGCTCTTTTCCTTTTGGTGCCATTACTAAAAATGTCGCAAAACTTAATACAAAACGTACTTCCCTAAATTTTTATACTCACTTTAATTATTTTCTTTTAGTAGCTGAGAGATCGGGTACTTTTTCCCCCGGGCCCGGAGTTTTCAGAGGGGCCCGGACTCGAGATTATACGTATTTATATGAATTAGACATCATGGGAAAGGGCCCGCATTTGCAATTTTCCCCCGGGGCCCGGATATGCTCTCTACGGCGCTGACTGTATCTGTTTATTTTTAGGTTCAATTTCGTTTTAATCTCTATGGATCTGGTGCGCTGTCAGCGTTTCACTCTGAGTCTCCGTCTTTCTGCTACTAAGATTCTGATAAAGGGTGGATACATTTTCTCATCCTGTTTCGGAGTCAATTGGTACCTAACAATGGGCTCTTTGAATGTTTTAGTAAACAAAAACGTCAATTAAATCCAGGATTTTCTTTGATGGCAAGTAAGCCGGTCGAAGTTAAATTACAGCCTGAACGCTGCATAGCGGTGGCTTATGGAATGTTTTCTTATTTTTCGTTCAAGAACACTCCATAAATTCTCAATAACATTGTGAACGAGCGATTGCGCTGGCTATCAAACCACATGGGGGCAGTTCCAGGTAAGCCATATTAAGCCATAATTGATGTTAAGCCTATATATGGGGTCATTGTTTTGATAGAGTCGAAATGTATACCCGAATACCCCCAGCAATTTTAAATAAGTTGTTTTATTCATAATTCCTCTACTGATGACAACCTCAAGCCGTAATATGACCTCCACCGTGTTCGCAGTTTTTCGCAGGTTTTTGGGCTGCACCTCAAAATTAGATTTGCGCAAGACAAACGATTTTCCATCGCAACCAAAAAAATTAAATTTGCTTTCATCAGCAAAAATTACGTCACTCCAAAAGATGTCGTCCTCATTAGCTTGGCTTCAACAAGCTGCACTTTGGACTGTATACCTATTTCACGCACTAATAAATGGTTTGTTTTGAGTTGTTCTTCCATGAAATCGCCATTACGGAGAGTTCTTATTATGCTGAACTTCTTCAGCTGAACTTCTTTTATCAATGCTGATGCACTTATAGTTGGAACATTCTTAATTATCTTTAATATCCATCTTTCTGTGGAAATGCTTAAAATCACATTTTCAGTCAATTTTTTTGCGCATTACTAGTTTTAAAGAACTCAATTATGTTACTAATGCGCGTGTGTCTACAGACGTACGGCGTCCGCGTCCGTAATCATATAGATAAAGAAGAAAATTCCCTAAAACTTAGTAAAGGAAGAAAATAATATCGCGGAAAGGACTGCAGCTAAAATAAAAAAAATATTAAAAAATTAGTGAAGGTTATATGTTAACCCATACGTTTTATAAAATCACAACACTTTCCAGTTCTGCTAAAACTAATTACCGTACTAGTTACAAAATGTAATCGCCTTAATTAATTTCAGGTTTCTACGCATTGTAAATAGAAAATCCTTAAGAAAAAGTTGCTACAACTACAGCTCCGATCACTTTGATCGCACCCAATTTACCGAAACACGTTTTCTTAGCTTGGTAATGAGGTTGATTGTACGTTTGTGGCACAACTAACATTCATCGCCAAAGTTGCAATTTTCATGATCACATCAGAAGAAACGAATGCAATAACCGCCGTGCTCCATTCCACAGGCAAGCTGGTACATACATTACATATGTGCATATGTATGTGTACATGCAGTTTTTCATTAAAAAAGTGCACGAGTACATTGGAATTCATTGTTACAGCAATCTCTTTTGTAATGACCTTTTCACAAACATTGGCATTGCACTTCTTCTTCTTCTTTGTGTCCTTGGTTTTATTACATGCCCATAGGTCATCAACAATTTCTTAGCAACATCCTATTAAAAGGTTGGAAATTGAGTCAAAAGTGATTATCCGCTTATATTTGTTGCAATTTGCCACTCGTCAAATTTATTGAGTTTGGAAGCAGTCAAATAATCATAAGTGTCTCTAATAATTTGTTTAGGCATTTTGTAACATTCATATAATACAATATTTATAGACAAAAGATTTTTCTTGTATTAGCCACCATGGAGAAAATCTGTATGTATCTATACCCATACACTTATATACAGTACATATAGTATATGTAGACCAGGGCGGGAAACTTTTCTTCGATATTATACCCAGCAGATTCGGGTTCTACATATGATAAGAAAAGTAGGGCACTGGAATATATCTCTAAACTCGTTTTGGAGTGAACCAAATTATCAAAGAAACTATCTTCCATTAACACGAAATTTATTTTAAGCTATGTGCTAATGATACTAAATACTATTAATGACATAATAACATATGAATGATAAAAATAATTTTTAACACATATTTATACTTGCGTGTTTTTTGGTACGAATAATTTATTTTTGATTTCCATTTTTATGAGACATCAAGCAATCACAAGCCTCTGAGTGTAGTTCTGCCATGAAAATGCTCCTCCACTTGTGGGTTTTGAAACTCTAAGTCTCCAGTGCAAAAATGTAAAATATTCCGACAGTGTGATTAATTTGCAGACACTTTTGTCCACCCAAGAGAGATGTCCGCTCTAGGGGAGGGTAGCTGATTTCAGAACTTTTTCATTTTTAATTAATTTAATACTATTTCTCATTTGAATAAAAGATATTGATATTATGTCATTCGAACAAAAATTTGTATGTATTTTTTTAAAAGTGCATATTTCATTTATGTGCCTAAGAGCATATGCCTGTAGTATAAAGTACTACTTCAAACATGGTGGAAAAAAATGTTCGCCCAAGAAAGAGAGATCGTCAAATAGAGATATCCGTTAGGGGAAGTTTCACTGTATACATTTTTGTATGTAAGAAATCACTAGACGGCGCTACAATATGCTATTATTTAATATTGTTATAGGAAAAGATACTGCACATACTTTTTTTATACACTAGGTAAATCAAACTAAAACTGCGATATATCTTCAAAAACTGATTAATGAGATTTACGCTTATTGTACACAGTGGGGCCTAAACGTACATCTGTTTAAATCGAAAGTTATCAGAGAATGTATAATATAAGAATTCTTGCTGGCTGTCATTGGACGTACGGTAACGTTTCCATTCAATTGTCAATGAATATAAATGTCTTTGGTTAAAAAACTGTCTGAGCCAAAACTTCCAATAAATGTCACATAGCTGAAATACATAAGCAACTCTTGGATAAATATTACCAAAAAATTTAAAATTTTCTGCCCTGCGAGTAGGACGTTAATATTTTACGGTACTCAGATGTGGGATGTTGATAGATATGAGCCATTAGAGCAAATACTTTCTGTACCCATATGGCTTTTATTGTACGTTGACTTAGTCTACCGGCAAACAGACTCCCTCGCATCTTGACTCAAGAAGCAGTAAGACATTGGGTTAAGAAGTGGACTAAAATATACAATAGTGTAGATGTGGATCCCCCTAAATTTTTGCCCTTAGTCTATTAAGATTATCTTGCCCTTATTAATAGATAAATTGATTTTGAAGGAACTGCTAGCTTTTGCTGAAACCCAAAAGACATTAACACATGGTCTTTATCAATATCTGGCGCCGCTAAGATCAATTTATTTTAATGATGAACTCTCTGCGTATGCTACAAGCTTCATTTTTAGAGGTAGAGGCGGCTTACTAAAGCTTAATGCTGCAGCCTTTACTAATGCTACATCGTCAACTTGTACTGTTGTAATCGTGTAAAGTGTTTTTGTGAGAAAGTTTGGGTCGACATGAGTAATTGTTTAAAGTATAGAGAATTCTGAAAGAATTTACTACTATTTACTAGTTTTAAATTGAAGTGCTATGCAGACATACAATACTATGATATTACAATATTTAATAAAAAAAAATAAAAAATCATATTTCATTCCAAAGAAAACAAGTGAATACCATATTTTTTATTCGTGATTTTAAAGAGGTGCCAATGATACGAATTTCATAAGCCCATATATTTGGCAGAGGTTTACTTTGAGGCCAATACGCTTTTGAATAAATATTAAATATAATAGACTTATATGTATATTATTATATAAATGGGGATACTTGTAAGTGCACCGCCTATCCCAAAAAACCAAACTTTCTATGAAGAAAAGAACTTATGGCACCACCTTTTGGAATTTTTTTGAATAGTATTTACTAATCCAGTCTTGCCGTACTGTGAAATAAATAAGTCATTTGGATGTAAATAACTTTAGTTATTACGTCATTTTTGTTAATCTATTTTATATGTAGTAGTGCGGTCGGTAAATGAGTTTCAAACAAAGAGCTGTCATTGACCTTTGTATTAGAATTACTAAATATAAACACTTAGTGTGTGTGCCTCAAAAAGTGAGGATATGATAATGACTGCTTACTTACTATATGAGACAAGTGGATGATTACCAGCGGAGCGGAGACAAAGCGGATGATCATCAGAAAACATAAGAAAGACTGCTACTTCATTAAAAATTATAACAAATCGGCTATAAAAATCATTGAAGGAAATTGAGGACAAGGCAGGCAACTGTGTACCGCGTTTTACCAAGTCCTTAGGTATTCGCAAGGTGAATTCAAGAGTCGTACCACACAAGCTAAAAGATTACCGAAAAATCAATAATACGATGGGAGTTGTGAGTGAATTTCATTGCATTTAATTCAAGTCTATGATTACAAGAACTTTCTACACTAAATAGGTACATATAACATATTTACTTGTGATATTCCTGACAAAACGGCGAGTTATCTCGTTGCACCATTCGCCGTATTCATCTCATTTGACATCCTTGAAGTATTATCTACTCCCGATGAAAAGATAAGTGCATGTATCAATTGAAGTCATTCAAGTCACTATGGTCACCATCTTCAACACAATGCTTAACAACGATATATGTAGACATCATCGTTGAAAAAAGCATGCGAACTTGTGGTTAGAAGAGCAAGGCGAATATATTGATTAATGAAAATTATAATAATGAAAATTATAAGTGAAAATTAGTCAAAAAATGTACGCTGGCTGTTAGGTTAGCTTAGGGTAAGTGGCTACTCATGTAAGAGCCTACTTGGACAAAGAATCAAATTCGACACCATAGAGAGGAAAACATAGGGAGAAGAAAAAATGCTGAAATGATTCCACCTTATCCATCAAACAGCTTCTGCAGAAAGGACTTCAAGCAACCACAAGCCTCACTTCATGGAAACCTAACGGAAAATGCCCGGTAAGGATACCCACCAAATTCGAAAGCTGCCGCTTTGTTAGGCTTAGAAGTTCTCTCGAGCGCCTCTAATCTACACGTGGCTATTTGTAAAGATTTGGCTATTTGTAAATCGTATTTTAAGACATCGCACCTTTAAGCCTATTTTAATTAGGCTAGCAATTATTCTGTATTTTTAAGACTAAGATTAGGTTAGTTTGTAGCTGTTGTACACTACGGACACAGTCAGGTACATAGACGATTGTAATGCTGCATATGGAAACTTTTTCTGACCTGGAGACGAAACATCGGACTAATGAGATAAGGGAATTGTAAAGTATTTTAACTAGGAATTATTAAAAAAAATGCCTATACCCACACATACATATAATACATGCATACATATTTGTATTATACTATGTTTTTATTAACAACAAAAAACATTATAAGTATATCTTAAGAGTATCAATATTATACAGGCATCTAAAATCATTGTACCATAAAACATACAAATAAATTAAACTTTTCATCAAGAAAATCAGTAAATTGATCCAGTGTGTGCTATGCACGAGAAATTCCGGAAAATCCAGTGAAAATTAGTAGCAAAACAAACCGTACGAAAGTTGTTGAGCCGGCTGGGAAGATGAAACTGATGCGTTAGAAAACCTGCCCACACAACGACGTCATCATAGCGGATACATACATACATATGTACATATTTATAGATGTATGGCATGCATGTGCAGATGCGCCTAATATATACAGTTACATGTATGTGCATATAAATAGCGATTGCATCGCAGACAGCAACTTTATTGCAAGTCTGTCCTTGACTTACGCACATGTTGCACAAAATACTCGCAATACAATTGGATTAATAAACTATATATTATATAAATATACGTGACTACATACATATATCGGGGATTTAGAAAAGCGCTAAATAAACACTCTAAGTTAATGGTGATAATCCAGACGAAAATTAAAGTGTTTCAACAGAATTTGCCCATTGAATAACCGCAATGAAATTTGCTGTGAGTGCTTTTGCTTGTATTGGTGTCTTATATCAAATAAATTTTATAATAGAAAGTGAAATTTAGTTGTCAAAGCAAAAACTTTCTCCACTGAAAGTGAAAGTCCAAACGAGTTATTTAAGTTATTTAAGAAAAGTCGAAGGCAATCGCTTGATATCCTTTTGTATGACATATGAAGAGATGTGAAATGTAAAAAGTACTGGTTACGCAAAAATGTTGCACTAAATTGAAAATACATTTTGTGCTATATTGTAATCGTGGAAGTGATCTTAGCTGACTGCTTGATAGCTGAGTGTATTTGTGTTACTAAATCCAAATGTCGTGGATTCGATCACAAACTCGGAGGCAAGGAATAATATTAACATCACAGATAAATTTCGTATCGGAGAATTCAATTCTCCTGAAAAACGGGAATTAGTTCTAAGTGGCAGTGTTATTTTTAAAACTGCTGATTCCCCGCCGACTTGGTGCTGATCGCGGTCGAGTGCGTGAAAATATTAATAGAAGCATGGGCAACTCTTACATTCTTAGTAACCTCAGTGTGACCTTGCTTGGTAAAGTGGCTTGGCTGGGCTTACTAGTATCAGAGCAAGGCAAGAGCCAAGAAAACTCAACAAAGTCCAAGATGATAATTATTCTTTTTCAAACACTACCCATCTCTGCTGTGACCAATATCGTACAACCGGAACTATTTCGAACGTATTCGAATATAACTCGAAAAGTTATGGAATATTACAATGGAACTTTCAGCGATTACTGAGCTTAGGATCAGCTAGGTTAGGTTAGGTTGAAGCGGTTGTCCTGTGGGACACACTCAGGCTCATAGTCCATTGTGATGCCGCGTGGGGAGCTCGTCCCTATCTCTCCTAAAACCAGTGTGTGTTTTTAAATTTTAAAATATCTCTGATTTCTATAGTACTGAGGTCTTCAAACTCATTAAAAAATTGTCTACCCAGAATAGTAAACCTGCGTCTGGATAGAGCAGGGCAGTGGCACAGTAGGTGCGAGATTGTCTCTTCCTCGTCCTCATCTAAACAACTTCTACAGAAGTCATGCGTTTGCACACCCATCCTTTGGGCGTGTCTACCTATTAGGCAGTGCCCCGTTATGACTGAGATCAATGTGCTAAGACTGTGTTTATTTTGGCTTAGCAGAGATTCTGTGCGTTTAGCATTTAGAGTCGGCAAAAGTTGACGGGCGATTTTGCAGGTTGCTTCATTTCGCCATCTTTCGTTTGCTTTCTTTACAATTTCTTCAATGATGTTAGCTTACATGTTTGTAAGGGTATCCCTATGTCATTATCTATGTGCTCGTTAGACAATTTAGTGCCGAGTCTTGCTAGTTCATCGGCTCTACAGTTACCCTCAATGTCGCGATGGCCAGGAACCCATGTTACCTTTAGGTGAAATGACTTAGCCATCTCGTTAAGAGATGTGCGGCATTTCATGGCTACCTTGGAGGTTGTCGACTGTTTTGTGAGGGATTTTATCGCCGCTTGGCTATCAGTGAACATGTAGATATCATTTCCGGATATCGCATCACACTGTATCAGTGTCGCGGCTTTTATTATTGCCATCAGTTCAGCCTGAAAGACACTACAGTAGTCGGGGAGCCGAAAACTGAAGGAGATCCCCAGATGTTCAGAATATACACCTCCGCCCACCCTGCCCTCGAGCTTTGAGCCATCTGTGTATACATGGATGGACTCACCCTGTCTCACGTCGTCCCGTTCCCACTCTTCTCTTGAGGGTAGAAGGGTCGTAAACGATGTAATGGCAAGTATAGGCGGGAGTGTATAGTCCACCAGTCCGGGAAGCCCCATAGGATCAGCTATGAATGACAAAAATTAGAAAAAAATCTGAAGAGACTGTTTTTTGAAAATTAAAAAAAAATTTAAACCCTATTACAAAATTTTCATCGTTGAATAAATTACAAAATAATTAAATTTTTTCAGTTTACTTCTTATTGTACTAAAGCTTACGAATAAACCAATTTCAAAAAAATGTATCACTATATCAATAATATTGTTTTATAACAACGTAAAAAATGTACTATAAAAAATTTATATTTGTCCTGGCGGAAATTTTTTAATGACTATATATGTATCTTCTTTGGTTTGATATCTATATTATATCCATGCCTCAGCTAGTGCCACTGCTACCAGTTATCATACGTAATTTGAGCTCACTCGTGATCTGTCACTCAGTATGTTGACAGCAGCTGTTATTGGTTAACATTACGCCTGAGTGCTTTACGATTTTGGCAATGGGAAAATTAGTTGAACAAAGAGTTTGTTGTCTTAGATTTGTGTTTCAAATGAAATTTCGTGTGACACAAAATTCAATTTCAAAGAGGGCCGAGAAGCCGAATAGTTTATTTGCCTCATTCTTTTCGCACTTCGACGTCTACGAAGAAATCATCAATAAAATCAAAAGGCTAGTTCTCGAAAATCGTCGTATGAGTCTGAGAGAATTGTCGTAATAGGTCAACATGCCTCTTAAGTCCATTCATAACAATATGACAGATATTTTGGACTTAAGGAGCGTCGGCGCACGGCTAGTTCAAAAAGTACTTAATTGTTTCTAAAAATGGCATCTAAAGTAAGTGTCGGAGGCATAATTTCCCGAGCCCTTTCTAAATTCCGCTTTCTGAATTGAATACAACTGGCGACGCGATTTACGCCTGCAAGTATGACATACCAAAAACCAGCAGCTTCGAAATGCTGTCCCGAAAATGAACTAAAACCCAAACAAAGAAAATTCGCAGACGGAAGTGAAGGTCATAGCTCAATTAGCGTAGCACTGTATGGAGGATTGGGACAAGCTCTGCTAAACTCATAGGTGGACACTACTGAAAGGGCGAAAAAAAAAATATTGGTGTATAAATTAATCCTTTATGTTTTACTTAATAATTCCATGTAAAATCTATTGATTCACGTGCGTATACAAATTTTTCTTTTCTGTGAATTATTGCAGCAAACGTAAAAATAAATAACACATAATTCAATAAAATTAGAGGACTATTATTTAAAAGAATCATTTTTGTAAGTAAGGAAATAAGGTTTACTTTTTTAATAGCGGAGATAGGGTTAAGACACACAGCAATGCGTTAAGCAAGAAAAAGTTTACATAGACAACTAGAGAAGGTCATTAAGGATTCAATTATAAATGGTGATTTTTAAGAGCTATAGGAAAGTTTTTCAAAAACACATACGTAAAATTCAGAAAAATGCATGAAATTTTTATTTAAATCGATAGTACAGTCCATATATTTTAATTTTTGAAGATTATAATTTAAATGTTGACCGCGACTGCGCTTCAAATGGTCCATCCGCTTAGTCCAATTTTGGCATACTATTTCCAATGTCTCGGCCGGTATCTCACATATAAATGCTTTAATGTTGTCTTCCAATGCGTTAATTGAAGCGGGCTTGTCTGAATAGACATGAGCGTTAACATAGTCCCACAAAAAATAATCTAAAGGCGTTACATCGCACGATCTGGGTGGCCAATTGACAGGTCCCGAGCGTGAAATAAAATGTTCACCGAACTCGCCTCTCAACAAGTCCATTGTTATTTGATCCAAAAATGAGCTTCGTCGCTAAACACAATTTTTCGATAAAAAAGTGTATCTCGGCCAACTTTCCAAGAGCCCATTCACCAAAAATTCTGCGTTGCGGTAGGTCATTCGATTTCAATTCTTGCACCAGCTGTATTTTGAAAGGCTTCACACCTAAATCCTTTCGCAAAATTTTCCACGCTGTTGAGTAACAGAGGCCCAATTTGCTGCGAACGGCGACGAATCGATAATTGATGGTCATCATTAATACTGGCCTATACAGCTGCGATATTTTCTTCAGTTCGCACTCTATGTAAGCGTGTTGTTGGTTTGATGTTCAATAATGTAAATTTGGTTCTAAATTTAGTTACAATAGCTCGAATAGCCGCTTCAGTGGGTCGATTGAACTGACCATAAAATGCGCGCGATAAACTTTCTTAACAGCACACGCATTTTTATAATAAAATTCAATGATTTGAAAGCGTTGTTCGTTTGTAAGACGATTCGTGGTTAAATTATAGACCAAACTGAAGATGGTTGACAGTGAAACAAAACATGAAACGTGCGTCAGCTGTTTAAACCAACTGTTTAAAAAGATAATAGCTAAAAAGTCACCCGTTAGTTCTTTGGTGTTATTTGACTTTGTTGGACAAAATTCAAAAATTCTATAATACAGTCCGGCTTTCGATAAAACAAATCTATTTTTCCTACTAACAAATGTTTCATTCATTCGGTTTCTAAACATGCTTAACTCTATTTAAATAGGACTTATTTTGCAAATGTGTGTTTGATATAACTGGTTTGAGGTAATTTATTTTGTGAAGCAATAACTTAAAAAATTGGCAAGAGGCGAAGACAGGTTGCATAAAAATTTCGGCAAAAGCTGTAAAATGGAATGTACCATATTTGTTAATGTCGTATGATGAAAAATCTATTTGGAATGAAACCCTAGTTATTCTTACTCCAAAAACATTCACATTTTTCAAATTCCTGACAGTTTCGTTCAATGTTTGCAAACTAGGAAGGGCGTTTATCTCGAACGTTAGAACATACAATATTTATGCATCAAATACTCAAATGTTTCCCTGATTTTCATTAAAATTATTTAAAGTGAAGAAGTCAATATATTTTTTTCAAAATTGACATACAGTTTATTTGTACATTAAAATAGTACAATGCACTCGCGATAATATGAACTAATTAAAACCAGGCCTGCTCTGTTTTGAGAGATTGTTCATATTTATGAAAGGAAACTAAATTGAAAGACATTATTTTTAATTATTTTTCAGAGATTTTTGTTTTATTTAAAACCGCAAAAGAAACGTTGTTTATTAATTTTCCCCCATTTAACAAATAAAAAATTAGTTACAGTCAAAAAGCTGTTCATACTTAAATTCGTTCTTTGTTTAATTTAAAAAAAAAATTGATTTCATGTCGAAAAAAATCAGTAATCCGCTTTTGTTGTTTCTTTTGTTCAAGCATCTTAACAACTGTCTTTTCCCTGCGCTTCTTCAACACATTTAAATCCCATTTATCAACCATTTCAATCTCAGCCTATTCCAAAGTTTTAGTAAGCATGTCAATAGCTTCCTTTGGCTTCACAGAAAAGCCATCATCATCGTCGGATATTTCTTGTATTTCATTGTCATTGCATTCAATAGCATCATCGTTCCATTCTCTAACATTGAGAGCAATGAATTCAACCTAAAGTGAAATTTAAAAAAATAAAAACAAACTTCTTTGACTAACGGTTCTAAAACACAAACCTCATGTCTCAAGTGTGACAAAAGATTAGCTGCACTTTCCTTCAAATCCCTTACATTCATAATTAAGTTGCTTCGAAGAACACTCAAACGAAAGTCATCTTCACCTCTTGATTTTCTACTATACTTAAGACATTGCTCCAGCATTTGGATGGCACAACAGCATCTACGTTACTCCATGCGTAAATTGCTTTAGAGCCTCAAGCAAATCAAACCCCTTTTGCAGCAACAGAAGCCAAAAGACTGTTTCTATAGTAAAGTTTCTTAATCCTGATGCCATTTGATCCATAAGTTGTAAAGGGTGGTTACATTTTAAGGGCGGATGTTGAATGTGAACCACACCTAAACTTCAAGTTTTTTTCTGCATTTCATTTGACATTTTTCAATTTCAGACTAATTCAATTTGAACCATGAAAAGATACACAATCGAGCAACACGTTAAAGTTATTCAGAATTATTATAAAAACGGGCGTTGAAATCAAAATGCATATCGCGCACTTCGTGATTTTTTCGCTCAATTTAATCGTCCAAATGTGCGTACAATCGGAAAAATTGTGCAAAAGTTTGAGCAAACCGGATCTGTAGGAGATGTGGAAACACCAGTGCACGCTCGTACAGCTCGTACTGCAGAAAATATTGCTGCTGTTCGCGATAGTGTGGTTGAACAGCCATCCACCTCAACTCGTCGTCGTGCCCAACAATTGCACCTCTCACGCTCGTCGTTGATGAACATTATGCATAAAGACTTGGACTTACATGCTTACAAGGTGCAATTGACTCAAGAACTAAAGCCTCTTGACCATTTCAAGCGACGTCAATTTTCGAAGAAAATCATCTTCAGTGATGAGGCATATTTTCACCTCAGTGGATTCGTCAATAAGCAAAATTTCCACATTTGGGCGAATGATAATCCAAGAGTGATCGCCGAAAAACCAATGCACCCACAAAGAGTGACTGTTTGGTGCGGTTTATGGGCCGGCGGCATCATTGGGCCGAATTTTTTGCTAAAATGAGGCCGGTCAGGCAGTTACTGTGAATAGTGTTCGCTATCGTGAGATGATAACGAACTTTTTATGGCCCGAATTAGAAGATATGGATGTGGACGATATGTGGTTTCAACAGGACGGTGCCACTTGTCACACAGCTGACGATGGCTCTTTTGCGCGAAAAATTTGATGGCCGAATAATCTCACGTCGCGACGATGTCAATTGGCCGCCAAGAACATGTGATTTGACACCGTTGGACTTCTTTCTTTGGGGTTATTTGAAAGAAAAGGTGTACGTCGATAAGCCAGCAACAATTCAAGAGCTAAAGGATGAGATAATTCGGCACATTAACGGCATAGAACCTCAATTATGCCTCAGCGTCATCGAAAATTTGGACCATCGGATGGATCCAGAAACTTGGAGCAACCGAACGCCATATCTCTTTTTTAAATTTTGAAGCCATCGATCACTGGCGTTGAATTCAAGGCAATTTTCTTTAATTTTAAAATGAAGGTATTTTGCTTTTTCTTTCGAAATAAGCCCGCTAACCGGGAGCTTTTTGTCTCTCATATTCAGAAGCCATCGATACAGAGATTTCTCCATCTTTGAATAAAGAATTCCTCTTTCCAGAAGCGATGAAAGTATTGATGACACATTTAGAGACAGCATTTTTATTTTTATTAATTCCGCATATTGTAGACTTTGTCACTCCATATTTACGCTATAAATTAGTAACACTTTGGCCCTTTCGTAAATTTTCTACAATATCTGATTTTTCTCTTAAGGTCAAAAACTTACGCTTTTTAGTGTGAATTTTTTAAACTGATTAATATTAAACTTTTTTGCAAGAAAATAAAGTACCAATTATGCTCGCATGAAATGACCAACTTACGACATTAAAAATTTGTACTGACGACTGGACATAGGAGAAGGCAAAGCATGTACATGTGTATGCGAGTGAACGCAAGCACTTCTCAGCGACGGTTTTGTTCATTTTAAATTTTATTAACTAGGGAAGCGAAAAAGTGTTAATATTTTGGGGTGTTCATATATATTAGGGTGTTAATATTATCGCGAGTGCAGTATATAAATTTTTTTTTTTTAATCACTTAAAATAGCGGATGTACACTCAATTCTTCCAAGAAAGTCGCAGCGGGGCTTCTCAATCGGGGGGCATTGTAGCATCGGCGTGAATGACCTGAATACAAAAAACCAACAATTTTTTGGAGTAATTTCTATGTGAATTAAACAAAAATGGAAAAAAAATTCGCGGAATATGCTTAAAAAAAATTAATTTTGGGGCGGATTTTCCTACTATTTTCGCTTCGAAAAATTTTCGAAAACTTAAAACATATAGAGAGTAACATCATGGCTGGCAAAATCCTCCACTGAACCCTCCCCGAGGGTGCCAGCTGGTAATAAGTACCACAGTTTTTCCTACTTACAGGAGGTACTTAGCTAAGTTAAGGGTACTATGGGTGGGGTTCGATACTCCTCAATAGTACAACACTACCCAAAGTACTTTTAACGTGGTCGGGGGTGAAGGGCCGGATTAAGGTGTGATGCGACCCGTGCCGAGAATCTGTCAGGCTTGGGGCCCTTCTAACAAATAACCAAGTCTCGAACGGAGCTTACGGATACCTGGCGCCCTCCGTAATAACTAGCCTTACCCGTGTAGTTCGGAGCTATGCACGGGCGGACATCCTTTCTCCGACATTCGTGGGTCCAAAAATGCAATCGGATTTTTCAAAAATTAATAAAAAAAAGGAGATCGGTCCTCCTTCGAAAAGACCGACAGGAACAAACAGTTCCGCAATAAGAGCAAAAGGGCAAGGATAAGCTCTCCATGAGTCAGCTGATTACTTCAAAATTACTGAAAGTAGGTTAACGGTCTAATGTAAGTCACATCTCTGCTTTCTAAACCTCGTGGGCATACACGAATGGTCCTTTCTCAATTTCTTCTTCTTCGAATACATAGATACTTTCTTTAAAAATTTGTAACAACTGCTCGAAATTTTTCTTCTCAAGAGAGTAGTTACTATTGGTTCTGTTGCTTCTCAGGTAATTGTTTCCCTATATTAAACACATTATCACGTGCTTTAGGGGAAGAGAAGCCTCTGCAAGATTGTGGAATGTCTTTGCCAATTTCTTGAAAACAGCTGCTACAGACTTAAAAACAAGTTCAAGTTATTTTTGGTGGAGAATGTTCGAACATGACCTCAACCTCATTTGTTTTCGAATGCTTAGTGAATAGCGCTGTTAGGCAAACATAACAGTTGCAAATCCTAGTTCTTATATCTTTTGCCAAATTAAGATCTCCGATACCCCAGATTAGGCATAGTTGGCATGGTAAGTTGGCATTGGTAAGTCAACAGGAGCTGCATATATTTTTTAGGAACTTCTTATTAGGAATATCGAAATCGTTAATATGATATTGCATTAATTTAATATTTTTCGAAGAAAAACACTTTATATTTTATTTGTTTAATGCAAACTTTTCCAAAGATGAAATGCAAAAAAAAATATACCGTTAAGGAACACTATTTCGGGCCTAAGTTTATTTAAGTTTGGGTGAGTTTATTTCATTCAAGCTAAAAAGCTACTGTAGCATTGGTTAGCGGAAAGCGTTTTTGAAACTACCAATAATTTTACACATTGATCTGATTTGTTGTGTGAATCTTTTCCAAAGAGCAGACGATTATCCTTCTTCGAACCTAGCAGGAATATGTACAATATGAATATCATTGAGGCAGTAGCAGCTGAGATTTTAAACGAATATTTTATCTCGATGCATCAACGAAGTTGATTTATTTACAGTTTTTCCACATTTTTATGCAACCTATTGCCGACTTCTGACCACCGGAAAGCGTAAAAACATATTTAAATGCAGTCGTAGCTCATTTCGTTTACTCCATAAAGAGAGTGGCTATTCAAGGCCAAAACGGCAACAGTCAGAACATATTGTTTTATAAAAATTTATTAGTTCCAGTGATTAAATTTAATTCACTACAATTAATAATTATGTGATTATAATATTCCTTTCAACAACTTTTATATAAAAATATTTCTTTTTTAGGTAAAAATATTATGTGTAACTCTACAGTTAAGTTGTTTATCCACAATTAAGGCTGATTCTGCTACTGACGCCGATAATAATAACACAGACGATGGGATGATGAAATATGCGCCAGAATACGTAAGTTGGAATAAAACTAATTTTTATAACAAATAAAATACAATAAGACTACGTTAAAAATAAATACTCATAATAATATGGTATTTTCCTTATTTTGCTGCTCTTACTTTTTTCTCTTTACTTGCATAAGATCTGCGTTAAATAACCACAGTTAACAAGTTTTAACAATTTATTTGTTTCTTAGTTAATTTTAATTTTTTTTGTATAAAAATATAGTTAATTTTTTTACAAAAACCATATAAATCCAAATTTCAAATTTTGTGCAAGTTAAAAGAATTCAACGAGTTTTCATCAAAATTTAGCACGTTTTAATTAGAGTTTTTAGAAAAATTTCGAGTATGCAGTTTTATAGCTAATTGAATTTTGGTTTATTAAAGTGCAAGTTTAAAAATTTTTGTCTACGGTGTTGGGTATTTTCTTTCATATTTTACATCGGCTATTTAAAAAAACATCTTCTACAAAGTATTTGGTGGCTACCATATTCAAATATATTTCTTAAATTCATTTGCAACACTTAAATTTAAATATTTTAAAATAAGTGGTAACCGTATGCAAATATTCACAGAAGCAAAGTCTATTTAGGCAAAGCCACTTTATAGCTGCTACAGATAGATATTTTAATAATTAAAAAAACCTTCGTTTATCCAACTAGTCTCATAAATAAGGCCTCTCTATACAGATAAACTTAGAAAATCGTGTCATTTTGATGTATACGTATGAATAATATAGAGTAGAATCGCTCGTTTAAGTTAATAATATTATAATATTGCACTCGATCCATTATAATCCTTGAAACTTTTTTACCAGTGTGAGTATCACAATTTTCAACAGTCAGTCATCATAAATTATGCGCATATGCAAACACTTGTAAAATGCTCCAATTCATATCGTTGCTTGTCATAAGCGAGTTACCTACAAAATGGGTGTAGGAAAGCTGTCAGAAATCTGTGACAATAACTCCGGGATGTCAATCTTTTATGAAAAAGAAATAATTTTATTTCATATTTTTAAATGATTTATGACTTTAAATGTCACCTAAATCATGTAAAGCTTGGCGACAGCTGACAACTTCCCATGTAATAACAAAACTAATTGATAGAAAATATGGCAGCATGATTGCTTATATACTCGTACTAATAAATATATAAGGAAAGATGTAAGCTTCTAATACTAAATGGCTAATTTTGGCAACATATGTACTCGTACATGTATCATTCTTTTTAACACACTTTTGTTAGGTCGGGTTGTATGTATGTATGTATGTATGTATGTAACGGAATCTTTGAGCTTAATTTTCACTGGCTTCTAAAAATCTGATCGACTTGGAATTTTGCACACCTATCAAGGACCGATGACAATGCAATAATTTCATAAAAGTTTTCCATTATCCTTATTAGGATTGCCAGGATTAATATTTTCTTTTTTCACCTGTGGGCAGAAAGTAAGGTGAATTTGGTTGTAAAATGAAAAATCTTTATTTATTCTTGTAAATCAATTTCATCCCCTTCAAAATAATCCCCTCTCGATGAAATACACTTATGCCAACGATTTTTCCAATCCCCGAAACATGCCAAATAGTCCATTTCCGGTATAGCCATCAGCACCTTCTTCGATTCAGCTTTTATCTCCTCAATCGACTCGAAACGCGTTCCCCGGAGTGGTCTCTTGAGTTTTGGGAATAGCCAGAAGTCACACGGAGCCAAATCAGGCGAATACGGTGGTTGCGGAACGATATGCGTGGAATTTTTGGCGAAATGGTCACAAAGAACGAGTGCAGTGTGAGACGATGCATTATCGTTATGCAAAAACCAAGAGTTGTTGGCCCATAATTCTGTTCTTTTTAGACAAATTGCCTCACGTAAACGACGCATAACGCTCAAATAATATTCCTTATTAACAGTTTGGCCAGGTGGAAGGAATTTATAGTGCACCACACCACGAAAGTCGAAAAAAACTGGCCAATGGAGTGGGGTAGCCGTTTCTCAGGCTCCCTCCACGAAATAAGTTCTTCCTCCCGATTACTTCTTTATCACGGCCGATAACTGCATAGCTTTAGACTCACAGTCGATAAGAAAGGAATTAAATATAACACGAATATATCGAATCATTAATTCACTGACTGCAATGATAACAATCATTTTCATTCATAATAAAAAATAGTTAAAAAAAAAACTAAAAAACACGCTTTTTTGCTAATCGAACTAAAAAGTAGAAAATAAAAAATAGTTTAAAAAAACTAAAAAACACGCTTTTATTGCTAATCGAACTAAAAAGTAGAAAATAAATTTTAATGACAAAGGGACTTATAATGAAGTAATAGCAAATCGAAGGATCAGTCATAGTCAACTACCTCAGAACAGAATTATAACAAAAATTAAGATACAAATAGAGTAATTCAAATTAGAGTTAAAAGCGTGGGATGCTTGATATAGTAAATCATTCTATTGGCAACTACCTATGTACAGAGGGTTATGAAAGTGAAGCAAAATGCATCCCACGCTTTTAACTCTAATTTGAATTACTCTATTTGTATCTTAATTTTTGTTATAATTCTGTTCTGAGGTAGTTGACTATGACTGATCCTTCGATTTGCTATTACTTCATTATAGGTCCCTTTGTCATTAAAATTTATTTTCTACTTTTTAGTTCGATTAGCAATAAAAGCGTGTTTTTTAGTTTTTTTAAACTATTTTTTATTTTCCTATGCAACGACAGGTGGGCATTCCCACTATTTAGGATTGGAAGCGGCAGGCTAATCTAAACCTACCTTGCCAGAAAGCATAACTGATTAACAAAACCAGCGCAAGACTGAGTCTTGTCGAGGTCCTATGCTCCCAATTGGAGTGAACAAGGAAAAAAAATGTAGATGTATTTAATTTTTTATTTTAACAACAGAGCAGCTTTAGTAAATTATAAATGTATCCAAATTGAATTGTTTGCTCAAAATGCAGTTAGTTTATATGATAAATATAAATTTCAAGAAGGATATTGAGTATCGAAAAATTGTAAAGAACTACTTTTTTTGATCTACGACATCACGATCCTAATTCTGAAGAGAGTAATGGAATTACTAATTGTTTCCGACCCCAAATTGAGAAGTAATAAGGTACATATTATTCCCCATACAAAGGAGTGACCCAAAAGTGACGTTTGGCCAGAAGTCGAATTCTAACCGAAATAAAGTTGGTGCCAGCAAAACAAAAAATCCAGAGTGGAGTTACGAGAATACAACAAGTAATAGTTCTATGGACTGAATTCTTGGATTTAATAATGAGTCCAAACATCCCAAAGAGGGCCTCCCGTTTTCTTTAATCCTTTTTTAGTTCCTTCAGGCGTTAATTAGAATGAGCAATTATTTCAAGTGCTTATTAATCAATCTCGTCACCTCGCCATATCTTAAACTTAATAAAATTATTGATGACATTTGACTAGCCATTGGCCGGCTAATAACACGACGGCCGCTGAAATGGAACATGGACAGTTTACAAGTAATTCGTTTGGCTAGAAACTACTTAGTAGGACCGAGCCAATAGTCTAACGCTAAAGAGAGAGCTGAATTACCGCAACCAGCGACTTAATTCGTTTTAATTTTAATATCAAATGGCATTAAGAACATTAACTACAAAATATATGCATGAGTATGTATGTGTTGTACTAATAATTTCATAATAATAAATAATACTAAAATAAACAACAATTATGATAAGATAATCTGAAATAAACTAGATACGAGTTACAGTTCAGATGGTTCTCAAATTATTAAATCAAAAATTTATATTTTATACGAAATGTTTTTAGCCAAAAGCGGATCCGTATAGAAATGATGTGGTATATACTTTCCCATTAATTAATGGGTTTTTAAATCTTGGCGGTCGCACGATAAATATTATATATGTATAGTGGGAGATGGATATAAATGTCATATTAAAAAAGGTGTATGAAATTAAAAAGCGGGTTTTCAGAATTAAAAAAAAATTACGTTTCCACTATAATTTGGAATTCAAAAAATTACTATAAAAATCCATAAAGAATTATAAAAAGAGGTAACAAACGAAAGAGTAACATGATGAAAATTTCTAAATGTTCTTTTTTTAACAATTTCCGCAAAATGTCATTTGAAGTTTTTATATTTCAATATCCTTGAATATTTTCATAAAAGCATAAAATCGAGATTGTGATAAATTTTTATCTACTCGTATGTAGATGTAAATTATTTAATGTATGCTAAAGAAAAGTGCATATTTTTGTATGTAGCCATTATTATTCGATATACAAGTACATATGCAACAGCCATTTTAATCAAAATGTTTTAAAACATCAAGACGCACATCACAAATAGGAGAGGAAACTCGACCAATCACCCAATAAAGAATGTACCCGACAATTATATAAATGAATGAATAAAAATGAGGTTTGCACTTCGGCCTCACAGTCTTTTGTACCCTCTACTCCCCACAATACCTCATCTAAACTCAGCTCAATAAACCTTCGATGAAGCTGGATTGGCCTGAGTATATATCCCTTCGCATCCGGCCGATATATCTAATATTTTTTGTCGCTATAGCATTACATTCGAGAAAAGGAGGGTTGAAGTTTCTGGGTATTGCTCGCAAAAACGGGGAAAGTCATTAGACAGATCGGGAAATACCCCACGTTACAGACCGCTTTTTTTTGGGCCATATAATCCAGCGCCTATGCCCTCCGGGGTCTTCGAGTGGGTGCACTCTTGGAGTTGCGTTATCAACCAGTTCAATCCTAAATTTTTTCTCAAATTTAATAACCTTTGCGAAATCATCCCTTGGTAGGATGAGATCACTTTTTTTACCAAAATCTTCTGTAGTCATATTAAACAGGGTGCGCTCGGCTGATTGCTTAATAACTACGTGAGTCGGTGTGAACTCTTGCATCACCTACCATCACTAACGCGGTTATAGGGCAGACGCATGCTAAGCGCTGAAACTTAGTCAGTGCTGCCCGTAATTTGGAAAAGGCGGTCTTCGATACCCACGCGACCGCTCCATATTTTATCATTAGTCTAATTACACCGGCACACAAAAAAAAAAAAGTGGGGAGTACTTTTGACTAGACCCATATATCCCTATGTATTTTGACGCGCTGAATCCGAATTCGGTGTCCGTTTTGCCCGTACACCCCCAAAATTTTAAGTAAATAGCGAAAAACCGTGAAACCCCATGAAAAATCGCTGAAAATCGCATTTATAGACGTTTGTCAATTTTAAAAACTTTTCTTATGAGTGTATTATACTTGATTTCAGTGTATTTTGACGCACTGAATCCGAATCCGGGGTTTGTTTTGCCCGTACACCCCCAAAATTTTGATTAAATAGGCTAAAACCGTGAAAAACCGTGAAAACCGTGAAAAACCGTGAGAATCGCTGAAAATCGCCTTTTCATACGTTGGTAAATGTTAAAAAGTTTTCTTACGAGTGTATTATACCTGATTTCAGTGTGTTTTGACGCACTGAATCCGAATTCGGTGTCCGTTTTGCCCGTACACCCCCAAAATTTTAAGTAAATAGCGAAAAACCTGCTGGATGTTACAGAGAGACGAAAAAAAGAAGAACAAGAAGAGAAATAGAAATCCATTACATAGATTGTTTGAAGAAAAAAGAGTACGTTACAAAAGAAGAAGAACAGTGTAAGAGCAGCATTTCTCACATATTTTTCCATCTCTATCATAAGCACTCAATGAAAAATAAATGAAAAAAATTTATCATTTTCTTTATGCAATCACAGTCGCATATGTACAGTTTATGCAAAATCTGTAGTTAAAAGCAAAACGAACACCTAACTCGTATTAGGCACATTAAAATGAACTAAAATCATGTATAATACACTCACAAGAAAACTTTCGAACATTTACCAATGTCTACAAATGCGATTTTCAGCAATTTTTCACGGGGTTTCGCGGTTTTTCGCTATTTAATCAAATCTTTGGGGGTGTACGGGCAAAACAAACACCGGATTCGGATTCAGTGCGTCAAAACACACTGAAATCAGGTATAATACACTAGTAAGAAAACTTTTTAACATTTACCAACGTATGAAAAGGCGATTTTCAGCGATTTCTCACGGTTTTTCACGGTCTTAGCCTATTTAATCAAAATTTTGGGGGTGTACGGGCAAAACAAACCCCGGATTCGGATTCAGTGCGTCAAAATACACTGAAATCAAGTATAATACACTCATAAGAAAAGTTTTTAAAATTGACAAACGTCTATAAATGCGATTTTCAGCGATTTTTCATGGGGTTTCACGGTTTTTCGCTATTTACTTAAAATTTTGGGGGTGTACGGGCAAAACGGACACCGAATTCGGATTCAGCGCGTCAAAATACATAGGGATATATGGGTCTAGTCAAAAGTACTCCCCACTTTTTTTTTTTTGTGTGCCGGTGTTATCAGGATGTACATCCATCTCATGATTATTGAACTACAAATCCAAGATTTTTCTGCTAAATGTTTGCATGGTATGAGAGCCTTAGTTGCTTTGGATGAGGCGAAGGTACTTAACTTCTCCGACTATTCCAATAGCAACCCCGTGCATATTTATTTGCCTTATTCCTAAAACGTATACAACTTTACTAATATTATATAATAATATTATAAACTTCATGTGTATATTTTTTGTTTGTTTTTATTTTCATTTTTCAGGAACATCCAGAATATGCTTTTAGTTATGGTGTCAAGGATCTTCACACAGGCGACGTAAAATCACAGTGGGAATCACGTGACGGCGATTCGATTAAAGGTCACTATAGTATTCTCGAGCCAGATGGTTCAATACGTACAGTCCATTACACTGCAGATGCAAAACATGGATTCAATGCCGTGGTAAAAACCGTTGGTGCAAACTCCCACCCAGTCACCGAATCGCCACACAGTGACAATGGCATCAATGATAACACTTCCCAATCCAAAATTAATCACTATAGCAAAGATCAAGAACACATAGTGCTAAGTTCAGATATTAAACCCTTAAAACAGCCAATCGAAGACCTCACACATTCACACCCAAAAATACCCAGCCTAATTGAATTTAAGCCACATGCACGCATCAAGCAAGTACCGATGGAACTGGAGCCGGGTATGCGTGAAAGATTGCAAATAGCAAGAGACGAGTATTACCAAAAACAAAATTCACTGAAAACACCTCATCCTGCACCAGATTCATACAGTAATCAGGAGAGTGAGTGGAAAGCTCTCGTACTAGATCAAAATTCCGAGTATCAACCGATATATAGTACCAACAAGAATGGTTATCAAAGCGCAGAGAATTACATTTCAACAAAACAATCAAACATAGCGAATATAGAACAAAACGCCCTGAACGCCAATGGTGGCGGACAGCGTACTGATTTTATTGCATCAGTGCCATTGCATCAACGCCATCATGCTTCTTATGTCGATAACATTCCGCCAGGTAAAAAATTCGCCTTCACAACTCCTAATTACAAACATTACTCGGCACCAGCACACTACAAATATCAGACGAACTTCAAAGCGCCTTCACCACAAAATCGTCCCGACTATATCAACTACTTTCAGCGGAAAACAAAGAAATTCAATCATAAGGACTCAGCAGGTCCTGTAGTTTTTCCTAATCATGGCGGTGATGAGCAAAACGCTGCTTCAGCGCAAATGGTACAGTCGATGGTGAAGCTCGATCGAAAGCACATAATGCCCATGTACGCCAAACACTATAGCACAGACAGCTATCGCCATCAACGCTATCGCACTATCTAAACAATATTTTCACTACATGGATCAGATAGTTGATCATTTAACGCGGATATGCGTATAAATATTTATATGTACCTATGTATAAGGACTAAAATTGCATCATAAGTAAAATTCTGATATTATTTAATATGGCCCCAAACTTGTATATTTATTTAAGCAAATAGTTTGAAAACTAATATGATTGTTTATTTAGTTGCATATTTAAAAGTAAGTTTTTTTCCAAATGAATATAAAAATAAAAATTCAAAGAATAGATCTGTTCATTTCTTATTCTTTTTAGCTTTACTTTTTTCTATAATAGTTAGAAACAAATCATGATCATAGGTCACTAGTCGGCGCGCTCCTGCCGTGAAGCAAGTATTTGTGGAAATGTTCTTTGAAATAAAATTTCATAACGTAGTTTGTAATAAAAGCTGATTTTGGCGGCCACTCCTTAACGAAAAAAAGTCAAAAATTTACAATTTTAGCCGCTTCCTATTCTTTACTGAGTTATTTGTAATAGACAATATTTTTTGTTTTTTCGTCCACACCCAGTGATACCGTCGGTGCGAAGTGGTTTATAGGATCTGAAACTATTAATCGCCTATCGAATCTTGGTTTGTACTCTTCGTTATGATGTAACGCTGGGCTGGCAGATCCAGTAAGGACGCCTGAACAGGAACACGAGTATCAAATAAGATATCCAGAGAATCCCTAATAGACATGGTCCACGAACCGTTCGGCCTTTTACAAAGCCTGGGGGCATAGATGTCGATAAATTCTTAAGATTAGAAATTTCCATACACGCATCAACTCAGGTACAAAAATTCCAGCGCGAACTAGGTTTTTACTCTATTCAGAGCATTTTTGTAGATTCTGAGACTTTCCTTATGACGTTCCCAATCGTCTACCTGAGCAGTTGCTTTATTTCAATTAAACAATCTGTTGTAGTCTGTCAAAATTTGTCGCGGTAATTTAACATGGAAGTGAAGTTATAAGACTAAAAGCATTCAACACATGAAGGCCATTGGGTATATAGCAATCTAAGGGGAACTCACAAAACGGCGCTTATTGTGAAATTAAAGTTTACTTCGGCAGGGATTGCAACTACGCCGATAGCTCAAAAATGGGGAGAGCTCTTTTCTTGGGAATCTGCAAACCATTTACAAAGTATCTGCGAAATCTTTCATGCTGGAATCTTTAATATAGAGAAGACGTCTAGTGTTCAACAAAGTCACCACAAGTTTAAAATATGAATATCCTTTTTGATAGTCAGGCTACACCGAAGCCTAAATAATATTATAGATACAAAGTATTAAAATAAAAAATGGCAAAGAAGTAGTAAAAGCACTCAATACCCTTAAACTGAAAAATAGTCCTTGCCTGAATATAAATCCGGGCTGTCCTGGCAGCGTATACCGGATTGCTGTTAAGGCCGTTGTGTTATAAAAGCATAAAATACTTAAACATTTCATACAGACCATAAAAGTCTGCTGTGTTCCCGAACATAGCGCTATTGAAGATAATGAAGTTGCAGTTGAGTTGGCCAGGCATGTCACGAAATTGCAAACTGCCACTCAAGCACCCTTTTGTGGAGAAAAAATTACCCAAGTATAAGCCAAACCTAGTTTCCGCAGATAAATAAACTTACAGACTGCCCGATAACTGGCCATGGTTTAAAATGCAAATACTCTAGATTCTACTGGTGTAATTTTATTTCGCAATGTTTTCTTAAATACTTTCGATGCTGAAACAGATTAAAATAATTTTAATAATTTGTAACATTTTATTTCGATTACCACAACAACAACATTTGATCTTTTGCATTTACACTTAGCAGCAACGTCGAGGCTTTTTACTTCAAACTAAGTGGTACAATTTTTTGCACTACTTTTGTGTATTAAAAATAAATATATATAAAAACACGAAAGCCTCTATTTTACCGACAACATTCCGGTCTTCGTTCACATGCACCTACATACATATGTATGTGTGCACATGCATGCATACAAGTGAGTAGAAGCAAGCCAAAATCAGTTTATAACACGTAAACATCCACATCTGTACGTGTATGCAAGTCTGCGGAGTGAAATAACAATTACGTATAGATAAATGAAATGCATTAGTTTTGTGCGTTGTTTTTAAATTTCAAGGTCACTTTAATAGATCACCAACCCCTGGCTAATTGCACGCGGCGCAATCGTTGTTGTGTAATTTTTAAAATAATAATAAAAAATTCTCAAATCGGCTTTTGTCAAACGTCGAAGTTGTGTGGGAAAAAGTCTTTATAAATATTACAAAAATATGAAAAGCCATAAGATTTGCTAATTGCTTTTCAATGGTGCAAAAAAAATTACCTACTGCATTAGCTGGATTTAAATTTTTTTTTTTTAATTACAAATTCTATAACTATACTGAGGAATATACTTGTATACTCTTACTCTTTCGATAGCAAAATACAAGTTTTCCTAATTAAAATATGTACAAAATCACAAAAACACATATGGGGCACAACATTACTTACTTGCATACATGTATATGTATATGTATGTATATTGACTATTTAGTATATATATTAAGGTATGTTATTACGTGTACATGCGTGCATACATACACATGCACATTCATTTAAACTGATTTTATCTAATTAACTTCAATCATTCATGGTACTGTCTTTTGCTACTTGTTTGATTCGACCAACTATTTATCAATCATGAAATTGTGCAAATGTACAAACAAGCATACACATATCAGCAGCTAATTTAGGTAAGCGGCTCAACTCCTTTTAAAATAAATGCAAATAAGTTTCGCAAATGAACAAATAGGCGCACAATCTTACATATTTACGTGTATATACAAATGTATGTGAGTGTCATATATCAGTTTGCGTGAATGTGCACTCCATTCTAGCCAAGAAATTGGCAACCAGATATGCAACTTTTGAAGCGTGAATTGCAGCAAATTATCGCATATATTCATGCATGCAACAATCGCACTTCGACATGATAAAAAAATAAAATAAATATTTGTGTTTTAGGTGGCACATTATATGCACATACTCCTTTTTATTTATTTATTGAAGCCCACAAGCTGTGTAATGTGCTCCCACGTTCAATAATGCTGGCAAAGAAAAAAAAACAAAGTTCTAAGCCTAGATATTCAAAAGCTGTCATACACTCCTTTTCATATATATTTATAGTTATATTTGTACATATGTATGTGTGCATGTTTATATTTTTTTTTTGTTTTTGCAATACTATTAAATAAATATAACGCACGCACAACCAAACGAAGCCTCAACCGAAAGCAACCAAATAAAATATATAAAATGATTTGCACTGAGTCTGAGCGTTGATGAAAATTTTTGTTATTGTATTTGCAGACTGGTCGTATGGGTTTCACGCTGTGCACAGTATTTCAATGTAGTCAAATTACTTTTTAGACTTGTTCATGAACGCTAAAATAGCTCTAATCGATTTGTTAACAAATGTGTTGGAAATAATTATATAGTTTCATGTAAATGTTGCTCATACGACGTGTTGCTATTTTCGGACTTCCTTTAAGGTAGTATGCATAATTGACCGTATCACAAAGAGTAAAAGCTGCCAAAATGTTCCAATCAATTTTGAACACTTATTATATATAGAGTATTTCGACCACCACAGCCGAATGGGTTGCTACGTGGCTCGTGGGTACACAGATTCGAAATTTCGGGCACGAAACACTAATTGACAAAAAAAGTTGTTTCTAAAGCGATCGTCCCTCGGCAGGCAATCGCAAACCCCCGAGTATATTTATAGTATGTCATGAAAGAGTTCATCATAAAAACCATCTACCATTCCGAGTCGGCTTAAATCTGTAGGCCCCTCCATTTGTGGAACAACATCGAGGAGCACGCTACAAAGAGGAGGAGGAGTTCGGCCAAACACCAAACAAGCCAATTATATATACATGGACACAAAAACCACTCCGTAAAAACAACTAAATCGCCTTTTTTCTGATGCCTGACCTTTACGAGAGATATACTGTTGTAAAGAAATTGAAAAATTCTACATATTAGCTCTCACAATCATTGTCGATCAGACAAAGTGCGGCTTCGTTGGCTAGGTCATGTCTTCCGAATGGATACGAACGCTCCAGCTCTGAAACTACTCGACGCAGTACCAGCTAATGGTAGAAGAAGAAGGAAAAGGCCCCCTTTGTGTAAGAAAGTCAGGTGGAGAAGGTCTTGGCTTCACTTGTTCAACTGGTACCGGGTAACACGAGAAAGAAACAACTGACGTTTATCGTTATCGGTTATCGCTCTAATCACGAAGAAGAAGATATACTTATCATTAAGCTCAAAATATTTATTCCGGCAATTTTTCTATTTTAACCAGCCGCTAACATCTTATCTTACTATTCGACACCAAATACAGGTATACTGACGACCAAGTAACTTTTTATTACCTTAATTTGATTAAAAAAATTGTATTCCTATTGACAAGGACATGCTTTAGGCCTCCTGCTTATTATAATAAAGAAATATGCAGTTCTACTTACTACAATGCTAATTTCAGGAAAAAGTTCAGAGAAGAAAAAATAATTAGGCTCAAAATGTACCTCTTCTTAGGGAGAAGTGGCATACGAAATCCACATGATTCCTCAACATTCTACATATATTGAATTCCGCCAGATCATTTTTTTCTACTTTTTCACTTATGAGTAGTTTTTGACCCTCTCAGGAGGAATAGACAACCCCTAAAAAATATATGTAAAAAAATTTCTACTCATATCTTTATATGAATACTCCACTAATTATCATATAGTCAACTTCTGTTATAATCATATATACAGGTATCAGTCTGGGCTATTGAAAGTAGTATACTAGATTACACCCAAATTAGTTATTTCGAATAGAGGATAAGGTCCCCTTTCACAAGTCTTTTATTAACCTCAGCCCTTTTCATACTCTCATATTTCCGCACTCATGTTTCCAGATGTTTTTCATTTATAAATATTATTGTATTGCTAGGTTAGTCCATTTTTTGCAAAAACACACATATGAAGTCAAACGCCACCAAAGAACTTTTTGGAACACTTTTCTTCTCTTATATAATATTTTTATTATAGGCTCATAAAGCATTGCGACCTCTGATGGGGTCTGATGTGCTTCCTAGCATGCTCATAAATGGAGGCTTCTGATGATTTTAGTACCTCGTCAGGCTTGTTCCATATCACTATTGGATTTAGAGTCGCACTGTCTAAATACATTAGTCTTCGTATTTCGAGAGCTGCACATTGGCAAAGAATGTGCTCTTGAATTTCATCATCTAGTTACCAACTATAGTTTGTACTAATTCTAGACTACAATGTGCCTTATGGTATCCAGTGAAAGTTCATAGGCCGTCTCTATCCAGGTTAAGGAGGCTCTTCCATACTCTTTGGGAAGGAAGGATAAACTGTTTCGCCTACTTCTGTGCAAATCGCGACATTAATACGTTCCTTAGAAATATATTTACTCTAGCGTCACCTCTCGGGTTAAAAATCAACTTAAGTTCATCTTTGCTTTGACATAAATTTCATGAAAATCGATGATTTAATATCTTAAAAGGGTATGAACTGATGAGTAAGTATGAACTAATAAGAATAAGAGTTGGGAAAGTTGATAAAAAGGTCTGGTAAATTATTAGGTGCTTCAAACAAAACTAATAATTTCTTTGGACTATCACAAGCAAGTAGTTTTATACTGAAGGTCTCTCAAAAACTATCGGTCATTATTCATAGTTCCACACCTCTTATCTGAGGTACTATCTGGAAAGTATATTGATGAAGCAGCTCTTAATGAGAAGGTGAATTTTTTTTTAAGTTTAACCCTCCGTTGAACACCTTTTTTAAAACCTTCGATTGGACACGCAGGTCTGGCCTTTTTTCATCCTGTTCGAGGATACTTTTTAAAAGGTTACATTTATAAATCGATAGAAAATTGAATTTTAAGGAGCTACCTGAAAGCTTAAGTCGTCAGCTGTAATGAAGCCTATACGGAAGGTTAACATACATTGATGTACTTTTACATATATGAAATTTTTTTTATAGAAGCGATATACATATCAAAAGGTAACCATATTTTTAGCAATGCTAATAATATGTACATTTAGTATTAGTAACTTAGTTTTGAGTAGTTTAGTTTTCGGAAATTAGAAAGTCCGTTAGGTTATACTGGGGGTTGCGTCAAGATTCCTACATACATACGCAACGTGACCCTATTCCTTAAACTTCATAAAATGGTAAGAAAATTGCTCAAAACAGCTCCACTGTAAAGCAGTTAGAAATAACTACTTATAAATTTAGCATTAAACCAATAAAAGTAAATATAAGCCAGTAAAATGAAATAGTTTCACTTGATTGCTGGTTACCATTGAATGAAATGGCTAAATACGCCTAAAATTTCAGGTCCGGTTCTAAAAGCTTACGATATTCAGATGTTTTGAAGGATTCCGAATTGATTATATATACAAATAATTATATTTAGATATAGTCAAATGTATGTGTATGCACTGATTTACTTACATATTTAGTTATTAGCTGACAAATTAAAAAATTAATCACAGATGAAGTTCTAAATGTTTGAATATATTTTTTTGCTATTAATTTTATTTGAGTGTGCAAACAGCGTAAGCGATTTTCTTATTATTTCTATTTAATAGAGAAGACTCAAAGTCGTATATTGTGTAGTATAATATTTTTCGAAATTTCATATAGTTTCTGATACATTTTTGTCAAATATATGTACAATATATAAGCACAAGTGTGCTTACATATAGTCGTACACATACATACATTACATGTGTGTATAAGTACATAAATGTGTTCGTAGACACCAATATCTGTGGCTAAAAATGCATATTGTCTATTTTAATGATCGTGGGCGGAACATCTATATACAATATTTTCGAAAACCGTGATAGACTGCGAAATAAACATGAAATCATATTTTTCACGAGCTTTTCTCTCAGTCAGCCATATCGACAACTTAAGCTGTTATTTGTTGAGATGTGTAATGAATCAGAATGATTCTAAAAGAAAAAAAATTGCCATAGACTATGTATCCGCAGCTAAACTTTAGCAAAAATGTAAACGTGAAATTGCCGCTCAATATAAATCAGCCAATGTAATCACTAATCACAATAATCTCTAATAAAGCCAAAAACGTATGCAAGTACGTACATACATACAAATACATTCGGCAAATCAATGGAACAGATACGAACATTCGTGAACATGACAATCGAATCGTCGTTGTCGGAACTATGCGGATTCATATCAGACTGCTCATTGGAAAGGAGGGCACACTTGGACAATTGGACACAGAAATCGCCTCTTGTGATACCGCTAATAAAAAAGCAAGTTTGAAAAGAAGAGAAGGATAACGTATGACGGACGGTGACTAGTTGAAAATTTCAGAGAGGAAAACGCTAGTTATAAACTGAGAGTCAAAGGGGTTAAAAGGTGTATGAAACGGCTTTAATTGCCGATTGGCGGTGAGAATAAATGTCACTTTGTACTTCATAATGTTGCAACAACAACAAAAATTTATGTGGACCAATAAGTATATTAAAAGAATTTTTGCAAATATACGAGTATGTTTAGCCGCGGTGAATTGCATTAAGTTCTCTGTATGTTTGAATATGTATTGAGATCAAAACCTCTGTACGTCGCAAACGGCCAGAAATATGGGCAAACGATTCTTGGATTTTGCATGATGATAACGCGTTTCGGTAAAAACTCGCACTGATCGTACTGATGGCGCAAAACACGGCTACCTCAGAAGCAATAGCATCGTTTATACGAGGGTTGTCTTTTATATTTTCCGCCCTATTTAAGAAAAGACAATAAAGTATTAATGGAAAGAATATTGGAAATGGTTTTTCATAATATTCTTCTTGGAAATCAATCCACTTCAACATTCGCTTGAACCAATTTTCAATGCACTTTTGCCACTCAGAAGTGGATATCTCTAAAACCAGTTGCGTAAAGCCTTCAACAGCTTCTCCAACAGTTTTTTATGTTCATAACGAGAACAAAATTAAACAATTAGGTAACAAATCATAGTTGTAAGGCGAATTTACTATTAATTCGATCTTTTGAGTGCTCAAAAACTTTCTAAGTTTTCTAGTGATACAGTTGCGTCATGACCAGAGTTATCGAAAAAGCAGAAGACCATTTTCTTTGAGGTGATTTTTCCGCGAACAACTTTTGTTACCATACTGTCGATTGCTGTTTTGTTTTCAGGTCACATGTATGGAACCAAGATTCCTCACCTGTTATGATGTTTTAGATGTACTTTAAACCACCGCGGTGGAATTTCTGCAACATTTCTTTACTCTAATGGACACAAATCCTTTTTGGGCAACTGTCAAATTATGCGGTATCCAACGAGAACAAATCTTCCTGACGGCCAAATGTTCATGTCCTATAATTCTCGCCTAAAGCTACAATAATTAATCTAGAATCTCTTGAAAAGAGAAAGGCAGTCCTGTCACTTTCGTTTATTTTCAGTGTTGTTAATGGCATCGTCGACTGTTCAGATCTACTTGAGTGGATAAGCTTTAATGTTCCCCAAAGAAGTCTTCGCAATTTTTACCCATTTTACGGGAAAACTTTAAGACTAAATTTGCGAGTAGTGCACCCACTGCTCGTGCACTTCGAGACTATAATTCATTACCTAATACCATTCTGCTTGATTTTGCTTCATTCATATCTAATTTTGTAAAAAATTAAAATTTAGTTAATTAATATTGTATTTTTATTTATTGCTAATAGTGCTTTTCTTTCCATTTGTGTTTTGTCTGTAAGGTAATTTGTACTGTAGATTATTACAATAAATAAATAAATGTTTAATGTAAGCTGGTCCCACTAATGTCCAAAGATGCTTCTATCTCACGATATGCCACATGACGATTATTTACATCGATTATTTCTAGTAGGTACACCAGCCGTGTGTTTGGACGGCCCTCAAGAAATTGAGCTTTCAAGGATCGACGGCCAAGCTGGCATTCTACCACCACTTAATAGTGGCTAAGTGTGGTGCTTCAGCGCCAAAATTGGAAGTAAATTGATCAATGCCCTCCTGACTCGATAATCCACGTCGAAAATCGTAATAAGTCACCGCACCAAAATTCTTTTATATAATTTTCCGCACATTGGCTTAGCAAGTATACGAAGAATTGGCACTTTGATTCAGTGTTCTAGAGGACTGATTTGATGCGATACTTTATATAAAATGCACTTTTCTTTGCTTTGAAGTATTATATTTCTAGAGAAATAACCACAGAAGTAGTAAAACTTCACTGAGACTTGTTTACTTTTGCATTAACGAATCTGATAACTTATTTGCGTTTAGGATAAATAACTAACGTAGCCACGTAAAATAGGCAGGAAGCTGGCGAAGTTTCTAGGATTCTGTGTTCACTCGGCGCACAGAAACCTATCTAATTAAATACTTTCCTTCGCGTTATATTATAGAAAGAAATTTGCTTTAATGAATTTTAAGTGTAAGTGAATTCACAGTCGACTTATGGGCTTCACAAACGACAACATCGAATTTGATCTTTCAGATCCTTTTACTTGGTGCTTCCACATTGAACTAAGTTTACATTTTTAAAGTCGAACAAACTTGCTTAGTTGTTATTGTATCATTTAAGGAGAAGAAGGGGTACATTCATATGCAATAGTCTCTTGCTCGATTACGTTAGGCATTGCTACTATATAACCGATCTTGGCATCGTGGCATCGTTTGGTTACTAACTGGCATCGTCAGTGGCACGTAGATCAAAGAAAAAAACAAAAAAAATTCGAAGTGATGAAAACAACTGCCTCATTCTTACTACAGGATTTTCCAATACGCGGTGTTATTTTGATATTCAAAGAAAAATGCTATTTTTGAATATATATGATCGGATGTTTCTTTCATTATAAAGAGGAAGGTATGCCGTTAATAGTGGAAAATAACATCAGGCAAATGACCACCACGACCACACTTACAGGACAATATCTTTTTCATGAAATTTTCCATAACCGAATTCCAAAGTGGCTGCCCTATGCCCTCGATAGCCTCACAAATTCCATCTTTGAGGTCTTGAATCGACCCTAGACTGATGAAGTAGACCTTCTCTTCCACGTGACACCAAGGAAAACAGTCACAAGGTGTTAAATCACAAGATCTCGGTGGCCAATTGTGATCACCTCTTCGAGAGATATCACGGTCCGAAAACTTTTCATGTAAAAGATCAATGGTTTCGTTGCTTGTGTGGCACATAGCGCCGTCTTGTTGAAAATAAACGTTGTCCAGATCAATACCATTCCGGCCATAAAAAATCATTAATCATCTCTCGATAGCGCAATCCATTCACCAATAACATCTGTTATTGGAAAACCCTTTATTTATAACTTATTAGTAGTCAGCGATGCCACGATACCAAATGTACCGTTATGTAGCATATACTCGTCGCCAGCAGCATCGTCGGTAACTAACATGTTGCGTTTTTAATTAATCGTTCAGGGCTCCAATAGATATATAAGTATGTTTGTATGATATGTAGAATAAGTGAAAGGAAAGACAAAATGGAATCTGCGGCACGTCGTGGCCAAGTAAATAAGTTGCTCTAAATGCACATGCAAATGCATGTTGGTTTGTAGAACATAGCATAAAACAGATAAACGAGCATGCGTACATATGGCATTTACTTAGAGGCAGATCTAGCATTTGAATGCTAGACGGAATGCTGATACACATATTAAGATATTGTCTAAAGAAAAATTAGCTTTTCGTTTGTATTACGAATTGAATATCGATTTCATTTGCTCATTCATTTTAGACGTTAATTGAATATAAACACGTTTTATAATTTACCGCTGCGGCTCCAGTTGACCAATGCGATCAGCTCCTTCAGATTAGAGACGTATACGCTACGTAACGAAACATATGAATCCACATGTGCATACACATCTGCATATTTGTGCTTAAGTACATATATGCATGTGTATGTGTTTAGGTAGCACCTAGCAGCTTGAACTATTCGGCCATGCAGATACACAAGATTCGTCGAACTATTTTCCCGGCAAACATTTGTGCGTACCTACGTTCAACAAAATGCATGCGTGTACGTTGGCTTGGGAGTGCAGTTCAGTGTCCTGCAACGCGTTGTTTTGCAATTTGATTGAATTTTAATTTCTGCATTCGAAACTAAATAAACTACAATAAGTGTAACCTACTTTTGAACAAGTTTAGTTCAGTTCAGTTCAGTTCATTTCAACTCAATTCGATTTACATGCTATTTGGCTTAGTGCTGACTTTAGCACGCAGCAGTCTAACATGCCTTGGCGTGGTTTATGAAGTTGACACACGCACGCATGCGCGCCTGCGTTTGCGCCTTAGCCTGCAACTGTGATGCGAATGTGAATGCGCCATAGGAGAAAAACTGCATCTCTCATTATGTAAGACTATGAACAGCCTGTCGTACTTTACAGCAACACTACCTCACACTCTCGGCATATTCACCAACGTGCAATCATACACACATACACACATATGAATGTCCATAGTTACCTACGAAAACAGACCAACGCCAAATTACATATTCATATCGATTTGCATGACGAAATTTCGGATTAGTTTAAAGTTTTTTTTTTATTGAAATTTATAGCAGTAAATTCGCAACATAAAGACACATACACACAATCGTGAAAATGTGGCCATAGAATACCAATAAAATGGAACTATGAGATCATAAGTTCATATGTTTGTAACAACATTTAAACTTGCATGCACAAAAATTTTGCTATCCCAAAAAGATAACACCACAAAGTATGATTAAAAACTATGCGCCTATTTGCACTTAAGTGTATATTGGCTAGCTCTGTAAGTTTTTGATTATGAGTACTAAAGAGTGGCAAGCTTATAAGTATTTATATACATACTTATACATACTCGTGCAAATATATGTATATGTGAGTATATGTACTTGTAAAGGCAATTAATTAATGTATTTTTTCAATTGTTAATAATAAGACTTTTATTGCTTAAAGGCCTATAACACCACACGGCATCTTGGTTTGGGAGATAAAAAGACGTATGTCAGCAAATTGGAAGGCGTGCATAGACTGCGCGGGGCTGCATATAACTGAAACACTATGAGCACTAGAGAGGGTATTAAACATGTCCGGTTAGATTTAGTTGCAAAGAACTGAGCAGAGATAGTCAGCGCTTAAGTAATGGTGACAGGATTATTATCACAACGGCCAACCGACTATACTAATGTACGAGACTCAAGGCCTGTTCAAACTATATTTCTTATCAGGGCAATTTCAAGAAAAGATAGTGAGTAATAATAAAATGGATGGAACAAAGAACTTCGCTGAGCAGGTAAATGAACTGCAGGAACCTATCCATCTCATTGACTTTGTGCATGACGGTGATCTATCTAAGCCAAACGAGCCAGTAGCGGGAGTCAAGCAAGGTGGCATATTATCGTCTCTGTTATTCTTACTGGTATTCTTAATGGCGACCGCCGTAGCCGAATGGGAAGGTATGTGACTGCCATTCGAAATTCGGAGAGAACGTAGGTTCGAATCTGCGAGAAACACCAAAATGAAGAAAAATTGTGCTAATAGTATTGCCTCTCGGCAGGCAATGGCAAATCTCCGAGTGTATTTCTGCATGAAAACAACATAAAGACGCACGCCGCAAATACGAGGAGGAGCTCGCCCAAACACTCAAAAAAAAGTGTAAACGCCACCCTCGATACAATCCGATTAGTACGGAACACTTGGACTTCGAGCAAAACGAAGTTCAAATCCAATCTAAATCAAAACCTCACAGACAAACACTTTTATGGCAAACCGCGAGCAAATCACGGTACTTCTCTTACTGAGAAGTAAGATTGCGCCAGATGGTGGACCATGACTAATATAGAAATAAGAAACAACTGACAAAACGCCGAAGCTAAGAATTTTTGCGTCTTGATGTTGTTCCACAAATGGAGGGACCTACAGTTTCAAGCCGACTCCGAACGGCAGATATTTTTATGAGGACCTTTTTTCATAGCAGAAATACACTCGGAGGTTTGCCATTGCCTGCCGAGGTGCGACCGCTATTAGAAAAATGTTTCTCTTAATTTTGGTGTTTCACTGAGACTCGAAACTCGGCTACGGCGACCACAAACAATTTTTAATTCAAATAAATTCTGCTCTATGGTTGCGAAACTTCTAGCATCTACCACACAAAGCTTGGAATCATTTGTTAACTGATGCGTCAGAACAACCCTCAACTTATGGTGGTCTGACAATTAGATATCGAACGATCAACTCCTTGCAAGAAGTGAACAAAAACCAATTGCTCGTGAAATACAGGATCCTAAGTGGAGATGGGTTGGAACACCAAGCGCAATACAACGAACGAAATAAGTAGAATAGCATTGGCGGACTAGCCTTTTTGACGAATTTCTAGGAGTCAATGAAGACCTAACATGGTCCCACATCAAGACTAAAGCGAAAAATCAACAACATTGACAATCTTTTGTTTCGGTAACATACGCCTCCGGCGCGACCGAAACAAATAATAATAATTGTAATCAATGGCTTTGGTTTTATCGCCATACCAGTGTTTTCTTCACGGACGGGTCTAAAATTATGGAAGGTTCTGTTCAGAATACCGCACCATTTTCTAAGACGAGATCTACGCTGCTGAACTGGTAGTCGAACCAACCACTCACATTGATAACCAGGTAGCCATGAATGCAGTAATAGCCACTATCTACTAAGTGGCCAGGACTGGGAACCCTTAGAGGCTCTTAGAAGCGTCACACATTGAAGTAACTCGCGTATAAACAGTAAATTTTTGGCGAAGGAAACTATGTAGATATGATATTGATTAGTGGGGCCTCTAGGAAGAATTCACCAAAAACCACTCGGATGCCGCTTTTCCTGGCAAGGATGTATATGAGCTGTAAGAAGATAGAGTAAAGAATTTAGATGGAGTAAAGAATTTCTACAAAAGGATATATTGCATCATCGAGTCAGTGAACTAGGCGAACTACTCCTCTCTCTATCTAATTTCATTTCGCATTTTTGATTATCCTCTACCGAATCAATTGTTGGTCAATAGATTTCTTCTAGTATCATATTCGAATTAATCATTTAAGCTCTGATTTAATTTTTCATATTGAACTAAGGTGACCACACAGATAAAATGAAATCTAAACACCGTTTTAGAGGATAAATAAATTCTAGACTGCTATTGTATAAAAAGGTTACACCTTTCGGAGTATTTTTGCAAGGACATTTTTTTAAATACCTTTTGTTTGATACTCATTCTCTAATATATCAGTCCCTTCCTGTGAAAAGGCAGGCATTTCAGTGTTCTCAGGGCCACCTTTTCACTAACTATGTATATCTTCAACATTGTTTCCTCTTTATATAATAGTGCAGACAAAAAATATCATTATTCTTAAATTGTGAGATTTTATGAATTATATCTTTTAAAATTTGCTATTGATCGACCGACTGAACGTATCTTTAACCTTGAAAAAATGGCTGAACTTGATTAGGCCGGAAAAATAATAGTGGTTTCCTATGCATTTAAGGATAACTGTCGATTGTAGTTATTACCTACGAATGGGCATAGAAACAAAGAAGTGGGTAGGGTGAAGGTTCTATTTAGTAGATTATCATCACACTTCAAAGCCTCCTTAATAAACTTGTGAAATCTGAGGCATAGAAAGTGTAATTTCTCAGCTCATCCAATCTGTCCTGCAAAAGCATTACAAACATAGAAAAACTGCTCTGAAAGAGAAACAGACGTATATATAAGTATATCTACAATCCATAGCGATGGGGAGTATCGAACAATCCCAACTATCGACAGTTAGTAACTGAAAGATTTTGATCACTGAATGAATTTTTTACCTTTATGTACTCATTTGTTTATTTATTCAAATTTGGGCATCAATATTAAAATAACACTAAAAAATTTAGCACAATAAATGTATTCAATACAGTAGGTTCTGTTTTTATGCGGTTTTGAAATAGTGCGGTTTTTTTTTTAATTAAAAAATGCATGTCGACCTATCGGGAATTGTACATATAAACAAGATTCTAAACCAGCTAAGGAAAAACTCATCACAGATTACATCAGAAATGCTAACCCTACAAGTATGGAACTGCCTGCATAACCATCTAGATCAGACGTGTACACTTCCTCAAGTGACGAAAGTGATTTTACGCCAAATCCTAAACGAATGCGCAACATGTGGGTATTGTCTGATTCTATTTCTGACGTAAATTTATTTTTGGATTCTGACGTTTCTTAAATAAAGATATAATTTTCAAAAATACAATATTTTGTTTGTGCGATTTTATTTAATTATTTCAGATTCATTCGGTCTATGGAACGTATCTATAGTAATAATATGGGACTAGTGCCCTTTTTTATGCGATTTTATTACATTATTGCAGATTTATGCGGTTCTTAGCACTTTTGAAACGTATCTATAGTTTTACTATAGAACTGGTAGCTTTTTTATACTATTTTTTTTATGCTGTTTCTTGCGGAACGTATCTACCGCATAAAAACAGAATCTACTGTATAATATTATTGTGAAATAAATATTAGAAATATCCTGAAGAAGCTATTGAAGCATTTAAACAGCTAGTTTTGGAGGTATCCACTTCTGAGTGACAAAGGTGCTTCCAAAATTGGGTCAAGCGAATGCAGAAGTGTATTGAATTTTGAGAAACAATGAAGCCATTTGCGTTTGTATCGCGCTCGACTCTGCCAGTATGTTTCTTCCGCAACAGCTGCCTCAATAGAAGCGTGTATCTCCATTCAGCGCTTACTCAGAAGTTCCAAAAAAATTATATTAAAATGTGAACATAAAATTAGAATTTCGATGTTTATTTCATATTTTATTTAATTTGCGGCCGCCGTAGCCGAATGGGCTGGTGCGTGAGACAACGTAGGTTCGAATCTCGGTGAAAGACCAAAAAGAAGAGAAAGAGTTTTCCAATGATCGCCCCTCGGCAGGCAATGGCAAACCTCCGAGTGTATTTCTGCTATGAAAAAGCTCCTCATAAAAAAATCTGCCGTTCGAAGTCGATTTGAAACTGTAGGTTCCTCCATTTGTGGAACAACGTCAAGACGCACACCACAAATAGAAGAAGCAGCCCTGGCAAATACCCAAAAGGCAACCTTCGTATAAGTAGAAAAATTGGGCATATAATGTCCTTTCTATACTCGTAATAAGTATCTAATCCTGGCTGAACAAATAGGCGCTCAGCTTCTCTAATGAATGTTGAAAAGACTTTGCTAGATAAATCATACCGCCTAGCGGTTCGAGTTGTATGTTTCAATTTCCGCTTGTCTGTATGCTCGGACTTATCGTCGCCCTAACCGGTGCTTCGGAAAGCACAGTCGATTTTCACGGGCTAAGTAACCAGTAAGCAACCTAGTGTTAGCCCTCCCTAATAATTTAATGTCCTTTCTACAGAACGGGTAATCGAACAGATTTAGCAGTTTAAGGTTTCACAGCACTAATGCCCGTTGACAAAATGTGATTTTTCGATTATTTTCTCATTAACTCATTGTCAACCTCATTGTCTTCGATTTCGCATTAGCCTCGTACCCGGAATAACTGTATTTTTTGCTGCCAGAAATTGGGGGATGTAACAGGGCTCCTTAATGAGATTAGATGGAAATAACAGTTAGAGGATAGCCTTAAAAGCCGATATATATAGGTATATCATACATATAATTGGCATTTACACCTTTTTTGGGTGTCTGGCCGAGCTCCGATCTTAAAATGAACCTACAAATGCGGCTTTAAGAGCTTTATCGAGATCTGTGCGGCGCAGTTCGAGATTGCTAGCACCTCAATTAGAAGTTAAGGTCATAGTTGATATTTATGTATATGCCCACTGTGACATTTTTTTGCATATGTATATAATATGATACGTAAATTGGACACATACACACACTGTAATATATAATCATATAAATTATGCATTCTTTGTTTTATCAATTTTCTAATTAGCTTTTTGCAAGAAAACGCTCCTTACAAATATTTAAATATGTACATCTGTGTGGAAATAGTTTCTTATAGATGTCCGTATGTATAGGTATATTTATATCTACATACACATATACATACATATGTGCGTTTGCATATTTGTATATATATATATATAAGTATTTATTCATATACAAAAAGTGCTTCAGTAGATACATCAGCGTTCGTAAAGGTGGGGCATATGCTCAAACACGAAAACTCAAACATGCCAACACAAACAACAACTTAAAAAGCTACGCAACTAAACGCACCCGTATCGGCGCAGCAGATACGCATGTTCGGTTGCCGAAAAATCGTGCACTCGTTTTTTACATGTAGTTGGCATACGCAGAGAACGCAAGCCAAACTATAGCAAGAGGTAACTCCAATAAACAAACCAAAAGCTGCAAAGTGCACTACGCCGGCGCAACCAATAGTCGTTAGACGCACCAATTGTAGTTGTAGTTCACCAAGCGTTTTGGCGCATGCTTCGCCTTTTTGCGAATTCATAATTTTGATTCATGCCATTATATATATATGTACAATCTAGCACTAGTTGTCACAGCCTTTTTGGATATACTGCCAATTTTTGTTGCCACTGTCGCCACCACCACCGCTGCTGCCACTGTCACTATCGCTGCTACTGCTGATGCTGTGATCGGTTGGGGACCACATTGACCGTATATAAACGACAATAGGGCCTGGCTAGCTGGTAGTGTTTCGCGACGCTCCAGTTCGTTGGAGCGCAAATCAAATCGTTAACGCCCATTGAAAAGGATACGCGCGCGCGACAAACCATCAACACTTACCTTGGATATGTGTATATGTATACAGGATTAAAATTACATAAGTGCCAATAAATGTCCAATGTGATAAGGACCTTAATATGTAGTTGAATCGAAGACTTCGAAATATATTTTATTAACAATTTTTAATTAAGAATTATCAAAAAAGAGAGTATGAAGGTGAGTGTTGCTAAAAACATACTGCATAAGTGCTCATAGTATATGTATATGTATGTATAGTATGTGCATGCGATGCAAATTAGTGAGAATAAAATTGTGTAAGCTAGTTACAGCCATAAATGGAGGTGTTTATTGTGCATACATCTGTATGTGCGCATGTGCGTAGGTAAAAGTGATGAAAATGTGACTATAAAATGTATTTTTAGGGACTGAAAAATTATGACGAAAAATTACAAAATATAGGAATATTGGGCCAAACTGGGATTATTCGAAAAGTGTTAACATAATTGTGTTAAAAAATTATTTGCAGGTGACAAAAAGCCGGGAATTATTTAAATATATATAAAGGTTCATTGGACTTGAAACTGTGAAATAATCAAAGATATAAGTTTGTTAAAGTCAACTTGAGAAAGATATAACTGAATTATTTTAATTTCATTTACCCTCCCATAAATTTGTAAAGGTTATTGGTAAGTACAAGTCAGATCTTTTAAATAACTGTTATTAAATACTTCCAGTGGTTTTTTAATTATGTTCCTTTGAGTACGCATTATTGATTACATACCGTTATTTGTTTTTTTTTCATGATTAGTAATCGATTATAAATGGAAGTAGTCAAAAAATAATCATTATTATTTACCATTAAAAATAGTTTAAAAAAGTCAAAATTAATCAAAATTTTAGCAATCATATTTTCAGTTATTTTACTTATTTTACCTTAAACTAGATTTAATCGCTAAATATATATATGTATGTACATATTATTGCCTTGGAATGAAATATTATATAAATGCAATGGACTTTTTAACCTGCGTGTTTTAGGAGCTACCAAATCTCTTAGTGCTTCTTAGCTCGACCAATTAAATTTAAATATATATTATATATATATTATTGGTGCTTACACCCGTTTTAGGTGTTCGGCTAAGCTCCTCCTATTTGTGGCGAGCGTCTTGATGTTGTTTCAAAAATGCAGGGACCTACAGCAGACGGTTTTTTTTTATGAGGAGCTTCTTTCATCGCAGAAATCACTAATTAGGCGGAATTATCTACTAATTTAAAAATTCGTAAATATGCAAAAACAGCCTAAAAACGATCATATTTAAATTGCATATTTGAACTATTTTTGATTATATTTCGATTTTTCATAAATTTTGTGCGCCAGCATGTTTTCTTTGCCAACAATAGCTTCAATAACTCTTGTGACTGTACAAGAACAAGTTAGTTATAATTGTTAGAGCACTATAGTAAGGTTAGCGAAGTCAAGTCCTTTTCCATTTGTACTTTGAAATGTGCCCAGCGGTGCCGCAAGGCTAAAACTCTCTATTAGTTTGGATTTTATTTAGAAATTAATCGAACGCTTCAAAATCCATTTCACGGGATATTGGCACCAAGTATCAAAACGATGAGTGTTGCAAAAACCCTGTAAGGTTTGCTCTGCCCAATTTCTGACTCAGTTCAAAGCAGTTCGAATATAAAAATTCTAGCAAAAGGTTCTATACCATGGACAGTTATGAATTACCAATTTATCATTTTTTCTACAGCTCGGTTTCTTAAATGGGAATAAATGCCAGGCTAGATTGAGGGCTTCTAAGAAAAAATATTTATCCACTTTCGTATTCACCATCATATTTCAATAATCCAGTGAGGCTAATGACACTATCTGGTCCGATTACCCAAGCAAAGCTTGTATGGAAAATAGAGGCAGATGTAGCATTGCATCAAGGACAGTGCAGGTATTCTAGAATAAACGGTTATCCAAAAGTTGCCAACCCGTTAAAGCTTCTTTCAAAATCTTTCATTTGAAAAAAACTTTGTAATTTATATCTTAATGCTTGAACTAAAAAAATAATTGAAATTCCATTGAAAAAATTTTCAGCATCAAAGAATGCCTAAGCATCTTCCGTTTGACATTTATATTCTAATATGCATAGAACAAATATGATAATATTATATTAATATTTTTGGCAACCTTACTCAAAAATTCGTTTTCAAGTTATCTTAAAGCGCTTTTGTTGATACCAATATTGCAAAATATTGTTTAAATAGTTCTCATTTTTTACTTTTATGATAACCCTGATGCTCTCTTAAATATACCCATATTGTGCTATTTTAATTATTTATTATAAGTATATTATTATTGACATGTTCAAGAAATATTATATAAACATATAAATATTTAGGAAATTAGTCCAGTCACAAGGGATTTCCACCTATTTCTCCACGTGCTAAAGCTGTTAGTTCGGTATATGATTTGCTCGTCTCTCTGTTGATTCTCCTTCGCCATGTTGTTTTCGGTCGACTCCTATTTCTCCTTCCTTGCGGATGCCATTCCAAAGCGACATGTGCTACTTCGCTCACAGGTTTGCGTAGAATGTGGCCGATATTTATTTAACTTAGATATTTAATTTACTTAAAAATTTAATAGATGGCAGTTCTATATACAAGTTTTTACTGTACTAAAACTTTCATTTGATACCAACATTGTAATACAAAGGTTTTTCCAAAAGAGCTGTTATTTTGATATTCAAAGAAAAATGCTATTTTTTAATATAAATGATCGGATGTTTATTTCATTATAAAGAGGAAGGTATGCCGTTAATAGTGGAAAATTACCGCCACGACCACGCTTACAGGACAATATCCTTTTCATGCAATTTTCCATAACCGAATTGCAAAGTGGCTGCCCTATGTCCTCGATAGCCTCACGAATTCCATCTTTGAGGTCTTGAATCGACCCTGGGACGATGGCATAGACCTAAAAAAAAAGTCACCAGGTTTTAAATCACAAGATCTCGGTGGCCAATTGTGATCACCTCTTCGAGAGATAACACGGTCCGGAAACTTTTCCCGTAAAAGATCAATGGTTTCGTTGCTTGTGTGGCACATAGCGCCGTCTTGTTGAAAATAAACGTTGTCCAGACCAATACCAGTCAATTCCGGCCATAAAAAATCGTTAATCATCTCTGGATAGCGCAATCAATTCATTCATAACATCTGTTATTGGAAACCCCTTTATTTTACTACTTATTTTGTTGTATGTATGTGTGTATATGATGTAAGCTTACTAGGGAACCGCGCACTAAATACTCAATGGCGGTGTGGAAACTGAATATTCCCAATTTTTGTTTGAATTAGACCCAGTCCATGTTTCTTCCGGTTTAGTAGTACTAGCGAATGTTATAAAAAATGCACATGTTGACAACGCTCGCACGAGAAAAAGAGTTTCGCATCTAGTTAGCTATGGCTTTTTACTATGGCTCAATCGGAGTCCAATAATTTTACCATTTTGTAACAAATTTTGTACAAGTCTTAAAATTATAATGAAATAATTATTTTCGCTCCCAAATTTTCTTCACTATTTTTTACGAACATTTTTAAATGACCACATTATTGAGACCTAGTAAGTTTTTGGGGCATCAAAAGGCTGATTCAATGGTAGTTGGAGTAGTCTGCCGGACCCATAATTTTGATAATTGCGCAAAGCAGGCTTTGTCTCGAAATTCTCTTTTTCCTAATACCTCGCAGCGGTATTTCTGTATTCTATTGACATTTACAACACGATTTCGATAAGAGCAGTATGCTCGTATCATACCTACTTTTTGGGGATCTGCCAAATCAGCAAACATTAGTACTAAAATTCCCTACCATTGTCTACATTGAAGTTGAATTGAGCAGGTAGTTGAAGCTTGTTCAGAGCACCATCTCACTAAGTTTCGATGCGAATGAATTTAGGACAATGTATTCAGAAAAAAATATTAAAATATAAAAAGTAAAAAATTGTAATGTAATGTACATATGAAAGACTCCATTTAGCATTAATTAATTTATTTTATTTTTTAATTTCAGATTCAATTAGCGCTATTGTGCTTTTGTAGCACAGTGTGGGCGAGTACAAAACCAATCGTCATACCAGACTGCGTACTCGCAGCGACAGCTGGTTATGCTTACCCTCCGCCAAACGTGCAACTATCAGTGACTCCCGCAAGAGCTAAATATAAAATACCTTTGTCATTGGGAAGTCAGTCGGATAGTGGATATCTAAATGTTGATACAGTGAAATCATCCGAATCATATTATGAAAGCGAAGGTGGAGTATCTCGGGTTGGTCTTGGTGATAAGTTATTGCAAATATCAACAAATGCAGCGCCAAAGAATGGAGGTATTACATATGCAGATCAGCCCCTTAAAACTTCTGGGCTCATCCAGCAAGACATTGAATTAAAAAATTTGCTTACACCTTCCATTTCTAAAACAGTGCTCATACCGCCCAAAGTGGAGGAAATATCAAACGCATACCTACCGCCTGTCGCAACCGTCGAATCAAAAGTAACCAAAATTGGAGCTCTTACTTCGCCTGGATTATCAAAGACTTATACTACAATACCGAATCTCAAATTCCAAAGCTTCACATCACCTTCTGGGTCGAAAAGTTCTGAATATGAATCATCGGAATACTCATACTATCAATCTAGCCCAACGATCTCGAAAGCTTCCACATATGTCACACCATTCCAAACAGGACAACTAAACTCATACGCGCCTGCAATATCCTATAACACTCCATACACTCAAAAGTTAACAAATCCCTTAATATCCACATCTCTCACTAAATTGGATGGAAATCTGTTAACCGAGAAAGCGTTCTCGTCGCTTGGATCTTACTCGTACGCACCGCATATATCAAGCTCTTACCTTTCAAGTACACCCGTTTCGCAATATACTCCACTGTCTGTGGGATATTCGTCAGGCTTGAAAGCGGGAGCATATCAATCGCAATACGTAACATCTGGTGTAGATTTATCTAAATATGGTGCTAGTGGAGCTACATCAAGCCAATACATTTCGAAACCAATACAACAAATTAGTTATGCCACTCCAGCTATTCAAAAGATTGCAATACCTAATGTACCTGCACCGGTCATTACAAAGTACTCTGGCCCCATATCAAATATCGTTAGCTACGCAGCTCCAGGCGCTAAATCTGTTATTTCTAGTGGGGCATATTCCCATCAACAAGTATCAAAACCAGTATCTTCAACAGCATATGTTTCAGGAGTTGTAACTCCAGCAGTTACACCAGCAATTGCTCACTACCCAGTGGCTGCAGCCGTGGAATCTGGTTATAGTACGAATGGAGCTATATCTCACCAATTTGTTTCCAAGCCAACACAATCAGTGAGTTTCGTTAGTCCAAGCGTATCTAAAGTGGCTGCCATAACAACACCACTTGTAGCACCAGCGGTTGCTCAGTACTCTTCCGGTCTTACCTTGAATAAAGAGGTAGGTTATGCTGTTCCCTCTCTTTCATCTCTCTCTACCGGATCTCCGTCTCTTACGTATGCAAGTGGTGGAGCAGTTTCTCATCAGTATGTCTCGAAACCTTTGCAGACTGTGGGCTATGCAACTACACCGGTAGCTAAGGTACCTGCCATTGCTATTCCAGCCGTATCTACAGTAACAGCTGCCGCTGCTCCCACAGTTACGCAATATTCTACAGGTCTTGGAGTTTCTCAACATGGCAGTTATACTGCTCCCTCAGTTACACAGTATTCTTCAGGTCACGGAATTTCCAGTAGCGGCGTTTCTCTTCAACATATTTCAAAGCCTATACAACCACTTGTCCAAACATATACAGCTCCTGTGATAACTAAGGTCGCAGCTGCGGCTCCAATAATAACGTCTGGCCTAACACAATATTCTTCAGGTTCTGGCTTATCGTCTATCCACTCAGGCTCTCAATCTGTCAAATATTCAGGCGGTGGCGCAGTTTCTCATCAGTATGTTTCGAAACCCTTGCAGGCAGTAAGCTATGCCCCTGCACCGGTAGCTAAAGTACCAGTAGCCAGCATTCCAGTAGTTAGTAAAGTTGCAACTTACGCTGCACCGTCAATTACACAATTTTCTTCTGGACTCAGAGTTTCACAACATGGCCACTACGCCGCTTCAGGTCAAGGAATTTCTGCTGGCGCAGTTTCTCATCAACAGATTTCCAAACCTATACAGACATTAACTTATTCAGCTCCCACGATATCCAAAGTTTCAGCAATTTCACCAATTATAAAACCATCTGCAACAGCTATCCAGTTGGAAACACAATCGGCCAAATATACAAGCAGCGGAGCAGTCTCGCATCAATATGTTTCGAAACCCGTACAGACTTCAAGTTATGCCGCAGTCCCCTTAACTAAAGTTGCTCCCGTCGCTTCGCCTACACTTTCACAATATACTTCTGGTCTCGGAGTATCTAAAATTGTCAACTATGCTGCACCAGCCGTATCGTCTATCACTAGCAGCAACTATGCGTCATACGGCTCCTCTGGAGGAATTTCACATCAGCCTTTGACATATTCGGCCCCTGCAATACCTAAAGTCGCTGCCGCGGTACCTGTAATAAAGCCTGTAGTAACACAATACACTTCAGGCTCTGGGTTATCGTCTATTCATTCGGGATCTCAATTTGTCAAGTATGAAGGTGGCGGCGCAGTTTCACATCAATACGTTTCGAAACCTATACAACCTTTAGCTATTGCTAAAGTGGGAACTTATGCCGCACCTGCGATTACCCAGTATTCTTCTGGTCTCGGAGTTTCCCAACATAGTGGTGCAGTTTCACATCAATACGTTTCGAAACCTATACAACCTTTGACGTATTCAACTCCAGCGATTGGCAAATCTATACAAACAGTGAGCTATGAAGCAGCACCAGTTGCGAAGATACCAACCGTTGCAGTCCCTGCTATTGCTAAAGTGGGAACTTATGCCGCACCTGCGATTACCCAGTATTCTTCTGGTCTCGGAGTTTCCCAACATAGTGGTGCAGTTTCACATCAATACGTTTCGAAACCTATACAACCTTTGACGTATTCAACTCCAGCGATTGGCAAATCTATACAAACAGTGAGCTATGAAGCAGCACCAGTTGCGAAGATACCAACCGTTGCAGTCCCTGCTATTGCTAAAGTGGGAACTTATGCCGCACCTGCGATTACCCAGTATTCTTCTGGTCTCGGAGTTTCCCAACATGGTGGTGCAGTTTCACATCAATATGTTTCCAAACCTATACAACCTTTGACGTATTCAACTCCAGCAGTTGGCAAGATCGCTGCTGTATCCCCAGTTTTAACACCAGTTGTAACTCAATACCCTTCGGGCTCTTCATCTATCCATGCGGGAGCTCAATCCGTGAAATACGGAAGTAGTGGAGCGATTTCTCATCAGTATGTTTCGAAGCCTCTACAAACCGTTAGCTATGCAGCGTCACCGCTGGTAAAAACCCCTGCCGTTGCTATCCCAGCAGTTGCAAAAGTAGAAGCATATCCCGCACCCTCTGTGACAAAATATTCCTCTGGTCTTGGAATTTCACAACATAGCAGTTATGCTACTGCTCCAGCCGTTTCAGCCATAGGTACAGGTGGCGCAATATCCCACCAGTATATTTCTAAGCCTTTACAACCAGTTACATACTCGGCGCCTGCTATAACCAAAGTCGCTGCACCAGTCGTAGCGCCAATTATAACGTCTGGTCTCACCCAATACTCTTCAGGCTCTGACTTAACTGCCACACATTTAGGATCTCAATCAGTAAAATATGCAAGTGGTGGTGCAGTTTCCCATCAATACGTTTCCAAACCTTTGCAAACCGTAAGCTATGCGACGGCACCAGCCGTTTCAGCTTTAAATTATGCCAACCCGTCGATTAAGTCGGTTAATTTGGGAGCGCAGTCTGTAAAATATACCGGTGGCGGTGCTATATCCCATCAGCTCGTTTCGAAGCCGTCGCAACCACTACTATTTGCAACTCAAGCAGCTACATTGACAACTTCTGCTAAAGATTACCTTGCGCCGACACTTGATATAACAAAATCGTCGTCCTATCCACTACCAGGCGTAATATCCATACATTCCAGCACTGGGTCAGCAAAATACGGTTCCAGTGGATCTGTTTCTCATCAATACATCTCCAAGCAGCCCGCCATTGCAGTAAGCAAAATAAATCCTTACTCAGTGCCAGCCATCACGCCCGTTATATCTACTCCTGCGTTAGCAAAAGTAGCAACATATGCCTCGCCAGCCTTATCAGCAATCCATTCAAGTACAGGTTTAGCTAAGCTGTCAAGCAGTGGTGCTATATCTCAACAATACTCCGGTATATCTACTAAAGCAGGTATCGGTGGATATGCAGTTCAGAGTTCACTTGGCAGTTTAGGTTTGGGTAAAGATCTAACCGATGCAGCGCTCCTACAGCAACAGAAAATTCCTATTGTAGCAAACTTGGCGCAACCCGTTTATGGCAAATCTAGCTTGAGTTATTCCGCTTCAACACCGATAACATCAAGTAATATATGAATTGTTAATTTTAACAAATATACTTATTTAAATTAATAAGCCGGTGACCGTGACCTAGATTTGCTTACACATACCTTACACCACCGCTCCTTGTCCTGCATTGCTTTAAAGACAAATTAGCCCTAGACAAACCCATGACTAATCATAACTTTAGGAATATAGTCCTCCCCCTCCCCACTTGAAATAATTATTTGTAATATAATGATTTAATTTGGGCACCTAAGAAATGAGCTATGAAGGAACTAACAAAACAACACCTATGGTAAACTGTTCTTCAAAAAAAAAAAAATAGTGAAGGTATGACGAGTCATACCGAGGGTCTCTGGAGGTCAAAGGTGAAATGAGTTAAATATGCAAATATGAACAGATACGTTTATGGAATTTTCGACTACTTTTACTATTGCATAAAAAGAAATTAGTCAAACTGTTATACACTGCATGTATTTATATGTTTTTATCGACATTTAAAAATTTTTTAAACCATATAGAAGTATGATATTTCAAAATTTGATTGGCTTGGAAATCGCCTTAACCTTAAGCGCTGGTAATGTTGGATGGTGTATTTTGGATGCCGCAACCAAATTGCGCTAGCCGCTCCCTAGCTATGGTATGGTCATCAAGATCTTAATGAAATTCTATCGGGTTTTGAAACTAGGTGCATCAGATTTATATTAGGCAACTTTTAGATCCTTTTCGTGTTCCGCTAACAACTGATACCTGCATTTCGGATCGAACTCCCAATTTTTACAAGCAGAAACATTTCGAAACATCGCGTTGAAATTTCTAGAAACGTGCTTAATATATCGGTCAGTTCATAAGTTCGTGCGTTTTTTAAAGGTGGTTTTAAGATTGATAAAAAAGATGTTTAAAGTATTTATTAATCAATAATATATTTTCCTTCATTATTTACAATGTCTTCCCAACGTTTAGGAAAATTCTTAATTCCCTGCTCAAAAAATTGTGTGCCCTTGGAGCCAAAATACGCTTCGAGTATAGCTTCTTTTGAGGAGTAGTTCTTGTTACTCATGTGGGATTGAAGTCCACGGAAAAGGTGATAATCACAAGGTGCAATATCCGGAGAGTATGGTGGATGCTGCATTAGCTCCCATCCGAGCTCGTTCAGCTTGCCTAATGTTTGCCTTGCGGTATGAGGTCTTCCGTTGTCGTGGTGAAACAAAACTTTGCGTCTATTCATTAAAGACGGTCGATTTTTTTAAGTGCCTCATTCAGGATTGATAGCTAATGGGAATAATAATCAGCAGTTATCGTTGGTTTCAGAAGTTCATAATAAACAATACCGGCCATATCCCACCAAATAGACAGGGGAATCTTCTTGGGGTGAAAGCCATATCTAGGGGTCGGCTCTGGTGTTTCATCTTTATCTAACCATTGGCGTTTGCGAACAGGGTTATTGTAAAGGACCCATTTTTCATCACCAGTAACGATACGGTTCAAAAAACTTTCATTTGCATGCCCTTGCAGCAGCTGAGAACACACATTCACTCTCTGCTGTAGGTTGGCGACGGAAAGTCTATGCGGAACCGATTTTCCCAGCTTTGAAACCTTTCCCAACTGAACCAGATGCCTGTGAACTGTTCCATGCGATGAATTTAACCTCTGAGCTATCATATCGACTGTCAAATTTGGCTCAGCTTCCACGAGTTCGAGCAAGGCGTCGGAGTTAAAGACTTCAGGACAACCAGCGCGCGGGGCATCCTCCACGTCGCAGTTACCACTTCGGAATTTTAAAAACCACTTTTGCGCAGTCCTTACACTCACGGTATCCTCTCCGTGAACAGTGTTTATTTCTGTAGCAGCAGTTGTTGCATTTTTACCACTTTTATAAAAAAAAATACAAAATATGCCTCTTATACCCGTTCGAAGATTCCATTTTATTTTTTAACAATACGTGCTTGTATCCGCTTTTAAAATCACTTGTTGAATGCACAATATATCAAAGAAAATATAAATAGTTCCGTTATATTCCGCGAATAATTTTTTGTATGCAAAAATCGTACAAAAGTAAAGTTATGGGTAAAATACGCACGAACTTATGGACTGACCTGTATTTACATGTTTTGTTAGAAGTTTGGCCGAACGTTTCTTTTCTATCATTTGGTATTTGGATTTCATATCCGGACCCGGAGTCACTATGATTCTATGAGTTTTCACATATGTTTCTTGGTGGCTAGTTACTTAAGCTCTTGGCCGGCTTTCTTTCCTGATAAGAGACCTACACAGCTCGCAGTCTCGTATGGTTTTGCTGCAAACCAATTGTTTTTTAAATGTACTGAAGACTGGAAATGCAATCCGATTGCTCTCAAACGTGGAATCGATTTTCAAATTTACTTCAGTTGGTATATCAGCAGGCTGTGTTGCGCCATACAGCACACATGCCCCCCGTTTTTCTGTAATCTCTAAGCCGGTTAGATATCCTAGACTGCACTCGATTAGTAGACGAAGGACCTACCTTGTTACATGCTTTTATTGTAACAGGAATTAGTTACGTTGAAAATCTAAAGCTCACTTCCTGGACAAAGACGCTCAAAAAATGTCCCCTCGCATAAAAAAAAACAGTTTTCTTTAACATCAAGATGAGAGGTAAAAAAATCTATCGAATTATTATAAATATAATGTGCTATTTTAGAACTAACACTTCAGTAAATATCGCAAAGCCTGAAAATCCTATATTTGCGAATTTTAAAATCCTTACAATGTGTGTGCGGTATTAGAGGAAATACCTTTTTCAAATAAAGTAAATATGGATTGTATTCATTTTATAGCTGGGTATTCAACAATACCTTCGGCGCACGGCGGTCCATATTATGGAGCAATAGCATTGGGACACACCGGGTTGTCACCGATCTTGAAACTTGGTGGAACTGGGCCATCATCTCTACACGGAGTCGGCGGCAGTTTAAGTTTATCGCCATTAAAATACAGTACAGTTCAAGGGAGTTTGCCTATTTTAAAGGACCAGAGGGAACTACTTAGTGGCTATGCGCACGGAGTTGGAGGTATTGGTCCGCTTGGCGCTGGACTCTATCGATATGCACCATCAATCTCACCTTTACTAGCGCATAGTACTAGCCCCGCAACTTATCTGAAGACACAACCTACACTCAAAATACAACCAGCTGTTATCAAAACGATTCCAGAAAAACACTATGAACATTATGTGAGTGTTTTATCAATACTTCCAAATTTCTCCTATAAAATATTTTGATTTTTGTTTTTAATTATTTAAGAGTGACCATGCTAGATATGCCTTCGAGTATGGCGTAAATGACCCATATACAGGAGATATAAAGCATCAAAAGGAAGAACGGGATGGAGATGTTGTAAAAGGCGAATACTCTCTGGTGGAGCCCGATGGTAATGTTCGCACCGTTAAATACTATGCCGATTGGGAGACAGGATTCCATGCTGAAGTCATTAATAGTCGAGATTCCGGCAAATTAGTCACAAAACGGAGTTCAAAAAAATCGTGAATATTGTTAAGATTATGAAAGAAATTTTAGTTAAATACACTCATCATCATTTTGTATCATCTCTTACGTATTTGTAGTTAGTTTAAAAAATGTCATCAATGTACAGAGAAATGTACATTTGTGAAAAACCATTACAGCGCAATGTTATTCCATACACTCGTATGTATGTATGTAAACCTAGACCTTCGGATAAATATGTATATAATTTCTTCTTGTTTTGTAGCGGCTCCGTTAAAGCATTTTTCAAAAAAATCGAGTTTAGATTGCAATAAGTATGTGTACAACAATATTTTCCCAAGCATGTCTTCTTCATGATTTTCCAGTTTTCAACCGATAAAGGCCATTGTAAATAAAAAATAAATAAAATACGCGCATAAGTGTCTAAACTAAAACATTTGTTTTGTATTGCTTTCATCGAAATAGCCATTTTATTGCAAACAGGCATTTTAAATAATTTTTGTTTGAAAATATGTTTATTTCATTAATAAGAATACATTTTACGGGAGGAAAAGAGAGAAGAAAGCCTTTCATTACCATGGCAAGAGACATTGTTTCCCAAAAAATTCCAGCAGTTCATAGCTTCTGTTGTGTTTCCATGAAGTATCCTCTGGGCAGCAACGGAACACCCGCTCCAAACAAATTTGACTTAAGGATTGACCAAGGTTCATCCTTCAGGAAGTGAAGCTGCAAGCGAGTAAACGACTACTATAAAAATATTGATATTATAATATATGTATATATACATCCACAAATGAAGGGACCTATAGTAAACCGACTCCGGAAAGCAAATACACCATACCGAAAACTTTTCAGCCCAATTAACATTAGCCCTGTGTAACGCGTTATGTACTCATACAAATGATTCTCGTTTAACTTTTCTCTTTAAAGGAAAGAAATATGTGCGTTTTGAAATCAAACTAGAAACCTTTTAAGTAAAAAGCTTATGCATATGTAACTTAAAACAGTTAATTTCAAATAAATTACATAATTCCAAAACGAATTTTATTACTTGTTTTATTTTTAAAATAGAATGTTCAAAGATTTCACCATTTGAAATTTACGTTTTTCTTTTTTTCTTTTTTTTTAAGAGCATATCTTCTGGTTCGTCTGTTTTAATTAAATTTTCGCTATTTAATAATTCTTCGTATTCTATTTTATGTTTTTTTTTGCATTTTTACTTATGGTGCCAGGCAGTGCGGAATTTTTATTTTAAATTCAGTAGATCGTCGCCGAATAGGTTGGTGCGTGACTAACATTCGGAATTCGGAGAGAACGTAGGTTCGAATCTCCATGAAACACCAAAATTGAGAAAAAGTTGTTTCTAATAGCTGTCGCCCCTCGGCAGGCAATGACAAATCTCCGAGTGTATTTCTGCCATGGAAAAGCTCCTCATGAAAAACCATTTGCCGTTCGGAATCAGCTTAAAACTGTAGGTCCCTCCAACGTCAAGACGCACGCCACAAATAGGAGGAGCAGCTCGCCCCCAAAAAGGGTGTAAGCGCCAATTATATACATATAATATACATATTAAGATTTTCTATATGTAAATTTTCGTCTACTTCGTCAATAATCTGCACTGAGCTTTCTTCAGCACTACTATTTATAATATCAGGTCAGGTGTATCAGCTAATTGTAAAAGCTCTTCCTCATCAAAATCTTCAGCGTCATTTATTAATTCATAAATATCTCCTTCATCCATGTCATCAAATCCTTCTCTACCTACTGATCTAGCAATTTTTACTATAGGTTCGATATTTATATTTGTAGAACCTGAAATATTTTCGTGCAAAACGATTTCAGGCCAATTATTTTTCGAACAGACCTTTAATGTCGAGCAGTTTAATTCCTCAACAGATAAAAAATATAATATTAACTATACATTTTAAAATTGAGAAATATTTCCACGTCTCTGGTGATTTCATATGTGGATTGCATTCAAATTTTTCCAATATATAATACATACTCCAATGTACATAAGTTCAAGTGTTGGAATAAAATCAAGTGGTTTTATAATACACTAGTTAAACAGTTGGGGTATTGATGCAGACATGGTCTGAAAAGTTACGGGCCTAACATATATAGTAGATGGCACTAGTTTTATTGCATTCACATATTTTTCAGGTAGTACTAACATTAAAAAGACAGATGTTTTTAACATTTTTCATGGTATTCTATTCATTAGCTCGTGAGTAATGTGCTAAGAGTGACTTTCCTTTTGTTATTTTCAAAACAAAGGATAAAAAAATTGCATGTTTTAATTTTACACTGCATTTTGATGAGAAAGAATCTGTTCAAGTGAAACAATGGCTTGAAAAGTGTTATGAAGACACCGCTCCATCAGGAACAACAATAAGCCGATGCTTTGCTGACTTCAAACGTGGTCTTAGAGACACCGATGATGTACAACGCAGTGGTCGTCCAAAACACCAGAAAACATAAAAAATTCACAAAATCGTTTTTAATGATCGAAAAGGTAAGTTGCGTGAGTTGCTGACATCGTAATGATAGAAAAGGAATGTGTTGGCTTTACATTGCATGGGCGTTTGACTCTGTCCGTGTCACAAGTCAACAAAAACAATGGCAAAACTACATGAATTGAACTTCGAATTGCTCCCACATCTACTGTATTCGCCAGATTTGGCTTCCGGCGACTACTGCTTATTCGCAGGCTTAAAAAAATGCTCACCGGTAAGAAATTTCGCTCGAATGAAGAGGTTATCACCTATTTTGAGGCAAAAGATAAATCGTTCTACAAAAGTGGTATTGAAATGTTAGAGCAGCGCTGAAATGATTACGTTGTTCTTGATGGAAATTACGTTGATAAATAAAGCTACTTTTGAACAAAAAAAAAGTGTTTTCTTTGTTAGGCTCGGGACTTATCAGCCTATGTATTATTGAGAAGTAAAAAAAGTAATTTTACGTTTGGATGAACTAAGTATACTGGATGTCCTTGTGCAACGTTTTCGACCTCTGGTACAAAGCAGTTGTAAAACCCATCGTGAAGTGCCCATGCTTTTTTATTTATATATATATTTATATATATATATATATTATATAATTGGCGCAGACACCCTTTCTGGGTGTTTGGCCGAGCTGCTCCTCTTATTTGTGGTGTGCGTCTTGGTGTTGTTCCACAAATGGAGGGACCTACAATTTCAAGCCGACTCCGAACGGCAGATATTTTTTATGAGGAGATTTTTCATGGCAGAAATACACTCGGAGGTTTGCCATTGCCTGCCGAGGGGTGACCGCTGTTAGAAAAAACGTTTTCTTCATTTTGGTGTTTCACCGAGATTCGAACCTACGTTCTCTCTCTGAACTCCGAATGGTAGGCTTTCTTAAGGGGTTAGGGGTAGTCAGAGGCCCGAAAAAATGATGATTTTCACGAATTTTTTTTTGCTACTTAATTAATTTATTTAACAAAAATAAAAACATAGCATAAAAACATCATGTTTTAACTTGACTTCACCAAAATTTCAAAAAAAAAAAATTAATAATTGCAAAAGTTATCGCTGTTTGTGTGAAGCCCGTTTCTCCAGAAGTCCCTTGCGGTGAACATCACAAGTCCTTGCAGATTCATCCAAAACCAATCAGACAAGAGAAATTAGTTTTATTAATAGATAATCTCGGGCCGGATCGAAGCTTTTTTTTTTTTCAAAATGAACAAAATGGCGGCCTCAGAAAATTTTTTCCAGATTTTAGATAGAAAAACCAACAGTTAATTGTTAAAAAAAAATCGAAGTTTTTGAAAAAAAAAATCCTTCGATCAGGCACAAGTTTTTTATGTTTTTCAAAAGCTGTATAAATTTTATTGAAATCTACGTAGCGGTTTTTAAGTTACAGTGTTCACCAGTTTGAAAAACATAGTTTTGAGAAAAACGCATTTAAAGTTTTGCTATCGGCTCCGGAGCGGCCGAGCGCCCTTTGTTAATTGTTGAATAACTTGAAAAGTATTTGTCGGATTCACTTCAAATTTTTACACAATATTTTTAAAACATTATACTTTAAGAAAATGCAAAAAAAAAAAATCGATTTTGTGAAAATTCTGACTACCCCTAACCCCTTAATTGCTCGCCAGCAAGTATAAATTTTGTCAGCTGTATGTATATCCACCTTAATCAGTTATCTTAGGAAGTTCCTTAAATTTCCGAGCACTTTCATAATCAACTGTAGCGCACTCTCCTTAAATTTGGAATTGTGTAAGGAAACCCTTTTTCGAAACCTTTTAAATCAGCCATTTCTACTGACAAATTTTGATTTTGGCTTGTCGAATGAAACAGTTTACAATTTCTTTAAATGAGTATACATTTTTTGGACTTTTGCTTTTATTAAACAACGTTTTATAGGAACATTGCAATCTTCTCTCCAAACCATCACATATTTTTCTGTTTTTGGTATTAACGAATCTTTTACACGTGAAGATTTACTTAAGGTCTGCAACGATCTAAGCATTACAGCACCTCTAATTTTACTTCAGTTTTGTTTAATTATTCGTATAGTTTTTGAATTGAGGGTATATGTACGAGTATACTCACAGGTAGACAGCACCACTCTAATTTCCCGAAAAATTAAAACAATTGTTACACTTCAATATGGTTATAAATCGGGACCAAATAAACAAAATCGCTAAAGCAAATATATCAAATAAATTCAAATTACATCTAGGAAGATTCATGAGTTATACATAATTTGTAAAGTAATAAAAATTACTTTAAGGGGTTAGGTACTTTAGGGTTAGGTAGTCAGAATTTTCAAAAAAATTGGTTTTTTTGCATTTTCTTAAAGTATAATATCTTAAAAATAAAATACTTTTCGAGTTATTCAACAGTTAACAAAGGGCGCTCGAGCGCTCCGGAGCTCGATAGCAAAACTTTAAATGCGTTTTTCTCAAAACTATGTTTTTTGAACTAATGATCACTGTAACTTAAAAACCGCTTGGTAGATTTCAAAAAATGTATACTGCTTTTGAAAACCCTAAAAAACTCGCGACTGATTGAAGGATTTTTTTTTGGCTGCCATATTGTTAATTTTGAAAAAAAAAGTTTCTATCAGGCACAAAATTATCGATTAATAAAACTAACTTCTCTTGTCTGATTGATTTTAGATGAATGGAATGGGCTTCTAGCGTAAGTGCACTAGCCTTCCAGAGGTTGTGGGTTCGAATCCTACGTAAAGCACGGTCCTTGCACTATTCCAAATTTACCTACTTTCCCTGTTTTTAAACACAAAAACCAAAAAATCCTCCAATTCCATTTCTCAACCCCAAAAACTTATCCTTTCCACCCTTACTCCTGCACAATATGTAGTATCCGCATTATTTGCACTGTGGCTGCTAAAACAAGCAAAAAACCAAAGAAAAACACACATACAACATCTGTGGCGCCAGCAAGAGGAAGCGGGCGACTGCGGTAATAGCGTAGACACACGAGATTTAGCGAAGTCCTCAACCATCTGTGCGATCCTTCTGCCAGAAAATGTGAAACACAGATGGCGCTCCACACAGTAAGAAAGCGTTGTTCCTAAGCAACGGCAGGTGGGCATTCCCACCACTTAGGACTGGTAGCGGCAGGCTAATCACCTACCCTGTCAGAAATCAAAGCAGATTAACGAAACCAACGCAAGACACTGAGTCTTGTCGAGGCCCTAAGCTTCCGAGAGGAGTGAACAAGAAAAAAAAATTTGACCACCAACAAGTTTCAACGTTGGTTTTTGGCCAGATTTTCTATCAACTTTAACTTTTCTATCTGATCCGAAATTATTAAATATGCTCTACCCCGTAAAAAATAAAATTTTCCAAGAATTTAAATTTTTAAACTCAAAGGTTTTAGCTAACTTTTTTCTAAATTAATTGATTCAGACTCAACCCCGAGGGCATGTGGGTTACTGCAGTATCAGGATTATAGGTGATGGTGATGAACGACACTGTGAAAATGAACCACATAGTTATAAAAGTTGAATATTATTTTAAATTATTTTATTAAATTTATTTTTATTAAAGAAATTTAGTTTTCATAAAATTTTATAAAAAAGATTAAAAAATTGAAAAAGAAAAATTAATTCACTCAGAACACTAGAAGTTTTACATTTAGTTACAGTTCATCCTTTATTTTCTTTCACTTGGATAACCAGTAGTTTGACGTTTCGTTTTAGTCCATACAAGGTGAGCACAGTGGGGCAAAACCCAAGTTTGTATGTTTTTGTAGGTATTTTGTTTTTGTAATTTGTTGGTTTGGGCATCAAAATTCCAATTGAATTGTAAACAAAGAAGCGAAGGGACAAGAAAATGCAGATCACTTTGACAATGAAATCACCAAATAGGAAGAAAACAAAATAAATCTGCTATCACCTGTTTTGGATGTGCCTCAATTTTATGTGTGTATCCATCAATTTGACGTTTAGCACGAATTTGCAGGAGCGGCACCTCTTCGACCGCTAATCCGGAAACCTTAAATCACTTGCAACTCTGCTTTGCTTTCTGAAATTGATAAGCCTTGTTGTTGCCACTCTTTCTTAAGTTCCGTAATCTTAAGTTCACTCAGTGGCTTTATTCAACAATCCTACTTCTGACACCAATTGTTACGTTTTTCTCAAATAAAACAGCTCTCTATAATTCCTATGAGTTCGATCACTGGATCGCTGAAACTCATAAACTAATGAGTTGCTTGCTTTATTCAATTTCAATACTTTATCACTTTATACGTTAACACGTTAACGTACGTTTGTGAACATGCACATGATTAAAAACAATTGTAATTTCTAGATGTGGCAACTCGTATTTTCAGGCAATTTCCTTCTTGTGTAGCATTCATGTTTTGTGCCAATTCGTTCGATATAATCGCCAGACGTTTCGCCAATGTTCATAATTCGTCACAGCATTTTACGAACTTTTTATTACATTTAAACTCTGTTTCCACAATTTTACTGACAGAACGCATGACGTTTCCATGGAAAGTAACCCTCCCTCAAATATTGAAGACCGAACCAAGGCGCATTTATTAAAGGTGGTGGCACTAGACCAACAACAATGTTTTGTACCTTTGATTGTCACGGCAAAGTATTGGAAAAGTAGAAAACAAAAAATTAATTGGCCTTGTTTTATTCTGTGCTGACAGCCACATGAACACAGCGAAAGAAATAAAAACGTATCGCCTTGTCCCGAACACATTTTTCTATTTTGAGCTTGGGTTCCACTTTAAGTCTTATAGTAGATTTTTATGACACCATTTTTTTGGTACATTTCAATTCTCTATATCCGTGTTATAAGAATTGTTGGTCGTTTTTCGCAAAAGAGGAAAACAATAGTTGTGTTCATCATCAACCATAAAACCAAATCAAGAACGTCAGCAGAAATTCTGACAAAGAATTTCCAAAGAGAAAAATAAGCAAAAAAACTAACGAACGGAAAATTTGGCATTACTTGCAAAACCCGGTAGACATATCAAACGAGTTTGTGTTGTCCAAAAAAATTACCAAAAATATACTGTAATATATTTACCGACCTTTTTTGAAAATGATATCCCATTTTACCATTTTTGACCATAAACGGCAAATTTCAAGCCATCGCAAGAGCGAAAGTGTACATAACTCCAGATTTCACAAAAAATTAATTTGTTTGTTTACAAAAAGTTCAATCATGCGCTTAAAGATAATGTTTTCATATTGGGCCATTTTTTTAGATAAAATTTCTCTAGCACAAAAATTGCATCCCTCTCGCATCACTTTGCTCTCTCCATTTTTGGAAAATGGATCATTTTTTAATGTTGACGAACGCCTACTTGCTTTTTTTTGGCATAGAACTTTGGTACACATAGCTTCCTTAAATTTAACATAAGAATTTGCCAATAAGAAAGTTTTTCCCCGCCTTTAAAATAAATAACATTAAACTCATATGTAAACTTGCAATTTGGAGACACCAGTATACTTATTTTTGCTTCCCCCTACCAGAATTCGTTATCCTATCGTATGGATTTCTATGCCGATCTAAGATGTGAACGTGCAGGCACAAAATTTGGCAGATAAAGATGTTATACAGTAATATAACAATTGTCGTTGGTTATTCTAGTGATTTCTCTTTATTGTGAACGATCCATTCTTCGCAAAAATAGAAATCGGTCTTAAATAACTATTTAATGAGTTTTGGCCGCCAAGCGCTTGTCGCGTTCCTCAGCAATGCTCAGTTTGACGCCCTTGCCCTTAGGTAGAGAAATGTAGGGTTTGTTACCCTTGCCAATAATAAAAACGTTTGTCAATCTGGTTGCAAACACGTGTCCTTGTGAGTCCTTTACGTGGACGATATCGAAGGAACCAGGATGTCTTTCACGGTTAACAACGGTACCAACACGACCCAAATTTCTACCTCCAGTGATCATACACAAGTTTCCTAGATTTACAAACGTCTTTATAAAAAAATGTATAATAATTGTAAATCACAATTTTTACCTGAATCGAATTTGATATAATCCGTAATCTTTCCGCTGGCAATATCTACTTGAACGGTATCGTTGGCCTTGATAAGGGGGTCGGGATAACGAATGGTACGGCCGTCGTGAGTGACAACGAAGGGTACTCCCTTAACACCGAGTTGTGTTTTCCTGACCTTGCACAGTTTGTACTATAGAATATAAAAAATACAATTATTCACGATATTATAAAAAACCTATACGTAAAACAGAACGTAAACATTTAAAATTTGAACATTTGTAATTGCACGTATGTGTTACCAAAGAGTCGAAATCAAGACCTTCAGTGACCGTCGTAACAAAAATTGCTTTGGGCTTACTTTTGAACCACACATATGTTTCGAATCATAATTATGTGGTCTTCGATCAAGCCCGGTACGTATTAGCAAATTAGTAATTTTAAATGGATTGTATCACACATACCTTAGCCTCTTCGGCGGAAATGCGGTGAATGGTGAAACGGCCTTTAACGTCGTACACCAAACGGAAGAATTCACCAGTTTTCTCAATGGTAATAACATCTGAAATAAAAAGCATTGAATAACAACGAATATATCTTTCATTATAATTTCCATATAATTACCCATGAATCCAGCGGGATAAGTGGGGTCGGTGCGTACTTTTCCATCAACCTTGATCAGACGCTGCATAACAATCTTGGTCACTTCAGCACCGTTCAATGCGTACTTTAGGCGGTTTCTCAAGAAAATCATCAGGGGCAATGACTCCCGCAATTTGTGGGGGCCACTGGAGGGACGAGGAGCGAATACTCCTCCCAATTTGTCCAACATCCATGCCTTGGGGGCTGCTAAACGCTTCAAATGCTTTTTGGGACCTCGCGCCTGCAATCAAAACACTGATACATTGTCATGTCTCACTATTATTTATCCTTGAATAATTGTTAGCCGTAAATTTCACCACCAAAGACGAATTCATTTGCAGTAGTCATAACTGAACCGCGTAGCAAAACCGACAACAAACTTTATCTAAACTACAATTTAGCTCGAAAATAACGACATAGACATCAACGTAAAATGTTTAAGAATACTTTTCAAACAACTTAAAAGAATTCGCACACCAAAAATAAACGATGGTAGTGAATTTATTCAGCAACTTTAACACCACCTACCATCTTGGTAAAATACGTAAAAAGGAAAGGAAGACGGGACCGCAGCCGGATGCTAATCGACTTTTTGACAGTTCGCTTTGTTCTGTTGTGCTTAATTACAGTTCAGTGGGATGTAGAGTTTTTTCTCCATACAGAACGCCACCTGGCCGTCAGTTCCAAAAAATTCTTAGCGCAGCGGTAAATATGAGGGGTATTCACGACAAGTTGGTTGCTTTGTTTAACAATACGTTCACATATACATTAATCACGTACTAATCCACAAAATTAACCTACTCGTCCACATATGGCAGATTACCTGCAAAATTTACAATCATGTGTCAGTACTGCTTTGAGAGGTTTTTCTACATAGAAATTGTTTTGGAGGAATATTTCGGTGTTTTTGGTTTCTTTAATTATTACTAACGATATAAAGAAAATACAAGGAGAAGGAATAGCTAATTTAATTGCGCAATTGGCTACTAGTAATAAACAGTTTGCGGAAATCCGTAAACGACGTTTACTGAGCTTTCAAAAACGTATGGAAGCAATGCATTCGAAATTCGATATTACATTTTATGATTCGATATTACAAAGCCTTTATGGACATAGACTTTTTTCTGTTACATGAATGCATAGTTAATAATACCTAACAAACAATTTATTAAAATTATGTCTACGAACCTGTTTTCTTTGCTTTCATGCATTTTATTAAGCTTTTAAAATAATAATTTTTTACACAGAAAACACATGGTTGTATGTAAAAAAGTATGGTAATAATCTAGGTTTATTTTATAATCTCAGATTTCGGGAGAGAAATCTTGTATCGCTGTTTAATTAGGGATTAGGAGTTAAGCACGAAAAAGTAGATAATCTACTTATATACTCACTAGTCGCTTTTCTCGACATAGAGGGGGCCTTCAACAATGTCACCACAAGATCCATAATTGAGGCTCTTAACATGTTAGGCATAGACACAGGTCTCAACGAATGGATAGAGAACATGCTCAAAACTAGAATAATCATCGGTGAGGTAGGCAGCAGCACGATAAAACGCTCTGTCAACAGGGGAACCCCTCAGGGAGGAGTCTTATCCCCTCTACTGTGGTTACTAGTCGCCAACAACATCCTCACCAAATTTAACGAAAAGGGAATTAAAGTGGTGGCGTACGCGGACGACATAGTGCTTATGGTTTCAGGAATGTTTCCAACCACAATCAGTGAGATTATGGAAGGAGCTCTGGTATTACTCAGCAATTGGGCCACGGACTGTGGCTTAAGCGTAAACCCGAGAAAAACTGAACTGATGCTATTCACCAAGAAAACCAAGGTGCCAAACTTTAATCTCCCAAAACTAAACGGCGTCAGCCTCACGCTAACCAAACAGGCCAAATACCTAGGGGTTATCCTGGACCCCAAACTCAGCTGGAAGTCCAACGTAGAGTACAGGGTAAAGAAAGCGAACATAGCACTTTACACATGTAAGAGAATGTTGGGAAAAAAATGGGGTCTCCAACCAAAATTATCCAACTGGTCCTACACAGCCATTGTAAGGCCAATACTAACATATGCGGCACTAGTTTGGTGGCCTGCAACAGAAAGGAAATACAACAAAACGAAGCTGAACAAGATACAAAGAACAGCGTGTATCCTAACTACAGGAGCGCTTAGCACCAGTCCTACTGAAGCGCTCAATGTACTAACACATCTATTGCCATTAGATTTACACATTAAAACAATAGCTACTTGCAGCGCGGTGAGACTCAGAGACATAGGGAGCTGGACAACAAGGCCGTACGGTCACAGCAAGATCCTCCTACAGGGACCCCCGCTGCTCAAAAACGGATCAGACTACACAGTCCCCGACCTCAACTTCAAGAAAGGCTTTACGGTACGCTTTCCACCGAGAGCCGAGTGGAGCAAAGGAGAGGTGATTGGAAGACACGATATCGAAATCTATACCGATGGTTCTAAGATGAACTGTGGTGTGGGAGCTGGCTTCCATTCGGAGCCACTCAACCTATCTCAATCAATTCGTCTTCCTGATTATGCCACCGTGTTCCAGGCAGAACTTTTAGCGATCAGAGAAGCATGCAAATCCCTAGAACTCTACAAGGTAGTTGGTGCAAGAGTAGCTATCTTCTCAGACAGTCAAGCAGCTATTAAGGCCTTAGACTCCAACTACATTTCATCCAAACTGGTCCTACAGTGTAGAGAGGAGCTGAAACTGCTCAGCCATTGGCTTGAAATTACCCTGATATGGGTTCCCGGTCATAGGAACATACGAGGCAATGAGATAGCGGATGAGCTAGCAAGAAAGGGCTCAACACTAGACATAACAGAGGCGGTGGCAGTTTCCACCCCACTGAACACACTAAAAGCATCTATTGCTTCACACTATCATGCTTTAGCCGAAAGAAGATGGAAGCAAATACCTACATGTATCACAACAAAAAACACATGGCCGTCATATAAAATCCAAAGGACAAATGACCTGTTAGGATGCTCTCGGCCAAACATTTCACGGATCACTGCAACCCTTACAGGACATTGGAAAGTAGGGGATCATGCAGCTAGACTCAATCTACCCTTCAATCCTATCTGTAGAAGCTGTCAAGCGGAAGGGGCGAAGGAAAGTCTGTTCCACTATTTATGTGAATGTCCGGGACTAGCCAGGGCACGACTCCGATCCTTCGGTCAGCCTTTCCTACAGCAAATTAAGGAGATCTCAGTCATCGAGATAAAGGATTTGCTCCTATTCTTGGACCTCACAAAATGGATCTGACTCGGAAACAAAAAAAAAAAAAAAAAAAATAAACTTCATCATCATTTCACGAGATAGTGGTATTAAAACGGTGCTGGTCACTAATTAGGAGCATTTCAGCTAAGAAATGCTCAACCACCTCAACAACAACAACAACAACTTATATGTGAACGTATACGGGTTTTTAATAAGAGGTGTTATTTTGATATTCAAAGAAAAATACTATTTTTTAATATAAATGATCGGATGTTTATTTCATTAAGTATAAACAGGAAAGTATGCCGTTAATAGTGGAAAAAAACATCAGGCAAATGACCGCCACGACCACGCTTACAGGACAATATCCTTTTCATGCAATTTTCCATAACCGAATTGCAAAGTGGCTGCCCTATGTCCTCGATAGCGTCACGAGTTCCATCTTGAGGTCTTAGATCGATGCTGGGCTGTTGGCGTAGACCTTCTCTTTCACGTGGCCCCAGAGAAAAACGTCACAAGGTGTTAAATCACAAGATCTCGGTGGCCAATTGTGATCACCTCTTCGAGAGATAACACGGTCCGGATCAATGGCTTCGTTGCTTGTGTGGCACGTAGCGTCGTCTTGTTGAAAATAAACGTTGTCCAGATCAATAAGATCCAATTCCGGCCATAAAAAATCGTTAATCATCTCTCGATAGCGCAATCCATTCAGCTGTAACACCTATTAGAAAAGCTTTAATTATCAGTTGACATATTCTCACGGTTTCTAATTTTGCTTGATATCAAACTGCGATCAGTCTGTTGATATTTCGTTTAATATTTCCGGTCGATAAAGCAGATTTCAAAAAGCCGATAAATATGGCTTTATATAAATTTTAAGCGCCAGACACACATGCACGTAAAAAACACGGCTATTATATCTCTTTTCCTCTCATAACAATTGCATATAAGTGAATTCCATTGATCTACAAAGCCAAAGCAACTAACAACTGGCATGCTTACAATGCAGTTACTGCTGCAAACACTGCAGTGTCTTGTAGGCTATATCTTCTAAACGCTCGAGAGTAGCAGCGAATGGTAAAGGGTCTTTCGAAACACCCGCCTAGACGTTGTTTTCAAATAAAACATGTAAAAATTTAGATTATTTTACGTTACACTACTTTTTTCAAGATACAGCTCTTCACAATAACATGTGATGAAATGGACGTCCCAATTCTTGAGGGACGTCGAGATATCGACGCGAAAGGTTGTTCAGCAACACTTTGCGCTTCAGCAGCATCTTTTTCAACAGAACGTCCAGTTTTTGGCCCCTTCTTATCCTCGACGGAATCAGTTTCTAGAATTTTTTTCACCAATCATTGAATTGTGGACTCATTGGAATGCTGTTCTTAAATATCTACCAAATTTGAATAATTTTAACGCGCTATTCTATGGTGTAAAATTGTTTATCTGTCAAAGATTACATAAAAAAGGTACCGTCTAGAAACTGTTCACTACTGACTTCTAGGCGTCACTTTTAAAATACCCTTTAGTTATTTTAGCCGCTATTTGGAGGAAAAGTGCCAAATGGTTTTGGAATGGAAATGGAAATTTTGAGGATAAGTGGCTAGTCACGGTTGGCAGGGCATGTATGATGATATAACGTAGAATGTGATATAGCGCCAAATTCCAAATACATACATATGTAAATAAATAAATCTTTAAAAAGTTTGAAGTAAAGTAAAGTCGGTTTACTGACGATAGTTTAACGTGACAACGTCATAAGAAAATACTGATGTAATGGTTGCAATTTTCAAAACAAAATTTTAATTTTATTTGTTTGATAGATATTTTGTATGGATATAGAGAAGGAGTTAAATGGAATCGCAATGGAATAGGTCAAGTTACATTTACACAAACGTGAAAAATGACGAAACATTTATCAAATTCTTGAAAGATATGTTCAATTTCGATTGTGCATCAGACGTTAATAAGTCAACACTTCCTCGGTTTGCCTTTTTCAAGACACATTACACTCGGGTGTTTCGGCAGACAATTTTAGCATCTAAGAGAAATACTCCAATGACATCTCACATTTACATACGCACATGTGTTTTTTGGTCAAACAAAACTAGTTTTAGAACAGCAAATGTTAAACTTTATACGCATGGACAGACATGTTTAAATCGACTACTCTCATCATTCTGAACATTTCAGTATATAGAAGCTTATATGTCTATATCTATTTCTTTACGCTGTAATATACAACCGTTACGTAAACTAAATCATGACACCCTTAATAACTTGTCGTTATCAATTCTTTGAAAAATCTGCGAAATGGCTCTACAAATGAAATAAGATGTGCCTTGAAACGTGATGTGTGTTTAAGAACTCAGTAAGAGCCTACTAAAGTCGTACTACAATGGATTCAGTGATAGCAGCGAATATCTAACCCAAACCCAATTTTCCCATTAAACTATTAAGGTTGTACTACAATGGATTCAGTGAGAGGGCTGAATATCTAAGCCAACCCTAGTGTCCTCAATACACTTAGGATGGAGCGTATCCCATCTAAACCAGTGTGGCTTATACATACCTATCACTAAGAATAGTATCCCTTATGAATTTGAAAACCTTCCATTATGTAGTAAAGGCCAAATGGAGAAGCATAAGGGATAACTTCATATATGTGTGAGATGTGGAGAGAGCTCCATTATATGAGTTTCTAGTATTTAACATACTATAGCCCTCTCACTCGAACACCTTATATAGTCCCTCATATAATTGCTCAGACTATTCCTCATATATATAGCTAAGGGATATATGAGGAGTAGTCTGAGCGATTATATGAGGGACTATATAAGTAAGTATGTAAAGGTAATTATCTAATTTACAAACATACAAAATATATACTTAAGCAAATTTGATAGGATAAACCGTGATATTTTTATTTATTATTAAATATATTGAACAAAATGTTAATGGCATTTCTGTCTAACTTTCATTTATTAACTTGTATTTACATTTTTACAAAAATAATTTATTCACCAACATACACCATATAAATTCTCAAATATTTGTTTTTTTTTTTTTGTGTATTTCTTTAATTAAATCTAGACTACTGAAGTTATTCATCCAATTTGGCCCGATTGGAAACAATAATATTGATTTTTCAAAATTCCTTGCAGAAAGGATGTTTTATCTAAAAAATATAATGCAAGTAAATCCATAATGGTTGTTGTTGTTGTTGTAGCCGCATAAACATTCCCCATACTTACATACGGGGAATCCTGCTGGAGTGGCAATCCTTGGCCGGATATAAATCCGGGTCGTTTCGGTAAAAAATCCATAATGGTCGGTAACTTTACTTATATATGTATATGAAAAAAGTGGAATGTAAACAATTGCAACACCAAAATACACGTTTGGATATAATAGTGTGCATAAGACCAATACCTGAGGGAGAGTTGCAGCACAGTTTCGCCAATTTTGTTGTAGTTGGGCCACTGCTTCAGCGACCGCTGACTGGTAGAAGGTCTGGATTGCTGCAAACTTTTTCGTAATTTCAAGTGCTGCTATAATTTATAAAAAAATCAGTATTAAAGATACTAATAAAAAGACAGTAAAACAAAGATAAACCCCTGTTTGTCTGTGGTACAGTGGGTACTTTTTGGGCCTCAGATATTCTAGCCATCAGCTCGGTACTGCTATAAAATACATTCTCCATTGTCTTCGAAACAACAAATATTTTTAAATTAGTGTGATTTCTTAATATTTATATACAAAACATATGCTTAAAAAAATGCTTTAATGGGGAAAAGTCATGAATGTGTGCGTCCGAATTCCATAATATAAAAATTCTAGCTTCCGAATGGACTGCACTTCAACCTTTCTTTTTTCTCTTTTTCTTTATATAATAAATCCAAATGCAACTCTTCACTACTCAAAGCATTCCTAAAACGTTTATTAATATGGTACTTACCGTTTTATTGTTTAAATTGCGTTTTGTAACTTTTCTTTTTTATTACATATTTTACTTCTGACCGGCCCTTTTATTTTTTGACAAATAATTGGGACGTACACTTGGTTTGTACACTTTTTAAAAGGAAAAATCACTACTATGTCAACCAACATTAGAAGCCATCACGCTTTTACATTCATAAGCAATTAGCAATCTTCTTGCATTTGTATGCGTAAATTCGCTACTTTTTGCTTATGAGTTTGTGAGTCCTTTAGTACGGTCTTGCTGGGATGTCTCTATCCCCTGGCCGTACTAGACCTAGATGTTTACTCCTTCTTGCTATCGCATCGCATTCGAGAAGAAAGTATTTTTAAGGGATTAGGGATAGTCAGAATATTCAAAAAATTGTTTTTTTTTTTTTTTGCTTTTTTTTAAGTATAATACCTTAAAAATATTGTGTGAAACTTTGAAGTGAATCCCACAAACACTTTTACAGTTATTCACCTGTTAACAAAGGGCGCTCCGGAGCTTTCGAGAGCAATTAGCTAGCAGCAGCAAAACTTTAAATGCGTTTTTCTCAAAACTATGTTTTTTGAACTGGTGATTACTGTAACTTAAAAACCGCTTGGTAGATTTTAATAAAATTTATACTGCTTCTGAAAAACATAAAAATCTTGTGGCTGATCGAAGAATTTTTTTAAACAATTAATTGTCGGTTTTTTCTTGAAAATCTGAAAACTATATTCTGGCGGCAATATTGTTAATTTTGAAAAAAAAAACAGCTTCGATCAGGCACAAGATTATTTATTAATAAAACTAATTTCTCTTGTCCGATTGACTTTAGATGAATCTCCAAGGGCTTGTGATGATCACCGCAAGGGACTTCTGGAGAAACGGGCTCCACACAAACAGCGATAACTTTTATAATTATAAATTATTTTTTTGAAATTTTGCTAAAGTCAAGACGGAACATGATGTATTAATACTGTTTTAATTTTTTTTGAAAAAATAAGCAATTGTAGCAAAAAAATTAACGAAAATCATCATTTTTTCGGGCCTCTGACTACCCCTAACCTCTTAAATAAAAACTGACTCTTCCTCTTCCATTTCAACTCCGCACTGAAAACTTTTTATATTGGGATTGATTAGCTAATGATGAGCACAAGATTATAACATTTTACTAACAGAATGCGTGACGCTGATTGCTGCCTAACGTGTTGCCATAAAAAATAACGCTGCCGCAATTATTACAGTCGAATACATTTTATTGACTATAGTGGAAACGAATATCGAAACGCATTTCCACGTAGTGTTTGCTCAGCGAGCAGAAAAGTATCGAATCGAAAAGTGCAGGCAATTGCTTTAGTTTCACCGCAATCCTTAATATTTGGTGGCAGCAGTTTCCTTTAGGTCGTCGTAAGCAAATTTAAATGCCCTTAGTGGTTTGGTTTCGCGTATATCCTATACACCCGGGAATATTTATTATTCGTTGCATGTTGCAGTTGTTAAATAAAACATAAGAACGAGTTTTTCGTAGTAATCTTTATTTGTTTGTTTCTTTAAGTTGACAAACATGAATGCATTACATAATATCTACTTAAATAATAGAACCTAAACTTCAAATCAAGAAAATGTCGATAACTCTCAACAGAAAGGGATTTTAATTAATTATATCAATCAATATTATATTGTTATGTATGTATTTATATGCATCTGCTCACAATCGACTTTCAAATCGTGTTGGAATTGCTCCTTGTTGCTTCAGTAAAAGTAGGTAATGTATGCATTGTATGTATGTTACAAATTTCTTAGCATGCGATGATAAATATATTTTATGGACAGCTTCTAGGCCGTATCATTTGGATGGCGATTGATTTCAAATGTAGACCAATATATTAAAGGTTTTCGCCAATACTATTAATCACTCTCAGTATTAATAAATGTATGGGTGTTAAACTAAAGTATTATCGAGTACATAAAAAATTAATCATGCAAACTAATGAAGTGTGGAGCTTCATACTTCCAGTGCTTGCTGCACACGTATGTGACCGTGATTTTTCATTCATTCTTTTTCATGGATTTTAAAGCCCTTTCACGCAATTGTTTCTCTAAATCTTCATTAACTCCTCCAAGTAACAAACCTGCTGATGTTGTTGATTTGCCTGTACGTTCACGAATTCTATCATCATCATTGTCGCTACTCGAGGAGCTGTCAGCCTTTTTATTCTTCTTCTTATGTTTTTTGTGTTTCTTACTCTTCTTTCCATGTTTTTTATGCTTCTTATGCTTTTTCTTTTTTGACGAAGCCTCAGCTTCAGAATCCGAAGAACTATCTTCTTCTGAATTTTTCTTTGATGATTTTTTTGCCTTTTTGCGTTTCTTTTTTAGAACATGCTCATCATCATCAGAGTCAGAAGAAGCTGCGCGCTTGGACTTTTTCAAACCCGAAACTGACACTGTGCGTTTTCGTGAAGCCAATTGTTTTGGTTTTGCCTCGACCATTTTGCTATCAGAAAGTTCATTTTCGGAGTCATCGCTTGAATTGGATGACACAATATCTTTTGAATGATTTTTCTCGGACAACTTTCTGTGCCCTTTTGAAGTACTTTGAACAGTAACTTCGGGCACGTCATTATGCTGTTTCCCTTTTCCACGGTTAATTTGCAGTTCTACTGCATTTCGTTCTTCTCTATTTTCTTCAATGGAAGAGTTTTTGTCTTTACGTCCAGCCTTGGCACTTGAAGACAACTCCACTAATGATCCTTTACTTGATCCTTTAGTATTTGACTTTCTCTTAGACTTTTCATCCTCGCTATCATTGTCCGATTCGTATTCACTTGATACTGACTTTCGTCGTTTGGATTGAGAACGCGATTCTGAATTCTTCTTTTTCGATTCCTTTGCCTTTTCAATCACATTGCGATCTTCGTCATCTTCACTTTCATCGGTATCGCCAGAACTATCTGACGAGGATGAGTAACTTTCCTTATGGCTTTTTTGCGGTTTCTTGTCTTCCGTTTTCTTTAGCGCATTTGATTGAAGCTTTTCACGCTCATGAGGTTTCAAAAATGGTGATGGCGTACGTGATAAGCTTGAACTATACCTGTCACGTAATTTTTCATTGCGTAATAGAAGAGCAGACGTAGCAATAGCAGGAGCTTGTTTCTTTACTTGAGGTACTTCTACTTGAGCTGCTTCTGCTTTTGCTTTGCGATTTTCACCTCGTTCATCTTTGGATAAATCAATCGTTTTGACTGAAGGACCTGCATACTCAACAGAAGAACGGCGACCTGAAATCAGAATTAATTTATAAACACTTGAGCAAATGTGTAAATTGTTTAAACAGTTACCTGAGCTTTCACGAGCTTTCGGAATTTTTTCAGAAGATTGGCTAGAGTCACGATCGCTTCTATCTCGCGAACGTCTAGCACTTCTTGATCGGTCACCATTGTTTTTAATTGGACTAGTTTGTTTGGTTGCGCTGGGTTGGCGAGCAGTTGGTTGTTGAGCAGGTTCGTCATCCAATTCCCAATTTGAACTTTCTGAGGACGTTCTTTCTTTTGGTTTTTGAACATTGCGATTATTTTGATCCCAGCGGCCGAAACTTTTACCGCCTGTGCGATCTCTAGAATTATCTCGTTTTGGGGAGGAAGGTCGACGATCACGTGGACCTGGACTAAATCTCCGTTCCCTAGATCGTCTTTGGTACTGCACATTTTGTGGAGGAGAAAATCGTCGTTGTGGTGAAAATTTCCGAAATTGATTTTGCATCGGAGACATACGGCGATCCCGATCGCGGTCCCGAGAATATCTTCGCTGGGGTGAGAAGCGACGATCAAAACGTCCTCCTCCTCCACCACCACCACCACTGCCACCACCAACACCACCACCTCCACCACGACCCCTGCTAGGACTTCGACGCCAAAAGTTCATCCGACCACGATTGTTTCCTCCTCGTCCTCCACGAAAGTGCATCATTGGTGAACGACGCCGATTAAAACTGTAAATACATATTTTATATTCTTATCATATTGTTTTAAGATTTATTAACTAGGATTTTCAGCGGAAGGTGTCATTATATTGTCAGAAATATATATTTTGAGGGACGCACTTGTAGATATCAAAAGTTAGTTTGAATTTGATCTATAAGATTTAATAAACAACTCCATAGCCAAACATAGTTTTTGACCGGACGTGTCGTGCCTAATGTTCACACTTAAACTTTAATTGGACGTCGATAGCTTAACTTTTAACAAAATAGAGAACATATACTGTAAAGGTTCAAAAAACACCAACCTTTAAAAAATATTCTATTATCTAAGTAACAAACTCACCGTCGTGGTGAACGCGAACGTCTGATAGGAGAACGTGATCGATTGCGGGATCTTGATCGATTACGGGATTTCGAACGACGACGAGACCGTGAACGTTGCATTCGTCCTCCTCCACCGTCGTTTCGTGGACTACGATTATGTGGTGAGAAGCGTCGGCCAGGCATGTCACCCCGTCTACCTCTATTGTCAGCCACCATCCTGCGCCCAACATCCCGATCGCGTTCTCTCTCCATGGAGCTTGCAGAGGAATCGCGATTATGACGATAATGCCGCTTCTTCTGAACACTATTCTTATTGCGACGAATCTCAAAATCATCTTTACGTTCAGGCGACGGCGAAAGACTTGTGTTACGTGAACTCGAACGTCGTGTTGCCTTTTTCTTTGAATGTACAGATGCTCTTGATGATCGGGATGATGACCTTGAACGCGACCGTGAGGAAGCAGCACGTCTTGTGGACCTTTTACTAACTGATCTGTTAAAATTTTAAGGCATTATTAATAAAAATTAAATTTTATTTTGGATTTTGAAAATCTTTCAATATTTATTTACATACTATAGTTTATTCCGTGTATGATTCAGTAACAGTTGGATTGCTCCGAAGTGCATAATATAAGCGATTCAATAATTTAACAACAAAAAATATTGCACACTATGAATAATTAATTTCTCTCCCATGCTCTCAAGAATACTTACACTTTTTTTAATATTTCTTTTTATATTTCTAATGATACCAAAACGTAGTTGAATCGAGTGCCTCAATAATTCATAAAAAAACTTTACGTTTAGTTCCAAAATATACTTCACCACAGTACTATTTTTCACATACCCTGTCAATCACATCTTTCCTCGCAAATTGTTTTGTTATTTTTTAATATATTAAATTTCTTAGCCTAAAAGCTGTTTAATTATTTCTCCCAGCAAAATCTTGCAGAAAAACGGAGTAATATTATTAAATTCTTGAATTCGAAGAAAATTTAGCTGAAGTTGGTTTTCATGATATTTTTAGTGTTCAATTATCATTTATCACAGTACAATACGAAACTGACAGTGGAATTTAAAAGTGTAATATTCAAAAATAAGAGAAATTCTACAATTTTGTATTTTACCTTGAACGAGAACGGCCTTTAGAAATTTTGCGCGCTGGTCTCTTATCGTCGATTGATAAACGTGAGTTCTCACTAGGATTTGCAGACGGTGATCGTTTCCTTCCATCGCGATTCTTAGCATTAGTACCATCTTCATGACCATTTACTGGTGTGTGGGGGTTAGAGTTACGTGAGTTTGAACGCTTCCGATAAGGTGGTGAAGGTGCGGTTTTTGAATTTCTTGTTGTCGCTGGTGATGTGTTTCGTTTCACGGGTGATTTCGATCTTGATCTTGACCTTGATCGCCTCTCTTTTGAACGACGACTTTTTGATTTCGGACTTTGACGTTTCTGAGGTGACGGCGAACGTGATAGCTGCCTTTTCTTGCTTTGTGGCCGCCTACCGCTACGATCTCTGGATCGACTACGAGTACGACTGCGGTGTCGACGACGATCTCCACCAGATGATCTTCTCCTTGGCGAACGAGATATTCGTCGTCTATCTCGCGGTGAATTGCGACGTCTTTGCGGTGATGAGTTGCGATCCCGCGAAGATTTCCGCGTTGCTGATCTCTCCCGGGAGCGTTTGCGTGGTGATCGATTGCGTATTTTGGATGCCGCCGCTTCTGCAGCTGCCGATCTAGCACTAGCATTTGGTGACCTGGAACGATCCCGTAGAATAGCTGCAGCTGCAGCTGCTGCTGCAGCATTCACACTGGCTGCATTACCCCCATCAAATTGCTTGCTTTGGGAAACGCTACCTAAATTAGTTTCTTCAGCCGAATTCGATCTAGATTTAGCTGATAATTGTGACCTAACCTGCTCGATCGCGCTTAAGGTGCTTGGCGGTAGCTGCTGCTCACGCTGACTCAACTCATCACGTTGTCCATCATGGGATCTATCCCTACCGCTGCGTCTATCGCGATCACGGTCACGTTCGTTATCTCTATCCCGATCTCTCTCTCTATCCCTATCCCTATCGCGTGAACGTGAACGATCATTTTGACGTTGCTGCTCTTCCCGCTTAAGTATTTCATCTTTCTTTTGCTGAATAAACTCGGCTGGAATACCACTTTCACTTTCTTGTGCCGATAGTAATAAATACCATAATTCACCCATAAATTGTCGTGCATTTTTTCCATTTAAGAATCCCGTCATATTAATTTGCATTTTCTTTGGACATGGAAACTTTTCTTCCTCCAATTGGTTGTAAACGAATTCAACGACGACATCGTCTTCGATATGCAAAATATCAGTAATTTTTTTGCTGATCCATGGACGCAACACGTCAAGTTTAACCTTTGACATGTCAACGCGTTTATTTAAGCAGTCTCCGAATTTCATTTGTTTCATTAGTTTCTTTTCCTTATCACTGAAACGCGTGTCCTGCTGCTGCGTTGTGCCCTGAAAATATTTGTGATTACAAAATAAATTAATTTCTTTGATGCAAATAACGTTGTAATAACAAATGTCGACAAGGGCGAAACACTCTAACGAGAATATACCAGCTGCTATAATACTTAAGTTTAAAAACGATTTCATGAAAAGAACTATGTTTTTGCGCCTCAATACATTTTTTATATGTATATCATTTGATAAATCTTATTTCATGTAGAAATACCCTTATTATGCATAGCTGCCATCATCAACATGAAGTGTGCTGCGTCTATGGGGTTCTAAAAGGTCGGTAACAAATTAAATATGATTGAAGTTTTTCGTCATATTTGATTATAAGCCGTAAAAATTAGAATTTTTTTAGTTTTCTATACAAAGTAAAATATGAAAATGGCTTTTTGTTGTTGTAGTCCTATCTATGTCGGTGTTCCTTTAAGTACCGTCATCGAAATCATATAAAAAATTTCTAACTTGTTTTCTATGGTGGTATTAAAACGACATCATTAATAAACCATTTCAAGTAAAGCAACTGTAGCCATTTCAATGTATCAAACAAAGCGACAGCGGGTTCCATCGTTCCCACCACAGCCGCTTCTACTTTACCGGAACAATCTGGTCAAGTATTGTCACTTCAGTATCATTCCCCAAACATTTATGGGAATGTTTATGCTGTTAACACAACAACTGCGGGTTTTACCTTCACAATCCAGTCCCGGATATTGTAGCAGATTAAACTTCTACTTATCCAGAATCAACCAAGATATACTCAACATATGTGCTGCATGTGAAGGTACCCCGTACGACACTAATAACTTGATCACATACACCCTTAAACTTCAAATAAAGAAATCATTTCTCCCTGTTGAAATAATTGCTTTACCCGAAAAAGACAAAACACAATCAATCAAAATTGGATTTAATAAAGCTCATAAAAGTTTCAGATTCTGTATTCGACTCCTACTATTAGACACCAAAAAGAAATATTAGCGGTCGTTACCCCTCAATGGGCAAGGAAAGATACCGAATGTATTTCTCGATGAAAAAGCTTCAAATAAAACCATCCGCCGTTTGAAGGTTGCATAAAACTTTCTCTGTTCATCAATTTGAGAAAAAATTTACTTAAACCCATTTATTTTTTATAAAATATCCAAATTTGTGACTATTATTCATTGACATTAATCGTGAATTTAGAATTAATGTGTTGTGTTAATGACATAAAGATTCCCCATAAATATTTGAAGAATGCTGTTGGATTAAAAATTTGAGCCGTTCTGGTAATGTAGAACAACAAAAATTTTCGACTAAGATCGTTAACTATCCTTGTTTTCGTAATAGTTTACAAAAATTTACTGGAATTAAATTAAATTGAATTTTTATATTTAATAGCCCCTTCGATTTTTCAGATCAAACAACGTATTTGAAATATTATATCTTGTTAAAACGACTGTATTGAAAGTAATATTAATAATGAAACAAATATTAAATATTAGTTATGGAGTGCTGTTTTAATTCTTTAAGAGAATGCAAGAGCTGTGAGCAATATACCGACTGATAAGTAGTGTTGAACCTCAGAATGAAATATTTATATCGTTTACAACATGCCACGTGCCACAATAACTTGCCAAAGGCGTAATCTTCTCTGTTTTAACTTTTACATTGCCTCACCAATGATAGTATAAGGCATAAGGTATCTTTGACTTATTGAGTACGCTCTGTAAATTCGCAACCAAGTAGATGAACTATCATCGTGACAACTTTTATTTTTTGCATAAACTGTAAATTGAAAATAATTCTTTAATAAATAAGTGATGTAATATTAAGACGAATCCATTTTATCTACTTGAAAGTAAAGACGAAGACTTACCGTGAACATCATTTTCCAGCAGTTTCTTTATCAGTAGTAGCAAGTATATCCAAATTTTTTTTCGACTTCCACAAATAAGCACCCTCACGTCATGACAGTGTTTAAAAACTTTTCTTTAATAGATTAAGTTCACTTATTGCAGTTATATACCTTGTTCTTAATTAGATTCTCAATTAGTTTAGTTTCAGCTTCACGGAAGTAGCGCCCGGCAACTGGGGCTTCAAATACGCACACGGCGGCAGGCGTAGAATTTAGCGTTGTGAGCAAAAAGGCAGGAGGCGGGGTTAATTAAAACCCAATCGTTTTCCTTGCACTAAATTTAACCTCAAACGATACAAATTCTGCATAATAAACTATTACAAGGTTTTTTATCTACATTAATGCTGATTTTTTACATATTTTTATTTCACTATATCTGCAATAATCTTTTTTCGCACATTAAAAATTTTCCAATGCGGCCTGCTTCACTGCAAAATGGAGACGACGCAACGAAAAATTCGACGAAATGAGAGTTGCCGTACTTTCCGAAGAAAGTGAATACAAACGATAAAGTGAATAAAGAACTATTTACAGTGGACTCGGAAGTAATTGGGCTATCACAATGGGCGCGTTGTGTCAGCACATTTGATATCGTGTCTGCCATAACGTAGGAAAGTATTGCCCCATACAAACAACAATATATAATCAAATTAGCTGGCAGCTGACGACTGTTGTGATAACTGGGAGTCTTCGCTTGTGTTCTAATTTTTCGCTTTAATTCTGCTGTGCAATTTATGTGAAACAATTATCGTAGGCATTTCATAACTTCTTTGCATTTTCGAGCAAAGTAATAAAGTAGTGTATTAAAATAATTTCAGTAAATTACTAACTTTTCTAAATTTTGAAGTGCTGTAAATATTAAATAAATAGTTTTTAAACTTATCTTTTGATTTTATAATATTGCTACAACAAAGATTTCGTATAAAGGAAAATACAGCTGTCAAAGCACAAAAATGGTAGCTAATTGCATTCGATAAACTTCATACCATTAAACTGGCGATTTATTATATGAGGTCTACGATGAGCCATCTGTATTTAATTCGTTGTCTTGCAAGCGATCACGGTCCGCATGTGAAAACGGGGGATTTTTCACATACAATACATATATGTAAAAACTGCAAAGCTCCCTATTCAAATTGAATTATACTCAAGCAGACAAACAATAAAATAGGCGCTCAGTTAGTCGAAACTTATTTTACGTAACTTACCTTAACTTAATATTCTCCCAAACACTTTGCATGGAAAGTTATGTTTTCGGTTAGTTAAAGCACAACTTAACTTAAGAAACTTAAGAACTTATTTATTTTTTACATAATTTGTTTTATGTGGCATTATAGGAGGCGAACTGTTAAACAGTGTTAAGCTAAATACACACCAGGCAACCGTTGAAGCAACGGTTGCAGCAACGTGTTGCCTTTGTTTAAGAAACACGTTGCGACCGTTGCTTCAATCTCAGTATTGTGTATAACTGTGGTGCAGGAAAGGTACAAGCGGAAGATACGTAAAATTAAATTTTTTAAATGATCGACGAAATGCGTAAAATTACTTCTCTTATTATAATTGACGAACTTTTGTACGAAAATGAGGAAGAAGAGATGCGACAAAAGAAGAGAAAAAAATCTGGTCGAAAAATTGGCTTTTAAAAAAAGCGAATTTTCGAACGAGAGGCTGCTGAAAGAACTGAAGGAAAATGAGCCAGCGGACTATAAAAATTACATGAGGATGGACGAAGCCCTGTTTAGAAAATTGTTGGACTTCGTAAAGGCCAAAATAACGAAACAAGATACCATAATGAGAGAGGCAATATCAGCAGAAATTAGACTGGCAATAACTTTGCGGTATCTTGCAACAGGAAACGCTTTTGCGGACTTGAAATTTTTATCAATATTATTGTATTCATTTTTTAATTGTTCGTATGCTTTTTTTCTAAAATTTTTATTTTTATATTTTTCACTACTTATATCCCACAGCTCTCTCAAATTTTTATATTCGTTAATAAAATTAACATAATTTTCATTATTTTCAATTGCCATTTTTTCCTTTTTCACTTTATTTTACTCCGCACGAACCTTCTTCTTTGCTTGTGTTCAACGAACTGAACGAGTAAAAGCAGTAAACAATGATACACACGAAGCAACGGTTGCAGCAACCTATCCCAAAAATCAAATTTATTTGATATTTCAGGCAACGGTTGCAGCAACACGAAAATCATTTGGCAACACAGCTACACACGAGGCAACGGTTGCTTCAACATGGCCGAGTTGCTGCAACGGTTGCCTGGTGTGTATTTAGCTTTATAGAAAATACCAAAACAAAACAGAGACGATAAGTAAAGTTAAGTCTACACGAAATGAGATTTATTGCACAATTTCATTGTAGTCTTTATGGTGGGCGCCATAGCTCCATGGGTTGGTGCGTGGCTAACATTCGAAAGTGCCCAGGTTCGAATCTCCGTGCACGAAACACCAAATGATAGAACAAGTTTTTTCTAATAGCGCCTTGAAAAAGCTCTTCATAAAAAACTATTTCCCGTTCGGAGTCGACTTAAAACTGTAGGTCCATTTGTAGAACAACATTAAGACGCACACCACACATAGGAGGAGGAGCTCGGCTAAACACCCAATAAAGGATGTAAGAGCCAATTATACAAGATGAAGTCAAAAATAAACAAGACTGAGCTATAATAGAAGCGACAGGAGCTTTGTTCTTATTTATTCAAAATAGTCCCCTCTGGCCTCAACACACTTTTTTGTGCGATCTTAAAGCTTTTCGAAAAAGTGTTTCAGGTCATTGACCGGAATGTCTTTCAGGATGTCGGTAAAAGCCGTTTGGATGACCTCTACGGACGCAAAACGTTTTTATTTCATGGCCAATTGCAATTTTCTGAATAGGTACAAGTCACAGGGAGCTGTATCAGGTGAATACGGTGAGTGGTTCATGGTTAAAATGCGATTTCTAGTCAAAAAATCAGTAACAAGAGTGGAAATACTGGATCGATGAGATGGTGCATTATCTCGCAATAAACGTCAGCTTCTTCCTTCGCGGTATCCAAGGCGAATTCGATGAATGCGATGCAACAAACGCTCAAAACACGGAAGATACAAGATAGAAAATCGCATTGACGGCTTGGCCCGTTGGCACGAGCTCCTTGTGGACAATCTTCTTGGAATCGTAAAAACAAATGAGCATCGACTTGATTTTTGACTTCTCCAAACGCAATTTTTTGGGTGGTGGCTCGACACTTTGACGCTTAGTTTAATGGTCATGTTGGAAACACCAAGTTTCATCACCAGTTACAATGTTGTAAAAGAAGTTCCCGTCTTTTCTCGTCTCTTTAATGAGGTCTTTCGAATGTTGAATTCTAAGCAATTTTTGGTTCTCAGTTAACTTGTGCGGAATGAAACATGAAACGTGCACAGACGTTTCGTAAGCCCAAATGATCAGTTAAAATGCGATAAATCGAGATAATTAACTCCGATTTTATGAATATCAACGATGATTTCGTTTCATTTTTGATAAATTTACAAACAATTTTGATGGAGTTTTCGGTGATAACTGATTTTGGGCGGCCGTATGTTCATTGTCATTTATGTTCTCACAACCATCTCTGAAACGTGTAAATCACTCATGAACTCTGTCACGAGATAGATAATCATTGCCATACACTTTTTTCTCAATTCACATGTTTCGGTAAACGTTTTACCGATTTTAAAACAAAATTTGATATTAGCTCTTTGTTCGAAACTCATTTTTGAACCGATAACTCAAACATACTGACACTTTAGAGGCAATAACTTCGCTTTTTTCTTTGATAAAGACGAAAATGCAAGTCAGACCGCTGAAATTGTGAACCGTTTATTTTGCCGATACTGCAACAGCTAATTAAGTGCAATTTCGGTTTAGTCGATTCCGTTCAGGCATTTTTGATGTTAAAGCAAATGTCGTTAAAATCACAGAAATAAGCTAAGTTGACCGGCCCGGGAGCTGAAGATCTACCTTAAAACAGTTTCAAACCATTTGCGCTAAAAGTTTACCCAAAAATACTGGATTTCATTTCCCCTAACTGATATACCTACATATATTATATATTTTTATAAATTTTTATTGTTTGCAACAAGTTTGATTTTCGATTTCGCCATTCTCTATATGTCAGATCTAAATGCATTCACTCACATCATTTTTCATTTTTGTTTTGCAAATAAAAGACCAAATATATATATGTATATATTATATTAGGGCGGGTCGATTTAAAAATCGCTCATTGCTCTGTAAAAATCGTATTCTAGGGATCAAAATAAGAAACTTTACCGAAGGAACCATACCTCTAAAACGAATTCTGATGCCCCCCAATTTGGGTCGAACTTTTGGGTAGGGGCAAATTTTGAAAAATCCCACTTTGACCCATTTAGAGTGCTCCAATCGAGTCCAAATGTATGACCGACCCCCACTAACCCCCCACCCATGCCAGTGGCACACCCCCTGGAACTCCCCTGAGGGGTTCCCCATACAATCATTTTAAAATATCACCATTTTTGGAAAAGAAACTAAAAAGTTCGACCCAAATTGGGGGACATCAGAATTCGTTTTAGAGGTATGGTTCCTTTGGCAAAGTTTCTTATTTTGATCCCTAGAATATGATTTTCACAGAGCAATGGGCGATTGTTTTGCCTCCCCACAAATCGACCCGGCCTAATATATATATATATATATACATATATGCTGTGATATTTATTTCATAATTACTAATGAGAAACCCTTTTCAGTGCTTAAGCTTGAATTTTCATTTATTAAATAATTTATTATTACACGTGTTCAGATACATAAATGCAGCAACTTCAGTTTTCCTACTTAATTCTTATGCTACATACTCCTACATTCATAGTTGTTTTTGTTTGTCTGTAAAAATAAACACTCGCATACATATCTATTTATGTATTATGCATATACCCAAAATAAGAGTGCTTATCCAAAAATATGTAAGCGAATTAACATTAGTTTAAGTAATTAGTATTCTTAATTGTTTCTATTTAGAATTGCTAGTTCGATATGGAGCTACAAAAGCTAAAGCATATATGTTTGTAAGTACCTAGTGAATACGTTATTAACTTAAGAATAATTAAATTAGGAGATAAGTTTTCAATAAATAGTCAATTCTAAAAATATTAATTTGTGGGTATATATTTTTTCACTGATATACTGTTACATGAAGACATAACCACTTTTCTTAATTAATAAAAATAATGTCTATATATAGGCTGGTCCATCGAGAGATAGGAATTTGAGCTTTCGATTTTTGGCTTTGACAGCTGAAATATCACCCATGATGTATCAGAAATTTATTAATTTATGACATTTATAAAATGAGTCGATTTTCGCTTGAACAACGTTGGAGAATATTAAAATTTAGCAATCAACCGAAACGGAGATGTCAATTGGTCGCCTAGAAACGATGACGAACGCGATTTGACTTCATCAGACTACTTTCTTGTTGATAGGAAGGGCTTTGCAAAACCAGCCGTGAAAGCCTCTTGAATAAAATTGTCTTCTACATATGTAAATTTGGTGGCAAAGTTATTATTTCCAATAAAAGAAATGCCATGATAAACATTTATACGCTTTTTATTTATAACCGAATTAAATTAAATTCCAAACGCTAGAGGGGCCAACCTGTAGGTAAGTATGCATATATATGTATTGTATGTATGTAGATATATTATATATACGTACTGTAAGGTGTTTTGTTTAAGAATTTTAATCCTTTTTAAAAATATTCTCATTTGCTAACTTATGTATGTGAAAATTCTACATCGCCGATAACGTAGTAAGTTATTATAACTCTTAATTCTTTTTATTTGAAGTTTTCCAAATATAATTAGTAGTACAACTTCAATCAAAGCAAATTTTGTTAAGAAAATTTAGGAATAAAAAAATATGCCAAATGAAACTTTAGATCAAATTGACAAATTATAAATCAGTTGCATGCACATGCTCTGCTAAAAAAATATCCGATTTATTTTTTTTAACTGAGCATATTTTCTACCAACATAAATACGCAAATTGAAGAATTTTCAATAAAAAATATAAATTCAAACAAAATAAATAAGAATAGAATACTTTTCAAATATTTGTTTTAATTCAATAGATTGACCGAAGAACTAAAAAGTTTTAAGAGCTGGCATATGCCTTTGTAGCCATATTTTACTTGGAATGCTTTAAATAATTATAAATTTGAAATCTCAAATCCATAAAAATTTATATTAGCTGTTTGAAAAGTTTTGTAGTATAAAATGAATCAAAGTGAATGGCAAAAAGTCGACGAATCACCACTGACATATGTCAAAAGCAAAGCGCCTTTCGTAGGGTGGCAATACCAAGAGATGTCTACTAAAATATAGACAGTTTCAAGAAAAATCAAGGTGTTTTTGGTATTTTTTTTTAGTTTTTTTAAAACGTAAAAAAAATATCGCTGCGTGATTTTCGCCACGCACTTCGATATTGCATACAATAATATGTCTACATATGTACGTATGTATGAACACATCTGCATGAACAGCTCTGTATATCATTATTTCAAACCCACTTTATAATTAATTAAATTTGTGGTTATGTCTATATGTAAACATAAATATCGCACACATCTAAATATGTTTGTATATTTATAACTATTTTACATCTAAATACATTAATAACTGTAAAATTTCAACAGAGAAAACTTGTTGAATTCGATGCATAATAATTTAATAGCAAAAATGGGCATTCGTAGCAAAAACATATGTATGTAAACATATGCAAATAGTAAATGTTATTTTCTTTGACGCACTCATCCATTTATATCCGAGACAATTTTAAATAAAAATTACATAGAAAATTCAATATGCTATGTAGTAACTAGAGACTACTATAAACAGAAAATCGATGCCAATTACAATTCGTTAATTAAAAAAGCTAATTTTCCTAATGAAGCTAAAGTGTCAAAATAACTCTTATTTATGCATACAAATGTCCATTTTAAATAATTTAGTGTATATGTATGTACCAGTATATCAGATTTTAACATAATTTATGGATGTATTTGGTTCCGGCATTAAACTATGGTATCATATTTGGCTCCTGCGCTGCCCCCGTTGAGTATTTCGGTTTGCAAACACATCCGCTCTCAACCAGCACGTAGTCCTGACCAGTCAATGTGACTGGACCCAGTGGTATTACCAGAAACAGGTAGGGTACATAAGTTTGAGTGCATTCGCCGCGTACAACATCACATTCGCCCGATCTAAAGACGCAGAGTAAATTAGAAATTATTTGTATATATATAAGTATGCATGTACATATATACGTATAATTATGTGTGAACATATATATATATAAAGGACGTTGTGTTACCGACCGCCGATACTTAAATATTAAATTCTGTAAAGAATTTTGTCACGAAAGGAAATGAAAAGGTGGGGCTTAACTCTAACCCCTACGAGTACAGCAATTTTTTATTTTGCTTTGTAAATAAAATTATCAGTCAGCAAACAATTTCTGTATTCCAAAAAAAAATTTTTGTTCATAAAAAAACACTTAAAGTGGGGAAAAATATGTTTTCCTATGTGCAATTTATTGCAAAAATCAAAGTGTTAGAATATAACTGTTTTCACAACTGTTTGATTAATTGTACTTGTATAGGGTGTTTTAGATAATTTCATGGTATTTATTTTTTGAATCTGTCAGCCGCGGAGACGAGTTACATGGTCCATTCGATCAGTAAATTTTTGACAACTTTTTCCAATAAATCTGACTGTATGGCATCAATGGTGGCTTGAATATAGCAATAAATCGATTGTTAAGTGCGCTCTACGGCTACTTGCCCCATCCATTGTTAGAACTAAAAGCTGATGAATTTTCGGAAACAAAGCTCGGGAGCCAATATTTCTGGAGTTTCTTAGTGGACGTCATTTAGAGTTTGCTAAGAGATATATCAGAATGCGTGAATTCGAAATAACCCCACATAATGACCTACGTGTACGAAAAGCAAAAATACGGTGTGCCGATCTTCATCGAATGTGGCTCTAGTCTGAATTTAAACTTTTCCCTATTTCTCCTGTTGATTTATGAAAAGTTAATAGCCATATAAAATTACATGTTAAAATATCTCTAGCATGTCAAAGGTAGCATCAAGCTCACAGAAAAAATTCTTCAGACGAATAACGAATCAACTTTCTAATACTGCATGGTACTAATTAAAAAATGCCAAACAAGCAATAAATGTGGAAAATAATAAATTAAAATTACAAAATTAAGCAATTTGGCATCGAAATGCATAATACTTATTATTGCTCTGCTCATATGTGAAGAATTTTTTCTATTCGGCAAGCGCAAAAGCGACATGCATAGGCCAGTGCTACGAAGTATAAGTAGGGTCTTTTTTTTATTATATAATATTTTACATGCTTTCAGATTGGATGTTTTAAAAACAACAGAACAGAACATAACAGTTTACAAAAACGAAAATATGTAGTACTGCCAAGTTCTATGCAACGTTAAATTGCTCAAAAGCAGAGTTAAAGAGATGTTTAATAATATCAATACTTACTCGCAAACCTCGAATACTACTTGTTGTAACAGATCAGGGAATTTCTGAACAATAGTAACTGGCTGTCCAGATGTAAAACTAACTCCATACATTGGTGCTGTTGTATTGTATCGTGTTTTACACAGGCGAGATGGTGTTTCTCTGCATTGACCGATCGGCCCATTTGTTAATGAACGTCCTGCATTAATCGAGGATTTATTAAAAAATGTGTCTAGTTCGCTGACGTAAAACTACTCACCAAAACGACTACTGGCAGGGAAGTCATTGTTTACTTCATCGTAGGCTCGTAGTAAAGCACTCTTCGTTATCGTAGGATCCAGAGTTGTCGGAAATTTGCTTTGACGGCCCCGTCTTGCACTGCCGTTCCAATTCGAAAAAGTGCGTGCTACAGCCGCACTGTGAGAAGAAATACATGGAATACAAAACATAATGCGTTATCAAAATTTAAAGAGATTTATCATTTATATATTAAGAACAATACTATTAATTGAATTTGGACTAAAGAAAAATTAATGAATATTAAAATACCAGCCGTAAGAATTACAAATTTGTTTGTGTTTTTACCTCGGATAGGGTGTATTGTTCGGCCCGAGACAGTCGGGTGAATCCGTGAGTGCATCGCCGGATAAATACTTCAATCCCGTACTTCCACTACATTTTTCAGCCTTTTCACTACTAAAAGCAGGCCAAAGAGCAGCTTCCGAAATCTGCATATTTAAAGCGATGATAACAATGGCCAATGTTAACTGGAAGAAAATAATATATAATATTATATTAAAAAATAAAAAAATATTGGCGTTTTAGTTAATTAGCAATTGAAAACTTGGCAAAATCACTTTTAATCAATTCCTCTTCGCCTATCTAATCGGCCTTGGCTACTATGAAGAAGATAGATGTACTTCTGTGTTCTTTTAACTCGTTTTAAATATAAAAAAATAATTTTAACACCAAAAACTTATTTGAAAATAGGAATAGGTTTTATAAGTTCCGTTACAGTAAATCCCAGAAATACTAGTCTTCATTCTTTGCGTAAAATCTTTGCGCAAATGGTTTAAAACTGTTTTATGGTCGATCTTTAGCTTCTAGGCGATGCTACGATTACCAACATGCCGGTCAACTTCGATTATTTCTGTGATTTATTGACATTTTCGGCATTACCGACATTTTCTTTAACATCAAAAATACCTCAACGGAAAGGACGAAATCAAAATTGCACGTAATTAGTTTTTACAGTATACGCAACATAAACACCATTCACAATTTCAGCGGCTTTGCATTCTGGCTTGCATTTTCGCATTTAACAAAGAAAAATTGTAAAATGTACCGAATTTTATCTTTGTTGACTTCCATGGCAAATAATTTTTTTAGCAAAATAATTTTTTTAGTGCGAAATGCCACCGTGACAACGAATAGCAACTTTAAATTGTTTGGTCGATACATGCTTTACGAGATATCGATCACTACAGACATCTAACGAGAAAATTTTTTCCCAATCTAATATATCGTAGTGCCCGGTTTGTGCCACTTGAATATTGAGTAGTATAGTTCGATAGAGTTAAATTGGTTCTGATAAAGTCATTTCGACGAGAGGTAAAGTCAGCCGGGGGGGAACCACCAAAGGCTCCTAGGCTTCCAACACTAATCAATCATCAAAACCATGCTCTACGAGCTAAAATTGCCACACTGGATGTAGATACAAAAATCATAAAAAGCTTGACTGATGATTTGAAAATATTGAAGGAGAAAATATCAAAAATTCTTCAAGATTGAAAAAATGTAGTTGAAAATGGAGGCATTACAGATACATTCGCAAGGAAGAGCCGTAAAATTAAAACCCACAGTTTGACAAATCGCAAGTAAAAGTAACAACTTGGTAATTCTTTAATATCCGCAAAGAAAGAAAAGAGCTTCTCAATCTTCAACAGAACACAGTCAAATTCACAAATTTATTGTATGTACATACACAATTTGTCGTAACCTTATCCCTTTCAACCATGGATTGCATTCTTCTCATTAGGTTTAAGTGAGCGAGTGTATCCGTTAGAAAAATTGCAACTGTTTAAATTCATTGAAAATTAGTTATTTATTTACATGAAATATTATTAGGAATGATTACGTTATACAATTAAGGTAACTAGTAGCACAGACTAACGGCCTTAATTAACCTTTATAGATGTGTTGAAATTGTAAAAATTGGGGCAAAGCTACTTTTTATGGGATATCATCATATTCTGTCACATAATTTCTGTTAGAAGTTATTGACCCATATTTTCAAACATGTTCGAGATGAAATATTTTCTCCAATATTGTGGCAGCTTTTAAGCTGAGTAACAATAAAAAGCCATCAATAAAGTCGCAGGGTCACCATATTGCTATAATTATTGAGCGCACCGAATTAATTATTTCTTTTCTTCAGAAAAAAATAAAAGTAAAAGTTGCCAACTGAAACTTAATTCAGTTTTTTGTAAAAGAGTTGGCAGAAAAAGCCGTAAATGTTATGCCATTCAGCTTTATTGACACTTTTTGTAATAAGTTGGCAACTCTGTAATAATATCGAGCTCCAAATAATAAGTTTGTAGTCCAAGGGAAGTGTCCGCCTAATGGAGGTATTCGTTAAGGGAGGTTACACTGTATATATGTATACTTATGTCGTATGTACTTGATGGTAAGAATAATGAGACGGCGCCTATCGTGGTGCCGTTACTTTGCGCTCAGCGAATTTGACAATGAGTTACGTGGTTTTAGCTCGAGTATGGCCAGATTACCATTTTCGTAACTTGATTTAGCATTTTTTGTTATTTAGTCTCGGAGTTTTAGTTTTCTTCATGACATTTTTCTAGGCTGTTCTAATTAAAAGTAATGTTGTTGTTTTTAAAATATAAATTTTTTAAAAATTAGTTCAATAATTCACTCAGTTTTGTTTAGCTTTACTTTTTTAACATCTGGTAGCATTGCCTCCGATTGCAGTTGTTGTTGGTGTTCTTCTGCTTTCAGCAGTCAAATCTCTCTCTCGCTATTGCAGTGTTGCCTAGCTTTAGATATAAAAACGCACTAAATGCTCATTTAAAGAAAATAAAATACCAAATTTTTATTGAATTACTTAAAGAACTTTGTATGCGTGACAAATTGTCCTTAGAATGTGCGTTTTTTTTAAATAAATGTGTTATGCTTATGTACAATTTAATTTATGAGTTTTTTTTTTTTTGTTAAGCGAGACTCTTTTGTTAAGGGAACGACTTTTTTGCTATATTTGAGGTTATGTAACTAGATAAAGTACTCTTTTTGCAAAAATGGCAGTATGGTTTCTTTAGTATTTTCTGGTATTTTGTGGCTTATTTTTACAACGAATACACCTCTTGATGCCCTATATCCCACTATTTGATGGCCGGAAGAAACGATTACACCTCTATGGTTTTAATTCGTATTTAGTAAGTTCAAACGCTTTTTAAAATGTGTAAAAAGGTTTTCAATCTTAAGAAAAGTTGAGTGAAGAAGATTTAATATTCTTGCATAACCTTAAATGGAGCCAAAAATTAAATTTGCACTTTCAAATTATCAAATTTTATAAGAGCCAAAAAATTTCATTAGCACTAAAATCTTCTCAGAGTGACCGATTTTAACGTTTTTTGTTTAATAATATAGTTTTTTTTAACTTAAAGTTTCGGTAGCTTTAAATTACAAAAAAAAAACAAACACGAAACTTCAAAATTTTCGCATTTTGGGTATAAAAAAGCACTAAATTTATTGTGAAGAGCAAATGGTTGGCAGTACTGCACAACTCCGAAAAACGTGACGTCACGCTATCTTGATGGGCGCAATCTTCTTTCTATCATTCTTGTCGTATGTATACTAACACTTTACATTACTTTTACATTTTTTGAATTTTTGTGAGAAAGATATTATATAAGAAAATACATTTCGATTGAATACTGCAATACTTATTTATTTTTTACTTAAAATGTTTATACATTGACTAGTGCAAAAATATTGAATTTTGATTCTTTAACTGTTTAACTTAGTAAAAGAGGTGGCAGAAAATTATGTAGTTTCATGTATAAATCATATGTGCATATAAATATATAGTCATATTCCTCGTTTACTCCAAAGAGAAACTTTAACGTCCCATAAGTTCGCATCTTCACCTACTTATGTATACCCTCCTTGACATTTATAGAATATAAAAAATATTTGGAGCGATTAACGATTAAATTAACGATGAATTTAGTCTGAAATGCAAATAAAACCAAGAAGCAACGATTTAAAAATGGTTTATTTCACCTACCATTAGCGTGCATAATATACGTATACATATACACATACATTTGTTAATATTGTAAAATAAATGACAAAGAAAAGGCTTGTCGACAAAGTATCGAAAATTACAAAAATGTCGAAATCTTATGTGTATCTTGTTTACTGAAATATTAATTAGCATTAAAAAAATCGAGTGATTTTTAAATTCACTTTCATTTGCCACATTTTTATGTTCTTGTAGAGTTGTTATTGTGTTTTACGACAGCTAGTTTCATTATATTTTATATTATTTTGTTTTGTTTTTTTCGTTTATGATTTCATCGTCTTAGAAATAGTTGGTGTGAAAGTTTAACTGCGAAGTATATTTTTATACACATATGCAAACACACTTACATATTTATAACACATATACACACATATGCATACTTTTAAGTACTTTAATGTAAAGCACTATGTGAACTTGTTTGCGATTTTTCGATTATTTATGGCAATCAATTTAAAACTTATTTAACTCCAAGTTAGCGAGTATATAGGCTCATCCACTTTCACTACATACTTCCTATTTTAGAAGTTGTTAATTACGAATTTATGCGATTATATATATGTACTTATGTGTGTTGAGTGTATAATTCAATTAGATTAAGGTGAAACCAGTTCATTAACATCCCTACATTCCCTTTTAAGAATAAACACGGAGAAATCAAAATTTTGGAAATTGGAAATACGATAGATATGTACATATGAGTATCGAGTAATGATAATCAAAATAAATTTACTGTCAGCGGCAATTCGATCATTAGCACGACACTAGTAAACATATACGAGTATTTGTCGTATGTCGTTCCACTAACCTCTATAGACTTGAAATGTCGATAGAATGTAAATGATACGATAATAGTCTATATGTAGAAAATTGTACACACAAACATACATACATATATGATACAGTGGCATGCAATTGGTATGTAGTATGCCTGGGCATTCCAATACAACGAAAGACTTAAGTGACAAACTTTCTTTTCTTCTCAAAACGTACGCAGCTACATAGTAGCCGTCATTCATTACTTTTGATTTTTGTTTTTTTTTGTGTTCCATTTTCTCTCACCTGTGCTATGCATATTCACTAAAATAATGAAGGGAAAATCTCATTAATTGCCAAATTTGCTTGAATAGTTTGTAGTTTCGAGTTTCATTTGTCATGGGAAAACGAAAGTGAAATTCTGTTATTCAATTCTTTACATGGCAGTGTTAATGCTGAAGACGATCAGGTTTGCTGCCTATTACAGTTGTCCATAAAACTGCCCATTTTTATTGCAGTAAAAATGCTATATAGCATAGCCTGTTCGAGAGTCTGTCCGTGTCTATATGATTTATTGTAGTCCACTAATGTATGTATGTATATATGACTTAATGGCATGGCGTGTGAATCACTCTCGCCAACACCCGGCACTTTCATCTCAATGGCTACTGCGCGACTCATAACTGGCTGCTTTTTCGATACCTCTATTTTATCATACTTTTTGTTGCTATTGTACAAGTACATGTTTTTTTAGCTCGATTAAAATGTGAACGGTATTTTATGCAATGTTCTTCATATTTTACAGGAAAATACGGAATTTGTTTGTATGTACATATGTAGGTATTTATTATGTAGGTACGTATATATTAGCGTTATGATTGAAATATATGTAAGAATATGCATGTGTAAATACATACGTCTGCATGTAGCCATGCATTTGCGCATGCTCATGTATAAACATACGTAGGCACAGTTAATGACTTGGCATGTAAAGACCCTACAGAGAAGGGCAATGACATTTGTTGCCATTGAATTAACGTGTCAAGAAAAAAATGTTATTCTTTATTTTGTTTTGATAAACGTTTTCAACCAAGTTTTTAAGTATTAGTTTTTTATACCTTTACGTATGCACGTGTGTATGTATGTGCTATATGGAGTTTTCGTTGGTGCTGAAGCTCTCTGATGACGACTTTCTACTGCCCCTAATCGTCAGCAGTAGTGTAATTATCTATTATGAATTTACGTATTACTATATAAATGGTTAAAATTTATTAAAATTATGCAATTCTAACTGTTAATGATAATCACTAGCAGCAAAGATGAAAAAAGAAAAATAAACCTGGATACTTAATAAAATAAAAAGCAATACGAAACCTAAAATAACTTCTATATGCGTGAAAACAAAATCTTTTGTTTATGGTAAAATGATACAACTATTGAACAACTCTCCAAAGCTAGTGTATAGTTGCAAAAACTATACTCTAAACGAGAAAGTGTATGATAATTGTTTTAGCTCTTAAAACTAACGTGACAGGTTGCTCAGGATCGTCCCTGTATTTCTACCCACGCATCCACGGCGGCCGCCGTAGCCGAATGGGTTGGCGCGTGACTACCATTCGGTAATCACAGAGAGAACGTAGGTACGAATCTCGGTGAAACACCAAAATTACCAGGCAATGGCAAGCCTCCGAGTGTATTTCTGCCATGAAAAAGTTCCTCGTAAAAATATCTGCCGTTCGGAGTCGGCTTGAAACTGTAGGTCCCTCCATTTGTGGAACAGGATCAAGACGCACACCCCAAATAGGAGGAGGAGCTCGGCCAAACACCCAAAAAGGGTGTACGCGCCAATTATATATATATATATTTTAGTAATATATTGCTAATATTCTTGTAGTAATTCTTTGATTTATGTTACAATATATTAAATAGGTATTTAAAACTTTAGTGCTAGAACAGTGCTCTAAATATGTTCCGGTTTTTAAGACTGCAAATTATAAGATTCCTTGGCACTCGAAAGAATTCAAGCACCAGAAAAATTTGAGAAATAAGTTCGATAAGAAGTTCAAGTCAACAAAGGAAGACCGCTTTTATGTATTATAATCTTGCTTAAAAATTGTAGCACCTTAGTACAACCTTTAAAACAAATTTTTAATAAATCTTTGGATTAGTACATCTTATCATTTTAATAATACTTGCTTCACTTGATGTGATTAAAGGTTTTCTTTTTTTATTAAATTTCATGTCGCACTTAATATATGCAGTTTCCAATTCACTTGCTATGCTCGTGTTTGTAAGACGCCATTCTTCACACTTCAGTGACCCATAACACACGGGCTGAAAAGTCCCGAGCCTAAAAAAGAAAACACGTTTTTTTGTTCCAAACTAACTTTATTCATCAAGGTAATTTCCATCAAGAACAACGCAATTTTTCCACCGTCACTCTAACATTTCAATACCACTTTTGTAGAACGATTTATCTTTTGCCTCAAAATGGGCCTCAGTTTCTGCGATAACCTCTTCATTCGAGAATTTCTAACCGGCGAGCATTTTTTAGGTCTTCGAACAGCCAGTAGCTGCTGGGAGCCAAGCACAATTCATGTAGTTTTGCCATTGTTTTGATTGACTTGTGACACGGTACGTTGTTTTGTTTTTGGTCAACAATGAGCAAACGCGGAGCCCACTTTGAACAGAGCTTTCTCATAGTCAAATGCTTATGCAATATAAAGCCAAGACGTTCTTTTGATATCTTTATAATGTCAGCTAACTGACGCATCTTCTCTTTTTCATCCTTCAAAACTATTTTAAGGATTTTTTTAGTATTTTCTGGTGCTACCGCCTCATTTGGCCGTCCACTGTGTTGTGCATCATCGGATTCTTTACGACCACGTTTGAAGTCAGCAAACCATCATTTTATTGTTGTTTCTTCGCTTGAGCGGTATTTTTTCCACCCAGAAGCACGAAATTGTTTTGAAAATAACAAAAGCAGCGTCACTCATAGTACAATAACTTAGGAACTAATGAATAGAAATAGAAATAAATTTGAATAATAACTTAAAAAGGTGAATGCAATAAAATTAGTGCCATCTATGTTTTAGACCCTGGACTTTTCAACCCATGTGATACATTCTTAAGTTATTATATTCTGCGTTTGTTCGGTCCAAATTAAATAACGCTGCTTGTATTTGGAGACCTTTTCATGCAGTTGAGAGGGTTCAAAAAATTGTTGTTTGTTTCGCACTCTATTCACTCAATTTCTCAAACCCTACTCCATCATTGGCGGCCGCCGTAGCCGAATGGGTTGGTGGGTGACTACCATTCAGAGAGAACGTAGGTTCGAATCTCGGTGAAAGACCAAAAACGAAAAAAGAGTTTTTTCTAATAGCGGTCGCCCCTCGGCAGGCTATGTCTAACCTCCTAGTGTATTTCTGCCATAAAAAAGCTCCTCATAGAAAATATCAAGCGTTCAGAGTCAGCTTAAAACTGTAGGTTCCTTTATTTGTAGAACAACATCAAGGCGCACGCCACAAATAGGAGGAGGAGCTCGGCCAATCACCCAGAAAGGGTGTACGCGTCAATTGTATATATATAACAAACCCAGAGGTTTGCATTGCCTACCGAGTGTGTTTCATGTCCACACTGGGTTTCAAATCTGTGCACTTCTGAACGATAGTCACTCACCAACCCATTCGACACTGACCAACACGATACGAACAGCGGCTGCTCTTGTAGCAAGTATTTTAATCAATTAATATGGAATTCGCGGTACCGGACGACGAGTACCCAAACATACATATGTGTACATGCGTTCATTGCCAAACTCTCTCCCAATCTAAACTTTTGTTGTAAATTTTTTTACAAATCTTTTGCTTCAACGTTATTTAAATTACAATGCCACTCGTATTTAAGAGAATATATTGAAAAACGATTTTTTATAACAACTTACGTAATAAAAATAATGGAACGACCACTTTCGATTTTACATATTGGTATAGTAGCATGCAAAAATTGGCAAACACGAGATCTGAATTAATTCTTCTTTTTATATAACCATATATTTGGGTAAGTACAATAGAACTGAGTTGATTCATTAATTTACTTACCCTTTCCGTTATTCCTTTGTACTCTTTTACATATGAACCCATTAATGTATTTTTTAAATTGTTATTTTCTTTGCTACTTTTCATTTGAATTTTTAAAGTATTTATGTATTCTTTATCCACATATTAGTAAAATTCGTTAGTGCATAAATATTCGTTTTCATACGTACATATATATGTTTGTAAAAGCCACATACGCGTGAGCATCAATTATCGCTTTATTCTATTCTTACAACTTATTATATTCTTAGAAAATGTGAGACTATATAGAATTACTAAGCTCTTTCTTGGTCACACTTAAAACTCAGAAGAATACTTCATCTTTTTCATAGAAAACTCAACACATTCAAGACTTCAGAATACAATAGTACAAATACAAAGCGCTAAAGCAGAAGCTGAAAGCTAAAAGTGTGTAACCCAATTCGGGATTTACTTGGAGCTCGGGATTCCATCTGATGTTCGAGAGTCAATGCGGTACTTTACTTAAAGTTTTAAATCAGGAGGGTTGTATGTATATATGTACAAATATATATGCAGCTCGCAACTTGATATTCATAAAACTCAATCAATTTTATTTATCTACCAAATGTTTACAAATTGTTACCATGAGGAGGAGGCAACGATAAAGGCGCTTCCACAAATATACTTTTTCTTCATATATATAACAATAACTTGCTTGGCTGGAAAGCTGTTGGCTACTATTTCGTAATCAAAAGGCATGCGATTAGTAGATTTAATATTACGGAAGAATACTACGAGTCAGAGTCTAGAGTAAGCCTACTACGATTAATATTTGATTCAACAACTGAAAAATAGCTTCGAAGAAAACAAATAATGATTTTGGCGAAGGTAAGCTGGCTGTTTGTGTGTTTTTTGAAAGCCGAATTAAATTTTGGTACAACTTTATTTACGATCAAAGAAATGTATTATACACAAACGAGAATATATTGAAAATTAAAAGTGGCTTCTTATTTATTTAAATTCACAAGCATTCCCAGAATTTGCTGCACCTCCCTCGTATATACCATATGTTTCTATTCAGTCATTCTGTTATGGCACTGTTATAACAGCAGAGCGCAAATGGTAACTTTTAATAAAATGGCTTGTATATTGATCAATACTGCACAAATTTCGGGATTGAAAGCATCGGAGACTTTAAGTCCACTTGTATGTATGAGTAAGTCAATATGTTTACGTTCGTATACACGTGTGAAAGCTACCAACGACCGACCATACGCACCAAAGATACTCGTACAATGCATATAGAAAATGTAAAATACCGTTAGATTGAGGTCGATGGCCCATATATGGTCAAGTGGAAGTAAAAATTGTATTGCCAATCAAAATTAAATGCTCACTGCTACTGTTCAGTTACAAATAAATACTAGAAACAACAATGATATAGATTTAGACGGTGTTAGCTACAGGCGATTGCAGATCTTTCTATTTCTTGGTCTACATATACATACAATACAGGTATATATGTGTAAGTCACTGCTCACATAGTACGTGCTCATGCCAGTGTTTATTTTGCAATTAAATACATTAAGAGCTGTTGGTAATTTATTAAAGGTGAAAATTGACACGGAGCAAACCCATTATGGATTTACTTAATATGGACATAAGGACAAAACATTATATTTAAAAATAAGCGAGTATAAACATACACTTCCGGGGTACACTCTTGTATCAATAATCAATAATGAATTCGCTTTGAAAGCAGGTAAGTGATAATAAAAACTTGTCTCTCCATTACAGTAAGCATATGAAGCAAAAATACTTGGTAGCGCTTCTCCAAGTATGGTTATGGAAAGATACTTATTTGCTTAAAATTGTGCAAAATATGTTATATGAACCACGACAAGTAGATATGCAATGCAGTTTTAATTTCTCTTTAATGATCAATTCAGCCCTATCAATATTTCTATTCCACCTTCCTTCCATATAACAGTAATTTTCAAACAGGCAAGAAATACAATATTTCAGTAAATACTAGGCAAATTTATTAATGATATTTGTACCTGTTTTTCATTTGCCAACTTTCTTTTGTATGCCGATGATTTGAAAATATTTTGGGCCATTAGAAAAAATGAAGATGCTCCTATATTGCAAACGGAATTAATGCGCCCGTTCGCTGGTGCAGTAACTCTGGCATCTCTCTAAATATTAAGAAATGTTTTCATGTCACCTTCGCTAAAACTCAAAAGGTTTTCCAGTCATCTTACAGCAATGATAATACTTTACTTCAATCTGTTCATGAATTCAAAGATATAGGGGTGATATTTGACTCACATTTCTCTTTCAACGGTCACATTAACTTTATGGTGCCACTTCTTACTCAGTCTTAGGTTTTATACGGCGTAATAGCTCGATGTTCTCGGACCCTTACACTCACAAATTACAAAATATGCAACTCTTATCTGGAGGCCTTGCCACCAATTTTCTATTGAGAGAATTGAACGTGTACAGAAGGTGTTCCTTAAATATGCTCTCAGGTCGTTAAAATTCTCAAATCTTTTAATTAACTTAAAGTCTCTAGAGAGTAGAAGGTCTATACTCTCACTGTCTTTTGTTTTTAGTATAATTAAAGGAGAAGTGGACTATTCATCCCTATTACGTTGCACTTACTTTAATATTCCTACTAGATCGTTACGCAATACTTATCCATTTCATCTTAAATTTCTTAGCACGAATTATGCGCGTAATGCTCCTATTGCTCGCGCTTTAAGAGAATTCAATGAGATCTCGAGTTCTATTCCTCTTGACTTTTCGGTTTCAAAGAATGAATTTTATAAATTTCTAAACTCTTTTTTCAAATTTATTTAATAATTATAATTAATTATTGGTAATTTAAGGTCATTTTGTAAATTAGCATACTAGAGAAAAAAAAGTTTATTCCAAAAAGTAGCAAAATCCCATGGTTTGTAAATGGGAAATACATCATGCTTGGGGCAAGGTTTATTCTGAATATTAAGAGCTGATTTTGATCTGATAATTTTTCTTAGACGGAAAATTAAAAGTTTAGGGGGCGTCGCAAGAAAAATAATCAAATTGGTAAATAAAGGACACCCTAATTTTTCCAAAAAATATATTTTGAAGGCAAGGCCATTTACAATAATAAAAAGATAATTAATATAAAAGTTTCAAACCAAAAATTGTCAATTTTGAGTAGTGTTTTTCCAAGTGGGTCTACCGGCTTTGAAATGAAAATAATGCGAATTATTTAAAAACAGTGGCGACGCTACCATGAAATACAACTTTTTAGGCTGTTTTTTTTAATAAAAATGTTTTCCTTGTAATAAACGAACCGAACTATTTTTAGCCTCCTCGCAGATAAAGCACAATAAGCATTATAATTCACTGTCATCAATCAAACTTTTCACAAGATACATGCTTAAGTAAGCGAATTCAGCAGAATGCAGAATAACTTTATGTTTACAACGAGAAGAGCATAAATAACTGTTCAAATTACTTATTGAGCGATGTCTCCAGTTATTTCGTTGTCTTCGTTGCCTTGCCTTACCTTCTGAAATATATTCGGGCAATGTTTTGTCTGCCAACAATATAAACCTTTTTGCATTCATTTCATTTTCTGTTTCTTAAAGTCTCCTCTCCTTTTAAACTTAATATTTATTACAATACCGGTTTGAGTTATTTAGACTTCGAAACGATTGAACCGAAAATGACAACAAAAGCACTTTAAAATATCTTGAAAACCCAAAATATGAAATATTAAAATACAGCCACTAACACTTTGCATGTTTTATTGTACATATGTACGTGTGTATGCAGGCAGGCAATGGCAAACCACTGAGTATATTTCTGCCCTCATAAAAACCATCTGCTGTTCGGAGGTGGTGTAAAACCAAACTTGAGGAAATACATCAAGACGAATGCCAAAAATTGGAAGATTTATAATTTTTGCAAATGGCGTTGTACGCCAACCATATTCGACACTTGTGAACTGAACAGCAGCAGTATACAAGCAGATAAGCAATGGAGTTAGGTGTTTGGCCAAGCTCCTCCTCCTATTTGTGGTGTGCGTCTTTGATGTTGTTCCATAAATGGAGGGACCTACAGTTTCAAGCCGACTCCGAACGGCAGATATTTTTATGAGGAGCTTTTTCATGGCAGAAATACACTCGGAGGTTTGCCATTGCCTGCCGAGGGGCGACCGCTATTAGAAAAATGTTTTTATTAATTTTGCCTTCACCGAGATTCGAACCAACGACCTCTCTGTGAATTCCGAATGGTAATCACGCACCAACCCATTCGGCTATTCAAATATGATGATTAATTTTGTATATATACTAACTTGTATATGTACTAAGTTATTCAATAAGTTTTGCGGTTCGATAAGGAAGAGCGTTACCACTAGCCTATGTCAAGTTGGTACACACTTCGTATGAACGTATGTGAAGTTTCATTTCAATCTGTCAATGCATTCTTTGTTTACAAGCGATTTAGTATCGACCTGTCACAGTATTTTCTACAAGGGAAAAAATCAAGTATCGTAAATTTCAAAGGAATTTTGTGAAAGAATGTTGAAAGTGTATAAAGACTTTTCGTCCTCGATTAGGGCAGTAGAAAGATCGGTTGCTGAATTTAAACGTGGCCGTACAGACTTTGAAAACGATCCACGTCAAGGACGTCCAAAAACATTAACAACACCAGAAATCGGAGAAAAAATACAGGATATCGTATTGCAAAATCGACGGGTAACTTAGAGATGAATGTTTTGATGGAAATATTGAACTTCAGAAAACTGTGTACACTGGTGTATAACTGGGTGCTGCATTCGCTTACAATGGAACAAAAACACATTCGAATGCGACTTTCTCAGCAGCATTTAGAGCGTGGGTTCAACACTATGGACGAGGCTTGGGTATATTATCGTGACCCTAAATCAAAATAAGAAGTTAAACAGTGATGTGAACCTGGTTGTTCGGCTCCGATACGAGTTCGTATCCAAAAATCGACCAGGAAGGTGTTGGCATCAGCAGGTAAAACAATAAACTCTAAATGTTATTGTAACCTTTTAGACCAGGTGAAGGAAAAAATTCGCGAAAGAAGATCCGGTTTGCAAAAGAAAAAAATATTTTCCACTAGGACAATGCATCGTGTAACAAGAGCATTTTGGCAATGGCTAAAACACCTGAATTGAAATTCGAATTGCTGCGGCAACCCTTTTATTCACCAGATTTAGTTCCTAACGACTTCCATCTGTTACCAGACCTAAAAAAAGTCATGCGTGGGAAAGCGTTTTTCATCAAATGATGAGGTCATAATAGTTGTGGAAACGTATTTTGCAGTTCTTACAGATTCTCACTTCAGGGATAGAATTCATAAATTGGAATCTCCTTGTAACAAGTGTATTGATGTTCATAAAGTGTATTTCAAACCATAAAATTGTGTCTTTGTTATTGAACTGCAAAGTTTATTGAACAACCTAGTATCTATATATATGCTAATACTTGTAACCTGTAGTAAAATCTTGAATGGCATCATAAAAGGCCTAAAAGTTAACAAATTCTTTGTCCCTATTCCTGTTGCTTGTAAAAATGCAGTGGAATCGGGATAGATATGGCATGAAAGAACAAATAATAGAAAGGGTATTTTCTATAGCAATCACGCTTCTCCGGGCAATGGCATCCTTCGAGTATATTTCTGCCATTGAAAAGCTCTTATTGAAACGCCATCTGCTGTTCAGGGCGGAATTAAACTATAGGTACCTCCATTTGCAAAACACATCAATACGCACACTGCGTATCTAAGAAGAGATCTACGCGCCAATCATATATACTTGTATGTATACGAGTATGTGTATATACAAATTTTCAGAATAACGGAAGGAATTTGTTCATCCATTCGTCCATGCACACGTATATATAAAAATTTAGGCGAAAGCTTTTTCTATCACTTGGTGTTTCAGTCCCACCCATTCGTCTAATTCGGCTTCAAACTTCTTTACTTGCCGATAAAATGCACATAATATTAAAATAATTTACCACACAAAAATGTTACCATTAACATCGCCACATTAATCGCACATGGGAAAGCACTTGCTGGAAATTAAGCGTGGACCAGTATTACCCCTAACCTAACATAGTATTACCTCGAATTGAGTTAATTCGGCAGTAATCGCTACTTAGTCCGGTTTACACAAGGTTTTGACAGTAAACCATATACCATATGCCCATATTACCGTTAGCAAACCGACCGATCAGATATTTCAATTTTTTCAGTTACGGTTGACACGACCGTGGGAATTCTCTAACCAGTAACCAGTTACTTTTACAAAAGTCTTAGCGGGAATTTCACTTCGCACATAATTTTCATAGAAAGCCGCATTCAAACATACTCGTATATACATATACATGTCGTTACGTACATTCGTGTATATTACATTCAACATCTAAGATTGATGGTGAAGTCTTATTATGATGTGATGACGAACAAAGCCAATCCTAATTTTCCGCCACTTTTTCCTAACAAATTCACTAACTGAGAGTGTTTGTAGCATCAAAACGAAAGTTCCCAAATGCAATCTGCCTGACATTGGCATTACGCCAGTAATTACTGCCATTTGACACCAACTTCACTGAAATCTCTTCAAACGTTTATGCGACGAGAAGTGTTTGACCTAAAATTATGCTTTTTTCCCAACGATAATGGGCTGGGCTTCACGCCTATATGTATGTGCGTTTAAACATTTGTATTTGCTTTAAATTTATACTATATACGCAGAGTATGATTGTGTGTGTGTGTGTATGAATATACGCATGTAAAATTTTTATTCTGTATGCCGGTTCCCATTGTTCTTTCTCCATGAATATACTTAACCTACTTTTGCACTCTCGTCTTTGATAATATTCAATCGAAGCGAATGGTTTTAATAAATATCTGACGGATAAATGTTTACGTACATATGTATGTATATGTATGTATATACATATGTGTATTTAAAACACAGACGATTAATGTATGTATGTAAGTAGGTACAGGTGCGATTGTATTACATATATATTCATCCGAAGATGTTGTCATGAAGACAAATATTTTCTGGTGTTTGCATATTTAATTGAAAATTGTAATGAAAAACTATATACATAATTGGATACTGAATTGCGAAGGCTAACTAAGAAGTTTGCGCAATCGGCTAATATTGATGGGAATTAAAACTTTATGATATTTCATTTGCCCCCTATTCTAATAAACTGAACTTTTCTATACTAATATTATAAAGAGGAAAACTTTGTTTGTTTGTTTGTTTGTAATGAATAGGCTCAAAAACTACTGGACCGATTTTAAAAATTCTTTCACCATTCGAACGCTACATTATCCACGAGTAACATGGTTTATATTTTATTTTGGAAATAGGGCTCGAGATATAGGTCAAAACGTGGACCCGGGTAACCTTCGGACGTGTATGTACAATATGGGTATCAAATGGAAGCTGTTGGTGAATGCTTTAGTTCAGAGTATTTTTCATGCCGCTCCGTGACTAGGGTCTCGAGATAGAGACCAAAACGTGGACCCTAGAATATGTTTGTACAATATGGATATCAAATTGAAGCTGTTGGTGAATGCTTTAGTACATAGTATTTTTCATGCCACTCTGTGACTGGGGTCTCGAGATATAGGTATGTACAATATGGGTATCAAATTGAAGCTGTTGATAAGTGCTTTAATACGGGGTAATTTTCATACCTATTGATGACTAGGGTCTCGAAATATATGCCAAAACGTGGACCCGCCGTGTCTTTGCACCGAATTAAACCAAACTTATGCACATTGTTAAGTAAGTATTGAAAATGGGTTTCGTAAAGTTTGGTTGTAATTCGGAGCACTGGCAACGGGTACAGCGTTCTTTTGTACCAGCCATAATGTCGCTTACTTTTTTAACGCTTGGGGCGGAACTAAACTGTCAAATTGACAGTGTGAGTTACAATGTGTCAATATTTCTTTCTAATTTGGATGCCATAAGGAAAAAACGTAAGTGCAATATGTAAAAATTGTTTGTGAATTTTTTTGGAGTGGATTTTGGAACAGTGAATAACTTCTTACGAAATTTGAGAATTTAATGTGAAATACGAATGAAATTATGTGTTCGTGGAAAAAAAATTTTTTTCGTTTTTTTTTTTTGAAAAATATAAATGGATAATGGTTAAAAAAGCTCCAATGCTTAATAAAACATATAAATTGAAACGAAAAATTCATGGATGATCAGGAAAAAAGACGATTGTTTATTCATATGCGTTGATTTGAAATTTAAAAACAATCTTCTTTTTTCCTGATTTTCAATTAATATTTTATATTTACTCAAAAGCAAAAAGAAAAACAAAAAATATTGTTTATGCCAAAGCGCTTGAATAAAGAATAAAGAAATAAATAATATGAAAACCATATATTTGCTGTTCTAAACCATATCTATTCTATTTTAGTGTGCCCAGCGAAGTGGGCCGGGTTCGCTAGTTATAAATAAAAAGAACTATTAACGCCATCTTTTGGAATTTTTTTTTATTCGATATACTAGTTCAGCGTTGCCATACCGTGAAATAGGTAAGGTAAGTTATGATGTAAATAACTTGTTTTGTACTGCGGCAGGAAAATTAGATCCAAATAAAGAACAAAACTTGACCAACATTTTACCGAAATGGGTTAAATGCTTCAAACAGCATATGGTGCTGATTGTTTACACAACCCTCTTTACAGGTGAATTCAATCGGGTAAAAAACGATAATAGTAGATCGTTCATAGAAAGAATTCTACTCAAAACACATTGAGAAAGTGCATGATTTCTCTAATAATAATATAAAAAATCGTACGAATAAATCATTGATTAAAATGTGGGAATTCCTTAGAAAACTGACTCAGTCTTTTGGCCAAACTGCACATAGCAATGAAATGAAATTTGTGTATCTAAGCAGATATATGCACTTTGCACTATTTGGAAACTTTGTTATTGAATAGACTCGTACAGATTGTTGTAGAGGCCTGGTTGTGTTGCTTGTTCTATCTAATGGCCGAAAATTGGCGGGGCAGTCTTGTTATGTCTTTCAAGTAGGCTCCAAAGTGTACTAGTTCACTTGGAACTTTATCAGGTGTAGTGACATTGCTCGATACCTATATACACAAGTACCGGTTGCGTTTGTTTAAAGAATGTTACTTGGCATAGATATGCATTGAAGTACAGCTAACGCGCTTAAATTATCATTTAGACCTAAATTTTTTCCATCATGGTTTCATAGTGTAGGAAATTTTAGTCCATTAATTCATAGTTTTAAGATTAATTTCGAACGACTCAAATTTTAGAATTTTAATTTCTTCTCACATAATTAGAAATACTTCATCTCTTCGCTAATATTCGCAATTCTCTCGCAAGCCAAGATTCTATTATTGCACACGATAATGAAAGCTCACTTATCAATTACTTTTTAATATTGTAGAGCTGAAATGGATTTTTGTGGTTGAAATATTATTTAAATCATCTCAATATTTTGTTTACGTATATCATGATCACCGAACCGATTTCGCTCACATTCTTAATGTGTATCTGGTAGGCTAATTTACCAACACCTTAGTAAAACAGAAATTACACCGACTTAGCCCATCTAGGTTAGTTTGAATTACTGTCACTCTCCATGAGGCTGTAGGCCCATTGTGGTACCACTAGCTTGACCTCAAGTTCTCTGGTAATTCCTATGTGGTGAAACCACTTTTCCCTAATAAATTATGAGATATTGCGAATGGATGCGGATTCAAAGTCTAAGACATCCAAATAAGTATGTAAGCTATGTCCTATTCAGGTGAGAGCGTGTCATTAGAGGAATATACACATACGTTTCCTATGTGTTCACCTTATTAATGGACAGGCTGACGCTATAGATTGACAGGAGGCCTAGTTCAGTGCTCATTCTATCTTGGCCAGGCCTGTCTCGTTATCTTACAAGTGGGCTCCGTGTCCATCTACTTTTGCCCTGTGTGATGTAGACCATCTTGAATGCAAGCACTGAAGAGATTTTAGTGACCAGCTTAACTACTTGTGCTGCCTGTGATGTTTCGGTAAGTCTCAAGCCATTTTGTGAAGGACCTTGAAGGCACCATTTCTGTTGTTTTATCAGTCCACTCTCTCTGCTATGCACGATGTAACGGTTCGTTCAGAACTTGGCGATGTTTTGCTGATGTTGTTAATGCAACCTCGTCCGCATAAGCTATGACATTACAGCCAATACTTTACAATTTTAAGAATAGAGTATTTATAGTGAGATTTCAGAGTAGATACATATCGTTTTTGCTGTAATTGTTAGCTCCTTTTGTAGTGTGACAAAGTGGAAAACCACTTATTTTCTATAGCTGTGTCTTGATTTATTTCTCTATGCGCAAACCGCGAATTGTTCAGAAACTTGATGGAAAAGTTAAATGTGCACGTTGTCGCAGTAATTAAAAAACCGCTATAATGAACTTTGTCTGCATTCAAGGAAAGTCTTAAAAGCATACACTCGCGCATACATCGATGTATACATGTATGCTTGAGCACGTGTGTATAAAATATGACTTTTAAATTATGTATCTATACAAGTAAGTTTTCATATACATTTCTCCCATGCAACTCTATAAAAATTTCAAATATTCTCGCACGTAAACCTGGATATTACCTAGACTTATATTTTTCACAGAATTTTGTTTTGTGTATTTTCAAGGCGAACACACCATATAGTTTCCTGAATATGTATGCAATAATACATACATACTAGAAATTGACATATCTATACGTACAATACATAAATAAAACATTAAGCGAATAATATTTTCCAAGCTGATACTGGTTTGACACTGGAAGAGACCAAGAACAGCAGAAGAACACAAGATGCTTATAGCCATAATATGTAAGTAGCCATGCACCAATACAACACCAAGTTGCATCGAACAGAGAATCATCCATTTTCTCCCTGTTCGTTTTTGAATGAGGTCACTTACATTGGTAATACTTCTCCAAAAGCACCGGTAAGCCATTTTGGGTATGATAAGTTTTCTTTTTTTGTTTTTGTACAGCAGATAGTTCCAAGAAAATGCACAATCAACTCCACGATTTAATCTCAAAATGGTTTAATATGAATTAATACAAAATGTGCACATTAGCATAAAAAAAATTTGAATTCACTTTCCACTATCGATCACAACATATACCATATGTATATAGCTCTTTCTATATTTGTATGTTTAGCGTTTCTCTTTTGAGTCAAGGTGGGTTAATGGCTAATGGCTTAAATTTCAGTCATTTCGAATACGCGTAAGGAACGACGGAAACGATCAAAATGACCAGAAACGAAGCGTTTGTTTATTATACACGAACCGAACAAGTCGAGAGCTCACCTTAGACTGGCGGTTAAAATATCTTTTACGATTTCTTAAGCATTCAACTGTGATTTGGTGGAGACAGTTCTTATGTCCAACAGCTGCTTGTCGTTGGTAGCAGTACCAACTTAATGATTTGGCTGTTTGCCTTAGCAGGTTTTCGTGGTTTCTCTCTTTCTCTACCACAGGAACTATGTTTTCTTCTTTTACTACTGTATCTACATACTAAGATATCTATATATCATTCACACTCAATATTAATTTCTTCGTCGCGGACGTTTACATCTAAATATGTACACATGCATGAATATATGTATGATATGTAGTTAAAAATTTCTCGCGCCTCATTTTCCTGTTCTGTTTGCGCTGATAGTAGCTTTGCCTCTAAATAAAAATTGTTTATTTCAAACAAGCCTTCACTAAACTTGCCAAAGAAAAACTTGCATACGTAACCGTTATTAAAAAAAAACTACACATTTTTAAGTAATTGAATAATGCGACGACGTATAGTATTTAAGTATCCAAGTAAAAGTGGGCAAACAATTACTTTACGAAATGGCAAAGCATTTTCATTGAAAATATGTACGTTTTGAAACCTTTTTACAGTCGCCCATTTACAGTCGCCGTTTTACGAACAAAAAAAAAATAAGTACAATTGAAACGGTGTCCGAAGATGCACCGTAGTAATATCTGGCATGTGCCCACTAGACATACCAGCAATGGAAGCTGCCCAAATAGCGACAACACAGAGGCCTATAAGCTCGTCTTCCCGTGCGGCGTTACGAGAAATCTGCATCGATGAGTGGCAAACAAGGAAGGTAACTCTACAAAAACGCGTTGGCGCACAAATGCATTCCATGCACATTGAGGCCACTTGGCGAAGTGGAATTTACCTGACGCAGTTCTTGAGTGGACGTGGCATACTTACACAGGTTCTGTAAATGAAAAACTCCATAGAGCCTTTGGAGAACCTCCTTCGCCGGAATCATTCGTGCAACTAATGCTGCGCTCGAAATAAAAGTGGAATGCTGCCGGGACTATGAAAGAGATGAGGCGTTTGGAAAGACTGAGGCACAGCAGCGACGGCTAATCACCTTCCCTCTCCGCGATGTAATAAATGACGGTAGTCCCACGGCGAGAGATGATGGAAATAAACAGGCTTATCCTGGCTTCAGAAGGCCACTATCACAATGGCTATAAAATAAAAAAAACAACAACTTAATTTTTTGGCTGATCTGTCATAAGTGTCACTCACATGCCTTAAACAGGGTAAAAACAATCGGCGTATGATATGCAGAGATATTAGATAGATTCGACGCCTATTGAAACGAAAAGCATAATTTCGGCAAGAAAAAGTTTTCTTCCACGAGGACAGCGCATCGCACCAACGCACCTCTCAATGATCCTACCACACACTCAGAGCTAAGCAAAGGTCTCTAGGGGCCAAATCTGGTGAATGCTCCAACAATTCGAACTTTAAATCATTGACTTAAATGGACACAAAAAAAATTCCTTTCGCATTCCAAAAACTGATGCTAACACCTTCTTGGCCGATTTCTGGATACGAACTGGTATCGGAGCCGAACAACCAGGTTCACACTCTTTAGCATCTTATTTTGATTTAGGGTCACGATAATATATCAAAGCCTCATCCATAGTGATGAATCGACGCACAAAATCTACTTTATTCCTTCGAAAACACTCTGAGCAAGTCGCATTCAAATGTGTTTTTGTACCATTGTAAGCGAATACGGCACCCATTGTGCACACAGTTTTCTAAAGCCCAATATTTCGGTCAAAATATTGCTTACACTAAATCTCTTTCAGTCACTCGACGATTTTCTCTAATCGAAAACTAACCTGTCCCTACATTCATTATCGAAGATGAGATCTGATAACCAGATTATTTTCCAATAATTTTCTTAATTAAACTTAGTTTATCCATATTTTAACAATGTTTCAGTAGAATTGTTTTTTATTTTAGGCGTTTTTATAAGTTTCAGAAAGTGAAAGGAAGTTTTTAAATAAAAGAGTTAAAAAAAAAACAAAAACGTATGGCCCGCTTTAGTTGAAAAATGAAAAACGCGAAATACCCAAAACATTAATGCACGACACTTTCTTTCATGTGACATGGGTCTAATTTTTTTCCATCGAATGTGTTTCCAATATACGATGAACACTAGAAAACTGAGGTTGTTGAGGACGTTGGCCATAGCTTTCGTGGAGTATTTGCTTATTTATTTTAGTGTAAACGTGGTCGTGCTTTTTTAAGGCAGACTTTCTCAGTTTGGGTCTACGCATCGAATGCAGACTTCATCACCACAGACGCCTCAGGGACGTTAGAGTCTTCACGAATTGAGAAATCGCATGGTAAAGGTGCGACAGCTGGGAGCTAACGCATCCTTTTACTTGGCTGCGACGGGCAACGAATGAAATCACTGCCACTAAAATTATTTTTGCGCACACGGGAAAAGTCTCCAACATTGTCGTTTGACTTGGCAATTAGGAGGCTTAAAATTACGTACAAATATATGTTTCCTGATCTTGCCGCACAAAATGTCTTTTAAGCCTGAGTCTTTTAAGCCTTTTATAATAAATCGCTGTTGAAAGTTAGAAAATTTGAAATCCATTATTTTTATACAATGCAAACTCAAAACTATCAATTTAGAAAATGATAATATTTCATTTAAATCGTAAATGAAATATTATATAACTGAAATTAAAATAAACTTAGGGAAAAATATGAAAAGAGTCAGGAATATACAAAATGCGGTATAGTAGAAATTAGATAGGCAGAGAGATGGTAATAGTTTAATCACAACCACATTCAATATACAGAATTAAAATAGTGGTGTATTTATCCTTTGTAGTTACTCCTACAGACCATAGAATCAGAAATTGAGTTCCAGAGCCTCTCAAGTAAGAATATTTGTGGATAATAAGACTATGATGCCAACTTACAAGAGAAGCTACCTACGTGCCAAACATAATAATTTTATGGGGGTACCTCTCGCAACTTGTAAGCTTCTTATTTAGGACGCACTAATCAATTCTGTAAATCAATTGAGTAGACTTCAAATTAAGACCTTAGTAAGGGCTCTCATAGGACATTGTCTCATAGGAAATCATGCAGGGAAATTAGGCGTTTACATGCATGATTTCTGTCATAGCTGCTGGAATGAGGAGGAGTTGGAAAAAATTCAACATCTTTTTTGCACATGCCCGGCTCTAGCCAGAAGCAGGAAAAATTTAAGATCGTTCTTCTTAATGAATATAGATAATCTATACATTTTAGATATCAACAACCTTTTACGCTTTGTGAAAAGCTCAATATGGAAAGGTAAATGTAGCCCAGCCCCTGCGGCTCTCAACGGATCCATTTCGTGGTCTAAGTGGCATCGTTGTCTCTATGTGCGATGCGACTGTCAAACCTACCTACGTTCCTAAGAATATGATGCATGTCAGATCTCATCATTCTTAATTTCTTTCCATTAACTTATACGAGGTGTGTTCAAAAAATATCGCGAATTTTGTGTTTTTTTCAAAAATTATTTATTTATTCATTAATATCTATTTTGTCCCCTTCAAAGTAATCCCCTTGAGATATTATGCACTTGTGCCAACGGTTTTTCCAATCTTCGAAGCACTTCAAAAAATCAGTTTTTTTATCTTGTTCAGCTCTTCCTTCGATGCCGTCTTTATCTCGTCAATCGTAGCGTAGCGTCGTCCTTTTATGGGCCTCTTCACTTTCGGGAACAAGAAACAGTCATAGAGGGCCAGATCTGGGGAATACGGTGGCTGTGGCCAAAAAGTCGCGCACAAGCAACGACGTATGAGCAGGGGCGTTATCGTGATACAAGAGCCAATTTTTGTTCTTCCACAAATCCAGGCGTTTCTGGCGGATTGCTTCGCGCAAATTGCGTATAACTTGCAGAAAATATTCCTTATTAATCGTTTTACCCTGTGGCAAGAACTCATTATGCACAACGCACCTGCAATCGAAGAAAACGGTAAGCAAAACTTTTACATTCGACCGAATTTGGCGCGCTTTTTTCGGTCTTGGTTCGTGCGGCAGCTTCCATTGAGATGATTGAGCTTTGTTTTCCACATCATAACCATACACCCACGACCATGACCCTCTGGAGCAAATTTGGGTCGTCGAGGACAGAGTCCTACATCTCATTAGCAATTTCATGCGATGCTGATTTTGGTCGAAATTGAGCAGTTTTGGTACGAATTTTGCGGCGACCCGCCTCATGCCTTAATCATTGAAAAAAATCGAATACCACGAGCCAATCGATATGTCTAGGACCTCAGCAACTTCTCTAACGGTGATTCGACGGTTGGCCAATACAATTTTCTTCACTTCATCAATTTTTTCGTCTGTTGTGGAAATGCTCGGGCGTCCGGCACGCTTTTCGTCGTTCACATCTTCTCGGTCTTCTGAGAGCATTTTGTACCACCGATAAACGTTGCTTTGGTCTTCTCCGTATGACACAGTCAAATTCGGAATGCATCCGCGCAATTAATTTCGTTTTTCACACAAAATTTTATACAGGTTCTTAGTTAACTTTCTTCTAGTCTACGTAAAAAAGTATATTATATACGTTACTTATAACCAAGTGTTGTCTATGTTTAGCTGATTAATTTTTGGAAACAAAAATTCAGTCAACACAGCTCAATAACGCTCGCCATTTGCCGTAACGGCAGCTTCTTCCTTATTTCGAAAGAAATAAGAACTATGGACTTAGCGAGCAGATTGTTTTTTTTTTTTGTTTTCAAAGTAAATTTCAACAATTTGGAAGCTTTGTTCAGGCATTAAACGATTCATGATGTCGTGCCAAACCTTACTGAGCAGAAATGTCAACACAGTTTGCCATTCTCAGCTGTCCAGCCATAGTTATCGGTATCGGTAATTCTCATATAGGTAAAAAAAAATGCTCAGAATGATGAGGACTCAATTTAACCCTCTGTATCCGTACGACAGGTCGGGAGTTTGGCCGAGCTTCTCTTCCTATTTGTGGCGTGCGTCTTTATGTTGTTCCACAAATAGGGGGACCTACAGTTTCAAGCCGACTCCGAACGGCAGATATTTTTTATGAGGAACTTTTTCATGGCAGAAATTCACTCGAAGGCTTGCCATTGCCAGCCGAGGAGCAACCGCTATTAGAAAATTAGTTTTCTTCGTTTTGGTGTTTCACCGAGATTCGAACCTACGTTCTCTCTGAATTCCGAATGGTAGTCATCACAAACCCATTCGGCTACGGCGGCCGCCCAAATTAGCGTATCGCAATAAAACTTGGCGCACCCTTTATGTCATCAAAGATGGGCACATCCGGTCAATAACTACGCTCACTTTTCATGTAACGTTAAAACGAAGCAAGATTACTCAAATTCGGTACAAACAATGAGTTCAAGAAAAGATCCGACCCACCTTAGTTAGATGCGGCAGAATTAGTGACTTTCCAAAGAGAAAATAAAAGCCTGCTATTTTAGTGCAATTTCTGAAATAATGGGTTTTTTTTTCCAATGCATAAAATAACTTTCTCACTAACAAGTATGATTAAAATGTTTGAAGCTCTATTCATGTTTATAGTGAAGAGTTCGTAAGCATAAAAATTTATGTGAAAAGTTATTTTTTCCAATATTATTACTGCAAATCGTTTCTAAACCCAATGGTTGTTGTGAATTTTTCTAAATGAATGTTGAAGTCGAACCGTACTGAACCTGTGTGCCCGAACACGCCGAAACCGAATATGGTACCTCATGAGAAATATTTTTTTTAGTTTCTTTTTAATATTATATTTAATAAAATTCAAATTTTAATAAAAAAATTAAACATTAGTCAAAAGTTAACAATGATAGGTGTTTTCAACAAAACTTGACTCATTCTTTTCTTATGAGGCGCCTTGTTTTGTGTTATTATTCACTCTTTTCCTTACTTATATATACATTTGATCCTTTTATTCTTTTATGAAGCATAAGGTCTCAACAAATTGTTTCCACTGGTCCCGATTTCGCACCAGTAATTAAATTTCGTTCCATGTTTTATTCGCCTTCTCCATCTCTATCTCTATCATGCGTCTCCATGTGTTTGACGGTTTTCCTCTGCGTCGGCTGCCCTGCGGGTTCCACTCAACTGCATTCCTGGTTATATCGTATCTGCGTAAGGAGTTCCCAAGCCAATTCCACTTACGTTTAGTGATTTCAATTCCAATCGGTGTTTGCTTTGTGGCTTACCAACGCGCGGTGTTTTGAATTGTATTTAGCCAGAATACGTTCAGGATTTTGCGCAAACAACGGTTTACAAAACTTTGAAGTGCTTGCGCATCTTTTTGCAACAAGTTCCAGGTTTCGCAGGCATCGACTTTACGCTGGCCTCTAATATCCGTTGTTTGGTATTTCTGTTGCGAGCGCCTATGGGCCTACTTTACTGAACGCTATTTGTGCTTTCCTTGTTTGCTCTTTAATATCTGCACTGGATCCTCAGTTCGCCACGATAACACTGCCGAGGTAAGTGAAAGAATTATCTTGCTCTATCACATATCCGTTTGTAATGTTGAAGTTTGCAATGTTATGCACCATAACTTTCATGGCCTCGGTTTTTGCGATATTTATTTTCAAAACCTTTTCCTTACTTAATGCAGTAATATTTCCCTTTTTAATATTTAACTTTTTTTCTTTATTAATTACCACTCAAAGATTCTTCGCCGCTACTCCCTATTTAAATTCGAAATTAATAAATAAACGAAGTGTCATTCAACGTTTGCCCCGATTCGCAAAATCTCCAATTTTGTTAGATGGATTTTTATATTTATTTGCAGTTTTTTGTTTCGAACTAAAAGCGCTCAAATTGTTTGGAGAAATTAACATACGCCTTCGTTTATATTTTTACGCGCTTCCTCCCAAAGGTAAGAAAAAATCAAAATATAAATATCATGAGAAATTTTCGGAAAACTTAAAGCTATCTTATTCTAAAATCAGGTAAAACTCACGCCTATGCTTTCAGGGCTATTTAGATCTGATATCACATCTAATTTCAGCAGGTATTACAATCGTCCACCACTGGGCAATAATATGCATATACATATGTACTTATACTTGTACATATGTATTTGTCCGTCGTAGAAAACCGCTTACTGAGTAGTAGAGTGTGTTGTTCGTAACTTCTTATTCAAAAATTTCACCTTGTACGCGACATTTTTAACAATTTTTTTATTTAGCCCAAACACAATGAGACAGAGCGTTGAAACGGAAAGCGTTTCTTATTTGATAAATTGGAAATGGGCAGGTGTGAGGTAAAATCAACTGCGAAGCGCTCCTCTATGAGACAATAATAAAATGACGAAATTGTTCATATTAACTATACAAATTATTAATAATTGAATTAAATATGAAAAACGAAAAAAGAGATTTCTTACATACATACATGCATATGTAGAAGTGTAATGCTGATGCGCAGCTCACAGGAAAGCTATGTGAAAGACAAGTAAATAAAATGCATAGCGAAATAATTCATATCGATTTCGAATCAGACGTACATAATTTGTGAGTTTAATACTATTCAATGGGTTACTCAGAAAGGAAAGTGATGAAGATGATTAACAATGGGGCGGGTGTTACATAACTATCGACTAATTTAATACGTTTTTGCATAAACTTGTGCACAATATATGTATGTGAATGTACAATGGGCATGCAAATGCTTATAAGCACGTGTATCCATGTACGTATGAAGGTATAAGCATGGGTATTAATATAAATTATTTAAAACCGTTAAGCTGTTAGATATGAATTTGTAATATTTATGCGCGAGTATATCATAAGTGCATATACATAGATGTCTGAAGGAATGAACGGTATAAACATATCTTTATCGACATCAGCATAGATATGCACGTACAAGCAGATGTACATACACATGCAAACATTAATTGCATATGAAATTGTTTGTATTTCTATTGTCAACTTGTTGAATGATGAGAAAGTTGCTGCTGCTCAAACATAATTGCACTCCAGATTTTTTTTATTTGCAAACCTATTGAATGAAATTACTTACATATTAGTACAACAAATTAACACAAGCGATCCAATGTTATGTATGTATGTACATATGTACATATTTGATATGTAAACGGTGATTTTCAACACGTCTTACAACTTTTCTTTTGTTTATATACTCGTGCAGGTATGTTTTTGCTTTTCTGATAGCATTATAAGCATTTAGTTTCCCTCGCTACAAGTTAATGGCTAAAATCACTGTTACAAATTTGGCTTAGACATACCCAGACACATATACTCGAACACATACATACGTGCATACATTTTCACATTGCACATACCTGCTCGTACTTTGATGGATGCGACAGCAATTGGCGTCATTAAACACTGACCAATTTTCATCAAAAATATATATTGAAATTATTACGATTTACGAATGCAGAAGAGAGAAAAAAGGTTTATAAATAAAAACTTAACAAAAGACTTAAAGCAGCTACAGCAATGTCCAAAACTGTCCATTTGTGCGCGAGCATCGAAATTGGCATATTCAAGCAAAAAATACAATGCACATGTGTCGTCAAGACGTTCAGCGAAAGTAACTGAACAAGTTTCATTGGCTTTGTGTTTCGGCAAATGACCAAAAACGACCTCTCCACTGTTACATTTTTTTTTTGTTTATCGACAGTGAATATTTGTTTTAGGGAAGTCAACCATAAAAGGGTGAACAAATGAGTTTCAATTTGGAAATGTTGCTGTGCGTTGTAATAGAATATGTAGGAAAATTGATTCCAAAATTAATACCGTTCGACTTTTGACAACAGCTCTGTCTGATATGCCCAGGCTTTCATTGATTTATTCACTACGAATACTTCAAAATATTTACCACGTTGTTGTTGTTGTTATAGTACATTCTCTATACATTTTTAGGCAATGCTACTGAAGTGACAGTCCTTGCCGGGTTGCTTCGGTGACATAGAACCGACTATCGAGGGTACGAGACCTATCCTCAATTATTCTAAAGCATTGGTTACTGATTGAGATGGTTAGTTCTACGAAATGTGATGCGAGATATCCTCAAATATAAACTTTGGGAAATATTAAGTTCCTCATGCTAATCTAAAGGCCCGAGCAACCGCTTGCATCTCTTCAAAAATTGAGATGAGACAAAATTTAAGATGAGACTAAACTCCTTTGCAAGGTAGAATAAGCTTAAATTTAAGTGGATTCCGGGACAATATGGTGTTCAAGGCAATCAACTGACTGAGGAATTGGCGATCTGTGTTTCGTGCGAGTGTCCAATTGGACTGGAACCAATTTTAGGGCCAAGCATAGCGAAAACAATCGAGTACATCAGTAATAAACCTCTTGCGAACAGTTGGTATAGCACTGATACCTGCAAAACAGTTAAATGATTCTTGAAAAGGCCTGGCAGCGTGGCAGCAAAATTCCTTTTCAGCTAGAGGAGGAATAAGCTATGAGCCCTGACAGGGCTAATTGCGAGGCACAATTCATGGGAACAATATATGGTCGCCATAGGCATCATCGTCGATCTACTGTGTACATATTGTTTAGAGGATGAGGATAATACAGAGCATGTGCTCTGCCGCTATCAGGCTTTCGCCAGACTTAGCTGGTGCATCTTTGTGCAGAATGAATTCAGAATGGACCAGCTACATTCCCTTGCTCTCGACAAACTGACATTCATACAACCTAAATAAGAAAATAAGTGACATATTTTATTCATCCATAAATTATAGAAAAGCATTTTCTACTAACAGTCTCTCCTCGGCAGACAATGGCAAATCTTCGAGTGGATTTTTACCAAGGAAAAGCATGGCATAAAAATATTCTGCTAGTCGGAGTCCACACCCAAAATCGGAGCAGAAGTTCGGTGAAATTATATTTATAAATATATGTTACAGACTAATAAAGCCATTTAAAAGAAAACAGCAGATTCAAAAAATCGCTATAACTTTAAAGCTTTGAATGCGATGAAAGTATGTTAAAGCTCTTGTGATGGGGGCATTTAAAGAATACACAATTTTTACGGAGTCAATAAGAAAAGATTCAAAGCGACGTAAAACCCTTAAAGGTGTATTAAAATAAATATGTTAGGGGATTCTTGATCATATCAAAAATGAAATAAAGTGACGGTATCTGTGCCCTTATCTCCAGGGATTTTAAATTTATTAGCATACACTTTGCATGGTATGGGAGGATCGAACCACAACAGTGCAGCGATTGAAAGGTAGATCCGAATAAAGGCCTTTCGAGTTTTTTCTATACGGTTAATTTAACACACGTGAGAAAATCTCCAGATAAATGAAGCATTCTCTAACCGAGATCTAGAAGTCCAGAATAGAACTGAACAATAAGCTAAACTGGAGGAGACTTGCATTTGAAAAGAAACTCTAGGAGTGTTGTACCCTGCATTGGTACACAGATAGCTCGAAGACCGCAGAAGGCATAGGCGATAGAATTTACGGCCCCAGAACCAAGCGCTCTGTGCCGATGGGCAGTTTTCCAAGCATCTTCCAGCCGAGATGTATGCCATTGTGCAGAGATAAACATGGACAGAAATGTCAAGAATGAGCGAATTGCTCTCTTGTCCTTGAGTGTATCAAGAAACTTAATCTGCAAGGAACGCACAACTACATCCGGCTAATTTGGACTCCAAGACACAGGGGTATAACTAGGACAATAACACATGGGGCAACACACATGGCGCTACGCCAGACGAAAACCTTACTGGGAGGATACAACCAAAAGAGGCTTAAAAAACTCATAACCTTCCCCAAAGATAAACTGAGGCTATGATCGGGATTTGGTCTACGGACTCTTGTCGTTTCTGCAACTAATCTCAGGAAACTTCAACGCACCTTCTCCTGGAATGCAGCACTATAGCGCAGAGATGGTTAAGACATCTTGACCAATTGCAGCCAGAGATAGTGCACATACGCTCAATCTAACCCTGCTCTATCCTGAGTTTAATAAGGGAACTGGGTCCAGATTAGGTACTGTGATGAGTAGAGGGCACAAAAGGCCATGATGTCGAAATGCAAACCTCCTATAAAATCTATGTATTCTAACCCTGAACAGCGAAAAGTAAATTTAAAGTATAAGGGTCTGCAAGTTCAGAACTGTTCCGACGAATTATAACCAACATTGTACGAGTATACGACTTGGAAATAGTAAAGTTAATGTGTTAATAAATTAAAAACAAATACATATATACCTATATAAAAGTATATAAATGTATTTAAAAAACTCCTTTCCTGGTCCTCACTTTTGCAAATGAATCGATTAACTCGCGTAAATCCATATTTGAGGCTGATTTGTGTTCAATCGCTAATGGAGCAAGTTTTTTTAATTTCATTTGACTAGGTGCACTTTGTTTTAAGCCCTTGGTGGAAGGGTTTTGTTATTGAAAAGTCCATAGTGTCTAACCTTGCAATTTTTTCTGAGGACTGTATCGATAACTTTAAGGCTGTCTGTCAAGTAGATACCATCTGCACGGCCTTTTCGAAGATTTTCTCTCATAAAATATTGCTAAGTAAATTACCTTATTTAGCATTCTAGTCCACTTTCATAAATTGAATATCATTATATTTATCTAGCAGGACCTGCACAGTTGCACTGAAAAAGACAACTTCCCGGTCTTTCCAAGTATCGTCTGGTATTCCCCAAGGCAGTATTCTCGGACAACTTCTCTTTATTATTTTTACTTTAATGATTTCCTCTTTGGGAAATGTTCTGCTATGCTGATGATCTTACTTCTCTTGGTGACAGAAACAAAGTTTATTCTTGGTGCGAAATAAATCGTTTATATTTGGATTTGGACAACTTCTTTGAAGTATTTTTCAAGAATAGTAATTCCTATATATCATTTTTCGGGATCTATTAAAGGCCTAAGAGTATTTTTCGACTGTAATATCACATTCACTAACCAGAAAGATTATTTAAGTTTGAATGCATACACTATATTAGCCTTTATTCGGCGTAATTGTAGGCATTTATCAGCATTTATAAGGACCCGCTTAGCTGACGGCCTTTCCATGCCGCTCACATAAAAAGAATTGAGCGTATGTTAAAAATTTTTATAAAATTTGGTTTACGGCCGCTGAACTTTTCAGAACCATTACCTTCATATGATTCCCGATATCAGCTATTGAATTTAACATTACTACACGGTAGAAGAACGCTTTTGTCGTGTTCCTTTGTATTAAACGCGCTCTCGAAAGAATTTGATTGGATTGACATCTGTACTCATCACAATACCTACCTTATCCTAAGTAAACTTGAGATGGAGCAGGATTGGGCTGAGAGTATGTGACTTTCTTCTCGTCATACCAAGCTGAGATCTTTACTCCTTCTTCTCACTATAGTATCGCATTCGAGAACAGGGTGTATTGGAGTTTCCGGGAATTGATCACAAAAACGGCAGGAGTGCCTATGCAGATGGCTGCAATTACTTGTGAGAATGAAACTTAGCGTTCTCAGTTTGAGATACCTGAGATGCATGAGAATTCTAATAAATTGAGTTTCTCTATGCACTCAAGGACTAGTGAGGATTTTACCTCGAAGGAAGATAAAGCCTTGAGGAAGCCGGAATGTCGTTCAGAATGGCTATTCGCTCATTCCGGCGTTTACTTTCTAAAACTACCCGTTGGTATATCTTTGGGACCATAGATCCCAGCACCTATGCCTTCCGGTGTCTTTGAGCCATCTGTATGCCAGTGCAGGGTGCACCCCTTGAAAGTTTCCTTCCAAAGATCGGGTTTATCCACTTTGCCTTAATATTCAGTTCCGTTCTGAACTTCTTCTTAAAAACAATAAATTTTGTGACATCATCTCTGGGAAGTTGGGGAAGCTGAAGCTGCAGGCTCAATAATTCCATGTTCTTGGATGAGGTCACTTACTCTTTAACTAGGGAATGCTTGACTAGCTGCTGGACAATTATATGAGGCGGTGCTAGCTCGAGAACCATCTTCAATGCAGCTGCTGGGCAGGTTCGCATCGCCCCCATGATGTAGTCCACCTCGAGTCCATTTTTCTCTTCCTTTTTCTTTAAAACCGACTCATCAGCCGATTGTGACAACTTAGATTTCTTATACGAAGGTGCACTAATTTTGTACCACTAACTGGTAGACTGCTTCCACTAAAGGAAAATTCATTTCCCAATATAATCCGGTTCATAAATTCATCTCTGTTCCCACTAAAGAAATTCAACGCTTAGTGTGCCCATGATGAAGTGATGTGTAATGGTTTTTGGCGAGCTTTAATTTACTGACAATAGGGGTTACGTTTGGGAGGTAAGAACGCAGACCGGATTAGTAAGTACTCGAACGGGGTACGTGAAGCAATGAAATTTGGAACAAAAAATTCTCATTAAGACAAGAACATGGGTATATCATACATTAAGGAGAATGCGGAAGATATAACGAAAAATGTAAAAATGCGACCCAAGGTGGATTTATACAAGATGATATCGATTCTACAAATACATGAAATTGGTGGACTATTGCAAAATATATCTGCAATTTTTCCCTGAATGAAGAAGAGGGAAATAAACTGCAAATACAACGGCACCTTGTATAGATTTTGCCTTACGTTCGTCAAAAAAATTGTTTTTCAAAGTTGTCTTGCAAAAAATGACTTTAAACTCAAGGATGTACGGCGAAGTTTTCGGTACAGTTTAAAGTACATACATACCAAGATGATTACGGAGAATGTTCAGTACCGATTCTGCAATTTTTTTCAACAGTCAAGCTTTTTACTTTTTCAACAATGCCTGAGCGTGTTGCTCAATTGGGCGTCCCGAGCGCTATACAGAGTACAAATCAAACTGGCAAGCCATAGATCTAAGAAAACTAAAAGATGTAAGAAATAAGTTTTATAATTATTAATTATTCTTTTTTCTTGTTCATTCCACTCGGGAGCATAGGACCTCGACAAGACTTGTCTTGCGTTGGTTTCTTTAATCTGTTTGCTTTCTGGGAGGGTAGGTGATTAGCCTGCCGCTACCAGTCCTAAGTGATGGAAATGCCCACCTGTCATTGCTTAGGAACAACGCCTTCTTTACTGCTTGGAGCGCCATCTGTATTTCACATTTTGCAGAAGGATCGCACAAATGGTCGAGGACTTCGCTAAGTTTAGTATGTCTGTACTAATCAATTTAATTGCCTGGAAAAATTTTGTGTAACGCAAAATTTGTTTTAAGCTACGAATCCAATATAAAATCGAGTCCCAAGACTTTTTGAAGATTGAGGTTCATTTCAAAGACATCTTACTCTAGTACTCCGTCGAGGTTTTCTCTGAACAAAAAATCGACTAATTCCCCTTAGAAGCAGCTAATCTCTTTGCTGATTTTTTCCGTCCCAGTTTTATTTCAGATAGGGATCCTCAATTGTATTTTTCTACTTGTAGTATATACGACCATCTTTCAACCCTCAATTCAAATGACATTCATTATGTATATGGGGCATTCTTCGCCAACCGGACACCCCCATCTGCCCAGAACAGTTTTTATAAAAAAATTTTTCCCTATGCCGAAATAAAAGCTTATGTCATGTACTTTAATTTGTCATGTGGCACTTTTTAAATATTCAAGATGGACCTACTTTTCTAAAGGGATTAATGCATCGATCTCTTCTCGATTTTCCCGACATTTTTTAGGCGATAATAGTTCTGAAAAGAACTGTTTGACAGGTATTAGATATTAATTTATTCTTTCAGAATTTTTTACAATAATCTCCAGACAGTTTAACGATTAAGACATATACAGAACTTGTGCTGTCAATAAAACTGTTAAACAATGTTTTACGAAGTTTAGCGATATCGACAACAGATGCGATAATAGTTCTAAAAAGAACTGTTTGACAGATTTATTTTTAATAGTTTATTCGTTTAGACTTCAAATTTGTTCAAATTATTTCTGTACCGTTTGACATGTGAAATACATCAAGAACTAGTGCTGTTAATGAAACAGTCGAACGTTGCACCAGAATCTCTCTCTCTACTTTTCTTAACAAACTACTTCATTTTTTTTTGGTGTTTTCCAACATATTTGTCAATATTCGTCGTCCATCTTGAATATTTAAAAAGTGCCTCATGACAAATTAAAGTACATGACATAAGCTTTTATTTCGGCATAGGGGAAAACTTTTTTTATAAAAACTGTTCTGGGCAGATGGGGGTGTCCGGTTGGCGAAGAATGCCCCATATATAATATATATGTACATATACATATATTTAGCGATTACCTTTATTTTGTGTTTAGCCAAGCTCCTCTAATTTGTAGTGTGTGACCTTATGATGTTCCACATCATTGCTCTGTTTAAATCTTCAAATCAAATAGCCGTCGACCTACTCTCCGTAGCTTTATTAAAGAACTGCGATTATCTCATTTATCGATTAAAACTAGACTAAGTAGAAGTACCAACCTCTAATTATTATATTCCATTCCGTTGGCTCATCATCAATAGCCATGGCATCACCGTCATTCGACGAAAAGTGCAGCATACCTTAATAAATTTTATAACTTTATGTGGGCTATATGGCAAAACAGTTTACAAACAATTAAACTGACTTTTAAGTACACCTATTACTCTTTCAACGATGTCATGGATTTGTCGACATTGTTGCTTTGGTACCCCTTAGTTGCTCCTAAGTAATGAATCCGGCGAAAACTTGCCTGGTGGACGAGGCAAGTTTTCAGGCACACATTGACATAAATGATGATATCCATTACTTTCTCCAAGTACACAACAATCCATTAGTAATTGTTATTAAATAAAAACTTACTTTTCCTCTTCCATTTCAAGTCCGCGTGAAGGGTTTTATATTGTGCTTGATTAGCTAGTGACCATATTGTCAACATTTTACTGCAGAACGCGCAATGTTGGCATTGTTGCAAAAATTTTGTGGCAGAACGTTACGCCATCTCATAAAAATTAACACTGCCGCAATTACTACAGCCCAAACATACTAATATTTGTTTCCAATATTAAAGTGCTTTAACCCCTTGCGTTCATTTAATGTCTGAGACACGTCATGCACTTGTTTGCCCTAGGAGCGGGTGACGTGTTTTATTTTTATTTATTAATTTTTTTTTGCAATTCTAATTACCTGAAGAAATCTTAATAGTGCATATGTCACTAAAGTTTAGAAATAAAGGAATTCTTGCGTAAAATGCACTGTCAAGCAACCAAAAATTAAATCCGTTCCACATGCAAATATTTTCTGAAATAAATCCGCAATAATAAAAAAAAAATCCTATGATGGATGATAAAGTGAAGTCACACTTTTCGACTTATTTTTTATTATTCGGGTTATTTAGTGATTAAAAAATTGTATGATCAATCTTCATATTAAGCTTGAGCTTAATGATAGTTAGTTTCAACCTAAACCGATTTAAAGGTTGTATGGAATTAAATAGGAATAATTTTAGAACCATCGCGGGAATTCTAACAGGACATTGAAGATTTAATCATCATCTCACTAACCTGAGAATGCATTTCAAGGAACTTGCATGTTCTGTACGGAGGAAGATGAAACCGTCAAACATGTGCCGGCTCCGTGCCCAGCACTGATGCAATAAAATAGGGCAAATCCTAAAATTTATTGAGGAATTGGGGTCAGGGAAATATTCTGAATCTATGAAAGGGGTAAAATATACCTCTAAGTCTCAGGTCGCTGGGCTAAATCCCTTTATAATAAATTATAATTAAATATGTATTTAAGTAATATCTGAAAGTACACACACCGATCAAGATTTGGTGAAATTTTTACAGAAAAATGTAAATATATCTGTGAACAAAAAGGTTTCGCGGTGATATTACGAAAAATGATTCTGCTTTAGAGCGCACCTTGCACAAAAACTATTAAGAAAAATATGACCATGTAAAAAAAAAAAATTTTTAGAACGTTGTATACTATTACAAGAATATCATCGTCCACAACATGAATAATAAAAATCTGGACGAATTTAGTATGATAATGCAAAATAATACAACTTGAAATAAATATTTTAGGAAGTACACCTTTCAAATCGCATCAATTAAAAGAATTTGTCTTTTAAGTCCACTTATGCACATATATATATTTGTATAATATGCATTCAGAATTAAAATGCTACTTACAGTTATTCTAATAAATTATTTTGACTCAACAAAGCGCCAAAACTAACTTACAAATTATTGATCAAATATGCGCTTTGTTCACTTTCTTTTCCAGCGAAAATTAGCCAGTAACTACCTTTTTGAGGACTCGACAGAATTCGCTTTTTATTTGTTGCAACTCAGGAATGATAGAATAATCTCTACTCACCTTGGTTGCAAGCCAATATTTATCCCGTAAAAACTTGCGAATTCGCCTCAAAATAAAATTTCACTTTGCGCTCTAATTTCTTCTTCCTTGAAAGTTCTATGGGTACAAAACATCAAGATGTGAACAGAACTATAGATTATAAATATGTACTCGTATATATTGGGTGCACTTTTGTACATTTTTTAAATTTGTGAACCTAAGACATTTTGATTTTTTCAAGAATATTCACTTGTCTCGTCGATAACATACATATACATGAATATTGTATAATTATGTACAATGCAGATGTATTCAGTTTACTTACACTACTTTATAGTTAAATCTCTTAAAAGTTTATAATAACTAGCATTTATATCAACTCAAATTATGAAGCGAGTTTAAAATTTGTTATTCAAATTTTATAGAATTAACGCTCATGTCAATTTGACCCCCACGATAACTTCCACGTTTCTTCTTAGTTTTTTCGTGTTTAAACGACTTTCCGCGTGTATGTTTTAAATCTTTGTTAGCTCGGTCACCCCATGAACCAGATGCATTTTTCTGTAAAGCAATAAAATTAAGATTTTCGTAACGTTTGTAACAAATACAAGACATGCGTATTCAAAATTGTCGGTGAAATGTAAACGAAATTGTTGTTGTGTTCTTAAAAAATAAGTTGCACTAATCTTGTCTAATCATCAAATGTGATTTTCTTATTTTGTGTGGATGATGAATCGAATGACTTATTGAAGGGTTTATTGGCACCACCAAAGTTTCCACGTCCCGAGCCACGGCCGCGCCCACCCCGACCTCGATCACCTCCGCCAAATCCACCCCGACCTCGATCTCCTCCACCAAATCCACCGCGGCCGCGGTCTCCTCCACCTCCACGACCTCCACGACCACCACGGTCGCCACGATCGCCACCAAAACCGCCGCGGCCACCACGGCCACCACCTCGTCCGCCGCCATTTTCAAAGCCTCCAAATGATTTTCTATCTCCAAACTTATGGAAGCCGCTGTTACCATCTCCACCACCGCCGCCTCTACCTCCTCTGCCGCCGCGACCGCGTCCGCCACCACCACCGCCTCTATTGTTTTTAAAGTCTCCACCTTCACTCTATAATCGGACAAATATGTTTTTTGCGAAATAGCCGACGATAGAGGAACAGCACATGAAAAAGGAAACACAAATTATTTTATTGTTGAATAATTCAATGCTAAAATCTTCTCCAAACATAAACAATATTATACAAAATTATAATTATATTGAGATTTTATGTCAAAGGCATAAATCCATCGAAATGAAATAAGTAAGTGCCTCAAGCATGAATTTATACCGATTTTGATAATTTGTGAATTCCATTTTCAGTGGCTTACGGTAACTGCAGACTACAACAAGAGCAACTTCGTCGTACATTTCACCCACTTTATAATCACCATTTGAGGCACTTACCTTTGCTTCGAAAGACATATCTTTTACACGTTCATCTATTTCTACTTCCTCCTCACGAACTCTCCTAAATGGTGTATTCTTCTTTACTTCACTATTTGGCTGTTTCTGCTTGTTAATTTTACCATTAAAATGAGGTGTAGATGAAACCAAATTTTGTTGCTTTAAAAATGTTAAATAATGCATTACAAATTAAAAAGAAATCACTCGAAATCAGAGATTTATTTGAAATATTTAACTAATGAAAATATTATAAAATCTGGTTTAGCAATTTCTGTTATTAAGCTCAAGATATATTCTGTACTCGTACATGGGAAAAATTCTATGCAACTTAAAAAATTTACCATACTCTAAATTTCCTTTTTGTAAGATCTTGTCGCATTGGTTATTCCTATTTTTTACACTACAATTAATTAGGCTGCTTAAGTAACGAGCATATCATACAAAATTGTAGGTCATACTATCATTTTTTTTTAATTTTGGTAGCTATTTGACATAGTAAAGTAACCCATAGTATTTCTACGTACCTTGCCTTCACCGCTCTTCACAAAATTGCTATACTTTTTATTAGGCTGATTTTGTCCAGTCGCAACTTCATCAAATTTTCTCTTCTCACCAACCTTTGGATTCTTTTTTTGCGCAACTTCGTCCTCATCATCATCATCATCAGAGCTGCTTTCCTCTTTCTTTGCTGAAGCTAAAGCCTTTGGTTTAGGCTTCGCTTTCTCATCGCTTTCTTCAGAATCGCTATCATCACTTGACGACTCGTCCTTCTTAGGTACAGCAACTGCCTTCGCAGCACCTATTGCTTGCTTTTTAGCTGGCGGTTCTTCGTCTGAGGACGAGTCTTCAGAGCTCGACTCTTTTTTTTAAGTGGCGCAACAGTTTTAGCTGGTGCTGGTTTTTTCTGTGGCGGAGCTTCATCCTCCGATGAACTCTCTTCAGAACTGCTAGATTTGGCAGTTTTAGCGGGAACTACATTTTTTTTAACGGTGGGTAAAACAGCAGGTGTTTCTTCCTCACTGGAACTGTCTTCCGAACTAGATTTATTCTTCGCTGCTGCTACCTTTTTCACTACCGGTTTGGATGGCTCATCGGAACTATCATCTTCACTAGATGATTCTTGTTTTTTGGCAACAGCGGCTGTTTTTACTATTGGTTTCTTTGTATTTTTAACCGTTGCCTTTTCATCTTCACTGTCAGAATCAGAGTCAGAATCTGAAGAATTTGCAGCTTTTACAGGAGCAGTTTTAGATGGGGCCACCTTCGCTGGTTTTTTATCTTCCTCACTGTCTTCAGATGAACTATCTGAGTCTTCTTTTTCCTTGGCGCCACCTGCATTAATTTTTGCAGGTGCAACTTTTTTAACGTTTTTCGCCTCTTCTGCGTCACTATCGCTATCTTCAGAGCTATCTTCCGATTCATCTTTCTTAGCGACCTGCTTCACCAAAGGTGTTTTGGCGGCTACCTTTTTATTTTCCTCTTCGCTATCAGACTCTTCTTCACTACTTGAATCTTGATTTTTCATTTGTGGCACTTTTACATTAGCTGGTTTAGCTGGTGTTTTGGCCTTTGGTTCGTCGTCGGAACTATCGTCGCTTGAAGAACTCTGGAAGGAAAGATCGGGTGGTTGGACATAAACACATCAAAACGAATAAAAAATGCATTTTACCTTTTTAGAATTTTTTTGTGGTGAAGTTTTGTTAGCAGTATTTTTGTCAGCGGGTTTCTCGTCTTCAGAACTCTCTTCACTTGACGATTCGTCTTTCTTAGCTTTCGCTTCTGGTTTTTTGCTTACTGGTGGTGAGCTTTCCTCTTCGGAACTACTGTCGTCGGAACTCGACTCTTTTGCATTCGATTGTTTTACATTACTTTTACCATTTGTTAAAGCGACTGTTGGTTTTTTACCCTGTTGTGCTGGAGCCTGCTCGTCATCCGAAGAACTATCATCACCACTTGAGCTCTCACCACCTGGTTTAATTATAGGTAGCTTCTTCTTATTATTTTGTTGGTAACTCTCGATAATTTGCTCCAATTTGGGGAAACCTTTGCCAACAATACCCTGGAAAACCAATTATTCATGTACAAACCTACATATACATCGGATTATAAGTTTTCTTTCAAATACATACGGCATTTGTTTTCTGTTGAAAGACTTTAGCCAAATTCTTGTCCATTTTCTTTAAATACTCGAGCACAAGTGCTGGTATTAATTGCTCGTTTGTAGCCATTACTTGAATCCCTAATAAATCAACTAATATCTTATAAAATTCACGAAAATAAACGTGGAACACTAACCAACACGTGGTAACGCCGCCTAAATAGTAAAGATCGTGTAAAACAATTCTATCAACAGAGTTGTATTTAGCAAAAAATGTGGTCGACAATGGTGCCATTATTAAGAATATGAAGCAAAGAGACTACGATTAGTTAAGGCGTCATCAAACATATCGTCCCCTTAGTGCCCTTAGTATTAAAATAGCCTATAAATTTTTTGATGTTTTGAGAAAATGAATTTCAAACTTTTTGTCGAAAGTAGCTCTCACTCAAATCTCGTTATGTCTGTAAATATTTATTATTTTTTGACTGACGTTTTGACCCACTTTGTGGAACTAGAATTTGACAAAATTTTGACCACATAAAAAATCGACGATGGAGAATCCAAAAATTCAATAAAAAAATAATAGCCTATGAGCACATAGGCTACTGTTATACTAAGGGGACGATATGTAAAAATATATACCGGCTGGACAGCAAAAAAAAACAAAAAAAAGTTTCAGACCATTCTGTGCAACTTTTTGGCAATCGTTGGGATGAAACTTGCAGAAGATTTTCAATCAACTGTAGTCAAGGAAAAGACGAAAAGTATTTCGCAGCTATAAAAAAAATTGTCAATCTCCTAAATGATAATTACATACAAAGCACAAAAAATGTTAACAAAAATTTACAGATTAGACCAATTTAAACAAATTTTAGATAAAAGCTACACTTCTGTGTGTCTTGATACAAGTTGATCAACTTGCAGAAATGGGAATGTGATTGTAAAAGAGTGTGAGTGTGTTGGAAATTGATAGATACATTGTCTAAAAACTTTCCCGTAGATCAAAATACAAGGTAGCTTGTTCTTAATAAGGGCTTAGCAGCACTGAATGAGTGGTTTGTGTCCAAATCTAATTTTTGTGTACATACCATTTTGTTCACGTTATACCATCATAAATTCGAAATTAAGGTTTTGTGTTTATGAACAACTATCCCTTTCGTAATCAGATACTGAACGGGATAACCCAAAGAAACACGCAAAGTCTGGCCAAACTTAGCCAAAGTGCGATTTACAACAAAATAGAATTGTTTTGGGTTTTAGAAGGTAAATTATTTGTATGGTACTCTGAGGAAAATTTAACGTAAAACTTCAAAATGAACCATAAGCATGAGTTTATGGTGCAATGTGAACTTACATCTGTGTCCACAAGGACCAAGAACTAAACTTGATTTAGTTAAGGCAGAGCATAATAAATATAAATTGAAGCATAAATACAAAATTGAGGAATAAATAAACATGTTTTGGCAGCACTGGGAAAGACCTACCACAGAGAACGTTAAATATTTAACGTTCTCTGCCTACCATAAATTACATTTGCGTGGAAGCACTTACTGAGTATTAATAAGGCCGCGTTCATACAGGGCAACTTTTGCTGCTTCTCTTTGATGCTCTAACAACACCCTTTGTGTTATCGTTCTTCTCAATGCTATTATTAACTTTAGATTAAAAACTATGGTGTAAAGACACGCCGGGAACATCAAAAGAAGTTCGAAAGTTGAAACAATAAAAGTTTACCTATAAGAGCTCAGTTTAATTAAACTTGCTAAATATCAGTAAAGAGAGTTGGCGGCATTGTAAATAGTGGGTTATACCAGTTTTCGGAGACTCACTCCAAATTGTATTATTAGCCCTCTGTGGTTCACCAAGTGTTAGCAATTGGCGGAAAGATGAAAATAGAGAAAATTAACATATTGGTACGCATTTTCTTACTTTAAAATCCAAATAAATCTCTCACAATAATTCTTCTGAGTTCGATCACTGCACCGTCAAATAAAAGTTATTAAAAGTTAATTACTTTATATGTACACGTTCCCCTTAAAACTGAATATCAAGGCGAATTGAGTACAAAATGGCTACTTTATTTTTCGCAATTTTAATAAGTCTGACGCCAGTTCCCTTTCCAATATAAAATAAACAAAAATAAGAGAAATTAGATGTTTGTGAAAATTCAGTGGATGGCTTGGCAATATTGTGATACTTATGCTAAACAAACTAATGAAACCGCAGTGCCAAGTGTTAAATTGTGAAAGCACAAATTTATACTCGTATATGGTAATGCCACCAAATGCATTTTTTCCCCGTTTTATTGGGAAGACTTCGTAGCAAGAAAGAGTGTATTTGCGTATAACTTTCTGTTTTTTGTGGTTTCTATTGCTCTCTTATTCTTCCTATTTTTTGACAGGCACACTTGGTGAGAGTTGGCAGACAGTCAAGTAATGGAGAGCTTGATATTTTTGTTTGAGCGTAATGGCGGGGTTGCTATGCACAATTAGAATTATGTTAACACTAAAAGGAATAGAATATCGACAAAAAAAAAAAGAAAATAATACCTTTGATTGGAAAATAGACAACAACAAATATTTTAAATATATTTCTTAGTTATAATACTTTTTATTGCGAAATAGCCGCATTTTTACGTTATGTTTTAGACTTTTGGTACGATTACAAAGAGCGTTTTGGAATCAGGTGATCTCAGCTACAGTCATTTTTTGACAATCAGCTGAGTCTTTTTACTTTTGCATGTGCACGGAACGTTAGCATTATTGCAGAAATTTTGTGACAGAACGTAAGTAGTTGCTAAGTGGCTTTAACCCTTTCGCTCCGACTTTTCCAGGGGATTTGCTCAAACTTTATTTTTGAGTTTTTGGATACCCATTGGTACTTTATGTGCATAGAAACTAGATGAAGCTTGTAACTTATGTAGATAACGGTATTTTGAGGTGGGACATATGTGTCCCAACAGTATTTAAAAATGGGATATATTTGTCCCAACAGGGTACAAACTACACCTAGAAAGTAGAAACATTTTTTTGGTAATAACATATGATTTGTACTTTTATTTATTTTATGAATGTGATGAAGCGAAGCATTGTATACAGAATGGCAAATTAAAAGCCCGGCAAACAATTTTTGTTCTTTTCTCGACTTTTCGATTGGCGCATGCTGCGCACCGACGTCTTTTAGACTGCTCTATGAGTAAATGATCCTCCACATTTGTCATTGATTTGTACCTATTCGATGATCTTCCAGATCGACGGGATCGTTTATATACGGCAGATTCCTTTCCTTTTTCAATTAGCGACTCAGCAATCTCGACCAGCACTGGTAAGAAGGCAGGTTTCTTCCTATTCAGCTCCGAATATATAACGCAAGTGTTTACAGCAGCCATCATCATGCCACGATAAAATACTTTTTTCCACCATTTATTTAATTTTCTGTTTATATCATTCAATCCCGACATTTGATCTGCCAAGTCCACACCGCCCATTATTGCGCGGTACGTCTTTACGATGTCAGGGCATGGAAACTCTGCCTCAGTTCCATCTTTCATTTTGCGTCTAACAGTGCTCATTTCAGAGTGTGGCAGTTACTGAGCAGTATTACCTCTTTGAAGTCCTGCCACTTTACCGCTATGGTACCTGCAATCAAGAAAGTTACTTAAAAAATTAATTAAAGGGTTTTAGTTTGACTTCGGACCCTCCGAATTAACTTTGAAAATAGCTTCGCCTCGCTGCAATTTTTCTGGTATTTTCGGAACATTCTTCCGGTTGGACATGAATGTTCCCAAAGCTGGATATTGTATGTTGTTAATAAGATTAACAGTGGTGAAAAAACGATCAAAGCAAAATGTCACGTCAGGGCTAGAAATCGGTGCTGCAAGATCATTCACAACTCGTTCACCGAGTGTCCTTTCAAGGACAGATTCTTCTTTTCCACAATAGATACTCATGTCATAGGTGTCTCCAGTCCAAGAATCGCAGCGAAGCCACATTTTGATGCCCCGTTTCACTGGCTTGAGTGGCATATATTGCTTGGGCAATGTACAAAGATATGCTTCTTGGAAACAATTTGCGAAAAATTTCGTGGGGGGTTGAGTGGCGCCCAATATTTACTGCAATTTTGCATTCGCGGTGGTTACTAACCGATTTTCTTGAAACAAACGACTCATTCAGTGTGCTCCAAATAACCGTGCCTGAGGCTTCCTCACCTCGTGCAGGTTGATCGTCTATGCCACCATTCTCGTCACTCAATCCGGTCTCCTCCGAATCGCTGGAAGAATCGTCATTGCCAGTGGTTTTATCTAACTCAGGACTATAAATATCATCACTTTCGTCACTAAAATCAGTTCCTGATTCCATGGATTCATCATCATCTTCTTAAAGTAATGCACTAATTTGATCGCGATTTAATTTCGACATTTTTGCTGTCTACGAAGTTGCAAAAATAAAAAAATTAGCTGTGCGATACATTATGTACAACGTACTGCTGGGACATATATGTCCCTATATAAAGCCCTGCTGGGACACATGCATCCCAAAATTAATTTTCGCTGAATATTTTTCTCAAAACTCTTATTAAAATATATATTTGTACTTACCAGTAAAAGGGCAATATTTTTCTTTAGAAAAATTAACACTTCTTATAAAAATACGCATTATTTCACCAAAATTACGCGTAAATTTGATGCAATATTAGCGACTGCTCACAAACAACTGATCAAAACTAAACACGATTGAAACAGTGTGGAATGCGGATAACGGTGAATTGAAGGTATTGTTCGCAGCTAGTGATTAGGACATTTTGGTTGAGTTTCCTATGAAAATTGCAAGTTTCAGGGTGAAGTGAAAATGCTGTGGGATATCAGTGTCCCAGCAGTAGCGAAAGGGTTAAGCAAATTAACACACATATATAAATGTATGTATGTATTTTTACACAAAAAATATAAAGAACATTTACATAAATCTTACACTCTTTGTGAAGACGTTATGTATATTCCATATATTCGGAGCATTCGAACTCAGGCATTTCACTCCCAAATGAGCTGTCAGTTTCGCTCAATTTTAAATGACATGCACATTTTAAGTAGGTGGTATCGGTAAATCAGCTCATTTGTTTTTTTCTTTCACCGTGTCCATGCGGCTGTTAGTCCAGAATGAAAAAAGGCGGATTAATTTTTTCTTTTCTACTTTGTCAATACTTTTCTTTGACAATCAAACGTACAAAATATTGTTGCTGCTCTAGTGCAGCCACCTTTCATGAATGACCCTTGAATAGGCGTGAAAAAATGTTGCTGGCATGTGCGCGGTTGTTTTCACGGCGTGAACTGAGTATTTCTTTGCTGCCAGATACATATGAAATTTCACGGTAATGCAATTTGTATAGATTTTATCAGACATTTCACGTAAAACGTGAATTTAATATTATGCTCAACCTCAGAATTGTATAAAACCTTGTATCACTTAACTTTGGAACTTTTCTTTTAACAATTTAGGATCTTCTCCCTCCTCCTTGATCCCTTACATTTTAGTCTATACCTTCCGTACACACACATACAAACCTCCCTTGAGTTTAGAGTTTTATTTTAAGTTTTATTTTTTAATGTTTATTCTTTTTATAAACTTAAGACTTAAAATTATAAATATTTGTGTTTTATTTCCAGTTTCACAAAAAAGTCCAAACATTTGACGTCTTCTTCCGTTTTTTTTTATAAGGATAAGATTGTTTTCATGTGTTGTTGTCGATGTTGTTGTTGTTCTTCTTCTTCTCCAGGAAGGCATTACGCACGCAGGGAATTTACAGGCAGCAAGGGCAGCTTCTCAATTAGTATTCTTTCAAAATGCCAGGACCTGTCATTGCCGCACCACCCATTTTCACTTAACACACACTAAACCACACAACATCTGTTTGACTACAAATGAACTTTCCGACACACATACTAAACTAGTGAGTCGAAATAACGCTACATCGCTATTGTAGCAATTTACATGCTCTTTTCGATCTTGATGAGTTCAGTGATGCCATCGTACATCTCTTTGACGGCCTGGTATTCAGTGAGACCCATGCGGCGCTTGTTGGAGATATCATAGATACCACCTTCGGCTTCAGTGTGTTCGCCACGAGTACCGCGCACTTGCAAGTTATATTTGCCAGCAACTTCCTCCAATTTGGCAAGGTTGGCGGCCAATTTTGGCAGCTTAATGTGCACGGAGGCACGGATGGTGGTACCCAAATTGGTGGGGCAGAAGGTCAAGAAGCCCAAACGGTCATCGTGACTGAAAGGAATACGCTTCTCAATTTCATTTACAGCGTTTGTTAAACGACGGAACACTTCACCCAAATCACCACCCATTTGCATGGAGATGATGCGCAAGTGATCTTCCTCATTGCACCACACCAGGAAAGTCTTGTTGTCGTTATGGTAGATACCACGTCCAGATGGCCAGTAACGGCAAGCGTTGGCAGCTTGCAAGAAGCGATCTCCCTCCTTGAACAAGAAGTGATCATCTATCAATTGTTGCTGAACGGATTTCTCCATGCCAGTCAATGGGTAGAATTTGCCCTTCAATTCGCCCTCCAATCCAGACAAAGTGCTTGAAACTTTAGCTTCCATTTCCTTGTACTGGGCTTCGGTGAGACATGGGTTGAAAGGATAACCTTCCAAGGAACGACCGCAACGTACACGGGTGGAAATGACGAATTCATTGTTGGGGTCCAAGTTTCCGAAAGTGCTTACATCACCAAAGTCCTTTGGTGGATGCTTATCGGTCTTCTTGAAACCACCATGGTAGTCCTCAATGATGGGGTCGAACAGATCCGAGAAGACAGTATAAGCTTCAGCATCAGGAGCGTAAATACCGACACCGGAATCATGATTGGCCAAACCAGATTGGATGACATCCAGCAAAGACGAACCGAAAGTTGGAGTCTTCTTGTTCTTCAAGTTGTCGAAAACTTCTTTAGTCAAGTACTTCTTCAACAATGACTTGGAGTCAGAGGCAGCCAACTTGGCGTAACCCTCTTCCAATTTAGCAATAACAGCGGCGTCAACCATGATGTTTAATTTTCTGAAAGAAATAAAATAGAAAAATAAATATTATCATCTTTAAACGAATCTAGCCAAATTAAAATATACATATGTATATGGACTGAGGTATGTATGTATGTAAATTACTTGCACCAGTCCGTATAGCAGGCATGTGCCGGATGCTGCTCTACACGCACCGTACGGAATAATAAAGGACGAATTTTGCTAAGACAGCGCATTTGATCGGCTTCTGTATGAGATTTAACGAATGCTACTATTAAAATCAAATAATTTATTTGAAGCATTTGTTGTAAAAACGATTTCAAAAATATCAAAAGCAGCTTTGAAGAACTTAGAAATTTACGTAATAATTTCAAAGTGAGAACTTGTTGGAGTAGAGTACAAGTGGTCAAGAAGCACACAAGGAGTGTGTAGTGCAGATGTGAATACACAAAATGTGAGACCGGCTTTTGTCCTGCCTCAAACCAATTTAATGACGTGAATACTTGTTGTCACGCATGCGGTCCAAAATAAGGGCGGTTAAGAGGAAAATACGATGTGTATCTATTTTCTCTCCTATTATTTTAAGTAACCCCAATTCAAAACGAACTTTCGCGTACACATGTACATGACAGTTCTGGAATTCACACTGTCTCTACCCATTTTTTTCGAAATTATTAAGGCAGTAAAGTGACTCATTTCACTGTTGCATCCGACAATTTTAATAAGCAATTCAATAGAGGCCTTTTAGCGGGCGTTGTTTCCGCGCCGACACTTCACATGTGAGCGAATGTATGTATGTATGTACACAACCACACTTGCAAGCAAAGCAAGAGGGATGGCAGGGGAGACTTAAAATTTTAGAATACAATAGGCTTATGAAGCAATCATTTCAGATTTCAATTTAGTTCAAAAATTGACAAGCTAACATATGTAGCATGTGCATGTACATATATATGTATGTATACAAATTCGAAATTCGAACTTGTGCACAAAAATTATGTAAAAACCGCATATAGCCGCCAACCACACATGAGCATGTGCACATACAAGCAAATATTTATAAAATAAATGAATGTATTTTCATTATTCACTTCGCCAAAATCACTCGCCGAGTCTATATTTGCCAACACGAAATATGATACACACCCTTCGTTGTTGATCGCGTCGCCATTCGCATTGGCCGAAGGGCCTTCAGTTGTGATAGTTGTACCATCCTCTATATTTTCGGTGGTCCCCACCTTGTCTGCGATAGCCGCATCGCCGTCTACCACTGCATCCTTCTTATCTTTCGAAGCACAACCACCCATATCGCAGACTTTATTTTATTTGATTTTTTTCTTCTTTGTACAATAGTGGGATTTTTCGTATTGTTTTTTGTTTTTGATGCGCAGAGTTCAATAGAATAGCCTACAGTTATTGGGTGTTTTCCTGGGCCAATATTTGTTGCGAGTTTATCTTAATGTTTAAATCACACAGTGCATAAAAGATCCACAAAAAAACAACAAAAAATGGGCTCAACTCAATGTCACTGAAAAGCGGCGTTTGATTATACTCTTAATTATATGTATGTAGCAGATGCCAGTACGTTTTTACATTAATTGCGAGTTTTAGCTTTTATTTTATGTATGTATATATGTATGTATGTATATTTTGTACATAAAAATTTGTTAGAGAATTCGTTTTCTTAACTATTGCTTAAGTTTGCATACTGACGAAGCGTAAAACAATTTCAGCACAGAAAATAGGCGTAACCCGTTATTAAAATGTACACAACTTTAATGTTTTTTGCATTTGTCGTTGTTGATTAATGTATGTGAGTAGCTATTAAGTGATTTTACACTGCTCTTTTGTTCTTGTCCTGTCGACTGTAGTTGGTTGTTGGTTATATGATGGTGGGTTAGTTTTAGAGTTTAATTGAAGTTAAATGTTTTTGATTTCGTTGCTTAATGGCAAAAGGACGTCTGACTTCGAGATATGTCACTTAGATCTATTCAATATTTCTTGTAAAATTTCTAAAAATTTTCCACAATGTTTGTTGTGCGTTTCTGTTGTTGTATGTGTGTAATGAACTTGGAGCGTGCCAACATGCCCGCCGTACTCAGCCGAATTATAATTTTTTATTTTCTCGTTATTTTTCTATTATACCCGCACTACAATTCGGTTTTTCTTCTTTTTTGTTGCAAACTACTTACAAAACGCATTAAATATTTAAATACGTTTCTTGAAATATATTTTGATAAAACTATTTTATAAAAAAACAACTACACATTTGCACCCACATTACAATAAGTAACAGACGCTTAATGGAAAATTCGTTTGTGGCCGCCGCGCCCAAAAGTATACTTCAGTTATTACTGCGTACAGCTATGAATTTGGTAATTTGATTTGGTCGCTTTGCAAGCGGACGCTGAAGAAGCTGACTAAAGTGATTTGCCGACAACAAACGAACGCAATCGGAAATTCTAAAGGAACTAAATTTGAGATCCTGGAATCAGCTACGCAAAGGTGGATTTTTAAATAAACGGAACGCTATCCTGAGGCCTGCCTGCTGCTGCTGCCGTCCGATGAAGACAGGAGCGCACAGTATGTAAGCCATTTGACTAAGGGCTGAAAAAAGAGCGATACACCGCAAATGGAGAGAACACCTATGTAAATGCGTACACATGTACATGTACGTGTGTGCATATATTTTATTTATTCCCGGGGATGAAGGACAATGGCGCTGCCTACACCAGTGGTTAATTGTCCATATTTTAGCACTGAATGCAAAAAAAACTATTTAGTGACTGAAATATACATACGCACATTCACACACATGTACATATATTAAATATATCATGATCAACAAATATTTCAAAATAAACTCCACTTTCTTGCCGACGACTTTTGAGAATGTTGTATATTGTTAGGCGCTTGCGCGAACAAACAACGATTGAAACAAATACATGTATGTATACGCTCCCTCTTGTGTATCTTGCTCACCATCTGATTTCAATATTATTTGTGGTTTGCCGAAATGTTTACACATACATTCATATGAATAGTTGTATAACTCATGTCTGGCTTATGAATTGACCAATTACCTTTTGATTTTAAACTGTAATAAAAATTAAGGGCCGGTAATTCGATAATCTAATCAGATGTCGTTAAAAACAATTTAACGTAAAAAAATATGTATACAATATTTAACACTACTTCCCAAATACATAGAAATTGATTGTGGGTACAAACATATGCATTATATACATACATATGGTATGCATAAGTAAAGTACATACAACATGTTTGTCTTTCGCAAATGCCCATAGAAGCAAAGTAAAATTCTAGAAAATAATAATTTTTACGAACGAAACTAAAATTCATATTAGTCTGGATTTTTGATCGTCGTGAAAAAAACGAGACCGTAAAACTCGATGTGGGTAACTTAAATGTTTGGGAATAATTTTCTTGTAATGGGGTTGGCACCTTAGTGAGAATAAATGGCAATATTTGCAAGTTTGCTTATCTTGATATTCCCAAAAATGCGATGGAGCCATATTCCTAAGGAGTCTATGCCACTAAGCTGGTTATTCATGCATGACAACGACCGTAAACATACAGAAAAAGTGGTGAAAAATTAGATTTTCAATGAAACTTCAGAGAAATTTCATTTACAAAGCCGCGGCCCTAACCGTATTGAAAATCCATGGAGCGATATTAAGTTTAAGGTTGGGCAAAAAAATAAATTAAAAATGTCAACAAGCTAAGGCAAGGAGTATAGGAAGCCTGGAACCCTATTCCACTGGAGAAATGCCAAACGTTAAAACAAAGTTTATTTCGCAGGTGGTAAAGCAGTTTTAAAAAATTGTTGATACTCAACAAAATACTAATCAGGTAAGTATTTAATTTGTGGAGGGAGAAATTCATTCTTTTTGCGCTCGATCTTCAGCTCCTGGGCGTTACTATGACTACTAACGGTCAACTTCGATTATTTCTGTGATTTTATCGACATTTTCGGCGACGCTTCTGCCTGTGTGAGGTGCATCTTTAACATCAAAACTGCCGGAACTGAATCGACGAAAAAAAAATTGCATATAATTAGCTGTTACAGTATCGGCACCATAAACACCATTGAGTTTCAGAAAAATAAATGAAAAACTGTTAAATGTACGGAATTTTCTCTTTGTTGACTCTAAATTCATATGAATGCTACATGCATATTATTCATCTTTTAAAGCTTTAAGGCCTTGACCACTCTTTAGAGTAGTTGTTGTTCATTAATGTTTGAGAATGCCGCTGGAGTGGCAGTACTTGGCTGGATATAAGACCGGGTGGTTCGGTAAAGTAGAGCCAACTATCGTGGGAATGCAGTGTTCATATTTTGAGATGCTCGCATTACTGCGCGTGCACTGAAGCTATCAGTGTATCTGCTGAACTGTTCTGCCCGCAACTGCGTCACTTAAACTACTCTGATTCCTACCAGTAGCTCTTATGTATATGTATGTTTATTTAAATACCTTCACGGTATATTTATTTATTCGTTTTGAAAAAAATATTATATAAGTATATTCATTATAAACTATTAAATATAGTTTATTTTACAATTTCACACAAATGTGTGCGTGATTGTTTACAATTTGAATGCGATTTTGACACTTTTTCTTCCCTTCCCATGACGTGACAGTGTGCGATCTCGTGTTTATTACGCTTTACTATAGGACTTACATTACATTAGGATTTATGGTACTATACGCCGATTAACAGATAATACGTTTGGAAAAAAAAAATTTGGTAAAATCATTTCAACATTGCAGCGTTAGAAAATGAAAGTAAATGAAGTAAGTAAAGAACTTTGGTAATTTGGCAGAATAAATTCTACTAATAGTTAAAGCAATATGATTTAATGAAACTTGTTAGATATACCTGTTATCAACGCTAATAAAAATGAACTGCTGATAAGGTATGGAAATTATTAAGTAGATTCATATGCACGTACATATGTATGTATATCTGTTTATGCATAATTCTTATTTGTACCTAATTAATACCCAACGGTTTGTTTGTCGGAAAATTTATAAACTGATAGCACTCGTAGCAATGAATGAAGTGGTGCTCGCTTGCAGTAACTGACATATGATATTTGCGCACTTGTAGACGTGCAGTTTCAGGCAAGATCACATGTATGCAATTAAGGAATACATGCAAGTATTCTCTGTCACAGTATGGGTGATACATAACATACAGAAGAGAGTGAAATAGATTTATCCGAGTATGTCGAAATATGCCAATCAGGACAACTTTAGCACTTCTCTCTTTAGTTAAAACTATTTTGGGGGCATGAAAGCTTACACGTAAAGATATGCATATATAATTGGCACGTACATCATTTTTGGGTGTTTGGCCGGGCTCCTCCTCCTGTTTGTGGCGTGCGTCTTACTACCTACTGTTTCAAGCCGACTCCGAACGGCAGATATTTTTATTCTTTATTTTTATGAGGAGCTTTTTCATAGCAGAAATACACTCGGAGGTTTGGAACGATACACGCTTAAACAACGCATTGAAGTTATTAAAATTTAGCCGAAAGTGTTGAAGAAAACCCATGTTTGTCCAAATAAATAAATACTTATATGTATGTATGTATGTATCTACATTTGCCTAATTGAAATACCTATGACAAGTAAATAACGGAATAGCGCGTAATATATCATGCAACTTAATTTAAGAATGGGCACAGGGGATTTATGTAAATCAAAGCATAAGACCATGGTAGTCTACCACTACACTGGCAGGACCTAGTGAACTGTAGGAACAACAACAACCATTGCGTCCAATCATCGCCTATTACAGACAAAAAGCTTCAGAAGGTAAACTCTTACTGAACCAGAATCAGCCCTCAATGAACAAACATACAGATGTATGTCCGGCATGTGAAATACATCCTATTCACGTGCACTCTTAGAAATATTCATCTGACATCCCTCTGGACCCACACCATCGAAACAGCATGTTCCTTGGGCCTACTGTTATATGGGGTGAAATGCTACAACAACGTTATAAGTTATAAAACTATGAACAGGGATCTCGGAATGCAGTTTCTTTTGTTATACGCTTCAGGTGTCGTATCATATATTCCGCTGGCACTCTCTTACAATAAATGAAACTTTCCAGGCCAAGAAAAGTTACCCTTCTACCTCTAAAATTGTCTTTGCAGGTGTGCTGGCGAGCATAGAGTAATCGCACTGCACAGTGGTGAAAAGAGTAAAATTTAAAACCCAAATGTCTCAACAACAAAAAATTAAAACTGTTGTTCTCCACTATGATGTAATAGGTATACAATTATTTATATTTGTATAATAAAATAAGAAACGTTGATTCTGTACCAAACTTCCATTAACATTAACCAGTGCAACAAAATTTGACACAAACATGGGGCAAACCGGTAAAAACCATAAAGACGAGACTTCCTGATCTGCCCTATGTTATCAAGTTTGGTCTATAAATAGCGACTATATTATAAAATGTATATATAATGTCCACAAGTTAATTCAACTATTGATTTGAATAATTTTACTGCAATCTTGAAGCGCTTATCTTCACTATATCCAAAGATATGGTAAGTGCCCCACCGAAACGTCATACCAAAAACTACTGTCCGCGAAGGGATTGAAATCGATCCAAAGCAGTTGAAAAATAGGACCGTGCGAAACTTAAAGGGCTGCATGAAAAAGTGGTCGATATGTATGTAGCTACTCGACATGGTGGATAGAAAGAAAACGTTTGAAGGAATAAAAATAATAAAAAATCACAGATAAAAGAAAACGAATCGAATTTTAAAAGAAATAAAGACAGTCATCCTTTGGCATCCTACTGGCATATCTTGATTATAGATGATAAATGATAATATGTAAATTAACGATAAATTTTAAAATATATTAGCTTTCATAAAATTTTATAAAAAAAAAAACAAATTAAAAAGCAAATTTATGTGATTCTTTTATGGACTTTTAAAGATATACATATGCATGTGTATACAACTTTATTACTTATAAATGGCTATAATTATACGACAATACTCATTTCACGTGCACCGGCTATTATGTCACAGCACAATAATAAATTATCTGCGTCATTACTGACAAAATACCATTTTGTAGCAAATATATATAAAACATACAGAAAATACGCATTGTTTTTATTTATTATTTCTTAATTATAGAGGCAAACATTGTAAATTGTCCGGTTCATAGCACTGCATGGAATACGAATATTCACCGCAGATTTTCGTGTAGAATATTAAAAAAAAATCAAAGTAGTCTAAATAAATAACTTATATAGTTTAAATATAATAATAGAAAATTAGTTAGGAAACAATATAAAAAAAAATATTCAACTACTACCGATTAACCACTACAAAATTATATTGAAGCTTCACTGTTTCCCATGTTTTAAAATTCCCATGACTAGACATACATACATACATATGTACATACATTGGCGCTCTATACTGGGACATGTATGTAATATCGAAGATATTCAACACAAATTGAAATAAGTAGCAAGGGTTAACTAGCTGACTGGCAGTGGGTGACATTTCGCCATGTAATACTTAACATATGCGACATACTAATATGTACTCTAATAACAAGTGTATGTACATAAATATTTAATAGATTTGAATATTTCGCGAAAATCGCAATAAATAGTAACTCTTGCAAACTTAAGCCATGACACGGCACTGCTCCTGCTGGTCTAATTTTCGTATTTATAAGATATGACATGCATTATTACGTGTCTATGTAAGTATGTACAAATGCTGCGAAACCGTTATAACAAATAAACACTTAATATGAACTCCTTGGCACCGCAGAATTAGCCCACAAATAAATTATAAATTTTTTAAGTACATATACATATAAGTAAGATCGTAAGTATTCATGCACTAAATAAGTTAACGACAAATTGCAATACCCGTCGTTGCTACCCGGTCGAGTTACTAACTACAACTGTTGATAGAAAGGTGCTGCCTCCGATTTCAAATGGCAAAGATTTAACCATTAAGCTCAATCGTAAAAGTTATCATTGTAGATATGAGTTTTTGCTTGACATCGGAATAACCAACCGTCACATTTGTTGTTTAATTCTTGATAAGTTTATTTTAAGTGCTCTTACACTAATGCATGACTTGATATTGTGCATGTTCATACACATATGCACATACATACATTTGTAATCTCGTGCGGAATCACGATCCTACTAACGAATATGAAAGGTACTGAATCAAATTGCTTGCAAAAATCGAATTGTATTGTGAATGATTTAAGTGAAATTATCGAGTGGAACAATTTGTCGGTACTCAATTGTTTATTATCACCTGCTTTCCAACTTCACTCTTTATTTTGAAACTAGAGATCACATAGAAATATAGTTGATAACTTCAAATCAATCGATATCTTGATAACAGGGAGAGTAAAAAATATGTATACATACACATGTACATATAGATTGTACGATTATATGTATGTATATTATGTCTATTTCTCACATAAAACTGCTCCAACTTTATAGAAGGAAAGAAATTTAACGGCACATTCTTGCTACATTCGTTGTAGCGGATAATTGAAATTTTTTGAAATATATCTTATGATTTACTTATGAGGTTTGCTTTCGAAGTTGTGGAAAGTCTTGCGAAGCAAATTATTGTATTCAAAACCGCAGTCCCCAAATTCTTGTCATAAGTAATAAATAATTATAGCTAAAAAAAAGTTACCTCATGTTACCGAATACACATTCGTCTCAAATATAATCTACAAGATGATAATTATCCTTGCATGCCTATATATGCACATATGTACAGATTAATATAATATATCTATGTACTTATTTTACTTACTAACGTACTTCACGATTAAACGAAAAAAGCGGATGTTGCTAATTTAAAAATGTCTGCAGCAGCAATAAAACTTGTCATTATCCCATATAAAATTCTTAATTTATAAGTAGGGGCTTAATGCACGTATATACATACATACATACATATATGTACATATTTATATGAACAATATTATATATGTAGCTAGAAAGCATGAAGGAGTTAAGATGGAGGCATTACATTTATTTTATATTGATTAATATTGTATTCACATATGTATGTACATCTACATACATACGTAAATGTATTTATACTGGCATGCACATTTGTATGCATAGTAACGCTGTTCACTGTTTGAGTAACTCCTTAGCGTATGCTCAACATCCTTCCTACATACATATACACACATATTAAACAGTGAGAACAACTGCATTTGAATTCATGCTTTAAAACCAAGTATTTAGAAAGTATCGGAATTAGGCACGTCCTCTCATATCAGATGTTCTCCTAAATTGAAGCAATGCTGAAAATATCCCGTGGATTCTCGATTCAGGTACTAGATTTTTCTTAATGCACACACAACCTTAATAAAAACTCTTAATTAATAATACCTTAGATTTAACCAACATAAAAAAACGGCCTACTGTTAAAATTAACATTGCTGTTAAAATAAGCTTCCAGCCCGTCATAACCCGTGGCGAAAGCTTTCCTTGCGTGCTTTTAACTAAAATCAACTAGGTCAACATTGCATAACAAAGGTAGGGTTATGTACAAACTATTTACAAAAAAAAACTATATACAACACACGCCTTTCATTTCCATCAATTGCAGTTTGGCACAATTTTATGTACATACGTATTTACAAAAGTTGTATGCTAGTTGTTATCCCCCTGATGTATTTACTTATATAATGCATACATATGTACGTAGGTACAGCCTCTATTACTACTCGCGTTAAACTTTTGATTACACAACCATTAACTATTACGACGATTCATTCCTCTTGTTAGTGTGATTGGATTTGATTTGGCTTTTTTATTTATACACCCATTACAACTAAAAAATGTAAATACTATTACGTAGCAAATAACTTGTGTGTGTTGGTTGAAGGTTTTAATTGTGCTTAACAAAGGTGCTCTTACAAAATCGTAGTGCCGAACCCAAGTGCTATTGCCTATGTACCCCAATGCACAAAAATAGATCTAAAGATCGTTTAGTCCAGACGTTTTGAATTTTATTTAAGAACAATTAATTAGTGAACCTTTTCCTTGAGCAAAACAATTTAATTAAAAATAAATAAAGAAATTTAAATTGGGGGGAAAATTATAATTACAATCACAGAAAAATCACTAATTAAAATAAAAGTAATAATATTTTTTTCATTATTCGGCGACGAAAAATTGCAACTGCAATAAAATATTCTTGAGCCAAAAACAAATCAGTTAAGCATTATTTTTGTTACAAAATAAAAATAAAAAAATAAGCCCGTATTGACCTTTTTTCGTTTTAATTTTTTCATAATTTCCCAAATATGATTCAATTTTTCTTTCTATAAAGTACTAAAGAGCTTTTACATTCTTAAATCCTATATATATTTTTTTAATTTCTATGCATTAAAATCTGCAAAGACACTTTTATGGAAATCTGTTTTATTTTTAAACCATAAATCTGGCGATAGTTGCGCAAAGCAGGTATATTCGAATTCACTCATGCAAACAATGCTACGGTATTGCCCAGTACTGTATATACGTATACTTTATTGTATGTATTACATATACATATACATATGTATGCAACTGTGATATATCCAATGAGAGTATTAATGCTTTTGAGTTGCTCAGAGTATCAAATCGTTACATTAGAATGACCAGCCTCATTAATGAATTTTCACACACAACAAGCGGAGAATGGAGGGTAAAGTGGTGGCTAACCATTCAGAAAACATCAATTGACTTAATTGGATAATTATCAAACTTTGTTCGTTTTTATTCGAATTTGAATACTTTTTAAAGCTTTCAAATTGCAACGTACAAAATGAAACTTCGTTACTCATGAAAGTATTCATGAAAATGAAATAGACGAAACAAAAGCCGGCTGTTAATTGTATACCTACATACATATTTGCAAATGTATGTATAGATACAAGTATAATATATTGTACCCATTATTTGCGTTAACAAATACCCATATGTGAGCAATACACAATGCAGATATATTTACTTTGTATACATATGCAAGTATATACACCCCGTGAAATAGTTATTAACGCAAGCTAATAAACTTTTAAATTCTAGGGTAGCAATTGGCGTAGGGCACTCTCTTCTTAATGTTGGCATATAATGAGATATGTTTTTTTTTAGAGAAGTAAACACTAAAACTGTTCTACTGTTCATTTATTATGATTACTTCGTATGTAACTTTGGTCAAGAAATAGTAGAGCCAGAATATATTTTCTCACAGGACCTAGGTTGACTTGAACCCCATCGAAAACCTTTGGGGGCCTGTTTAACGATGCAAAGGAAATCAAATCGGCAATGCATGAAGAGTTGGGGAAAAGATGAAGAAGTATTAAGTTAATATGGATACTATACGTCCTATTAAATTTAGTTTAACACATTATATTGTGTACTCCCACTTATAATGGACTCCTTTAAAGTAGAAACTCTGCTAGAATGTATGCCTTTTTCAAGTCCAAACATATGGACAAACACTCAGTTATAATGAACAAAAAATTCTGTCCATTATAACTAGAGTTATAACCAACCAAATCAAGTTTTGAAGTTGGCAACGCAGCAAATAGTTTCTGCAGCAGAAATTGTCTATAAAACACACAGAAATTTGGTACAACCCTGAATTCACTTGAGGTGTTCCATCACTTTTCTAGTAAACTGCCATTCCTATTTTATATCAAGTGATAGGTTTACATTGAAAAAATAGCTCGGAAACAAATGATTTACTTGACGAAGACAAAATCATTTTACAAAAGGAATATGACCAAACAAAACTCATCGATTTTTTTTTTTATTTTATATTTATGGTCCATTAATTACAAGTTTTTGTATGGTTTATATACAGAGTGCAGTGCATACGGTCTTTTGTTGCTAAGACATGGAGGATTACAATTTAACTCAAAAAATATTGCAAAACGCAAAAAACACGAAGAGCTTTCTGTGACTGCCCGATCTGCAAAGCTATCATTGCCGAGGATCCGTCAAAATCAATGAGGATCTTTACCAGGGAACTTACAAGTTTCTAAGGGTTTTATTCGTCGAGTTGTCCATGAAGATCTCCGGTATAAATGCTACGTTATGCACAGCAGACAGTTTATGGAGTAAACACGAAACAGCGAGTTATCCAATCAAAACGTCATCTAAACAAAAGTAAACACCCAAAAACTTGAAGTGTCTGATATGTTAGCGTTTTTTCTGTCGAAAAAAATGTTGCCCAAAAAACCAACCGCTGAATTGGCAGGAGGCTATGTTCCAATACTACAAAGTTTCTTGTTGTTATGCAGTTTCTAGCCACTGTTATAGTTTTAGGACAAAGTAGTGAAACCATGGATTGATAGTGTACGCCATGAAGGACAATAAATTTACAGATAGAAGGAGAAGACTCTACTCCTTCATACAAAGAGATGACGACTAAAGATTGGATGTCTGAAAATGTCTATGATTACATAGCACCAAAGCTTATGGCCGCCTAACTCCTCAAACCTTAAGCCACTGGATTACAAATACTAGATGCACCTTGTAACATATACATTTTTTGGACTTACATAATTTATATTCAGTTATAATGGACGTTTGATGACTAAACCTCTAATTGTTACTTTCAAAATAATGAATAGAAATTGAGAGAGCGAAACGAGCCCATATTAACATCCATTTCGTGTTTCACTAGAGACATTTGTGCTTGTTATGCTGTTAAATGTATAAGCGAAAAAGTGTTGGGCTACCCTAATGTAATATATACATATGTACGCACATACATACTGGTTTGAAAAAATACAAGTATGCTGTATTAATGCCTTGTGCAATTCATCTTAGTTTTTTGCATCTCTTTCCATTTGTCCATTTAAAGCTATAACTGAAAGAAGAGCAAATTTTCTTATACTCCTTTTTTTTATTCCTTATGTTCAAGAAAGGTTGGAAAACTACCACCTCATCTTGAATGTAATATTTTCGGCATGATTCGATACAAAAGAAGATTATCTTAAAAATATGTTGCAATTGAAATCTAATAAAGTTCATTATCGCAATCAAGATCAAATTTTTAAGTTCCGAAATATTGGAACGATGAACAGACCTGATAATAGACCATTTCTTTGGCGACACTAATTATGGAAGACGTTTTTACTACACATACATACATAAAAAAAAAAAACTGTCGAAAAAAGTTAGAAAAGTGAGCAAATAATTAGTGGTTTTTTTTGGAGTAGGTAGTTTAAAAGTAACTAAGAAACAGTTAAAATTTGAAATGCCGAAATGGAGAAATTTAGATAAGGAAAAATAACAACAGCTTTGCTAGTTACGGACTGTTAGGTATAAAACGCCCACATCAAACAGCAGTTATTTATTTATGTAAATGCATTTGTACCGAGTCTAATCTATATAAGCGATATCAGTTGAATAGCCGTTTTTTTCTGGCGATTTGGTGGCTGACCCTCAAATTGCATTCAGAACATCAAATTGCAAAAATACGTATTTTGTTTTTGCACTACTTGATTTATATCTACTATATATATATACATATAATAGTGTCCCGCTCTTTATTTAGATAGTTGCCGAATAAAAAGAAATTAAGTGGTACATATGTGCGCAGATAAACACACGTACATACCTCATAATATATTAGATAAATTGTTAAATATATACTACAATATATTTAGGAACACTTCTTGTATAATACGCTCGCATATTTAACAATATTTAATTATTCGGTCATATGCAATATTCAAGTCACTGGCGCAACTTGTGAGTAATTCGCCTACGTGACTGCTGAGAAGTAATTTGCGGCAAGTACACAAATAAAAATTTAACAATCATTTTTGGAGTCATAATACTTTCACAGTGAACTGTAAGCAAAGCGGCATTTCAACACACTTCACATTGTAGCTTTCGTCCGACAAAAGATGTAGGAAAATAGCACTTCATGCAAACGTTTCAGTTTGAAAGCAATGGATAATAAAAAAAAATCACCAATGCCGGTAACCGGTTTGGGAAAATACCCATTTGTTCTCCCGCGCTTTTTAAAAAAAGGGGTATAATGGGGGGTAGAGGGGTGTATCCCCATCTTAAAACTGAAAACAGAACCTACCGGAGGCTTATAGTTTTTAAGTTATTTGAGTTTAAAAATTGTAAAATTGACCAAGAATCCTCCTATTTTGGTTACTACAACCAGCCGAAGTGCTGCCAGACATCGTATAAATAAACAATTTTAGAAGATAATAAATGACTAGAAATACAAAATTTTACAAATTATTTCTATATTATATACGTCTATTCATATATATATATATATATATATATATATAGGTATATTTATGGATATATGTATATATTTATATACATATATATATATATTAATGCTTGATTTTCAGTAAAGTATGTTTGATTGTATGCATTTTGAATATATGATATATATATTTTTAATTCCAAATTTTCACTATATTATGAATATATGATTTATATATATACATATATATATGTAAAAAAAAGCGCCGCAGGCGAAAATTTGGAATAAAAAATCGCGCGATTTTTAATTCCAAATTTTCACTATATTATACATATATATATTTAAAAAAAAAGCGCCGCAGGCGAGAATTTGGAATAAAAAATCGCGCGATTTTTAATTCCAAATTTTCCCTATATTATGAATATATGATATATATATATACATATATATATTTAAAAAAAAATAAAAAAAAGCGCCGCCAGGCGAAAATTTGGAATAAAAAATCGCGCGATTTTTAATTCCAGATTTTCCCTATATTATGAATATATGATATATATATATACATATATATATTAAAAAAAAAAGAAAAAAAAGCGCCGCAGGCGAAAATTTGGAATAAAAAATCGCGCGATTTTTAATTCCAAATTTTCCCTATATTATGAATATATGATATATAAATATACATATATATATTTAAAAAAAAAGAAGAAAAAAGCGCCGCCAGGCGAAAATTTGGAATAAAAAATCGCGCGATTTTTAATTCCAGATTTTCCCTATATTATGAATATATGATATATATATATACATATATATATTAAAAAAAAAAAGAAAAAAAAGCGCCGCAGGCGAAAATTTGGAATAAAAAATCGCGCGATTTTTAATTCCAAATTTTCCCTATATTATGAATATATGATATATATATATACATATATATATTTAAAAAAAAAGAAAAAAAAGCGCCGCCAGGCGAAAATTTGGAATAAAAAATCGCGCGATTTTTAATTCCAGATTTTCCCTATATTATGAATATATGATATATATATATACATATATATATTAAAAAAAAAAGAAAAAAAAGCGCCGCAGGCGAAAATTTGGAATAAAAAATCGCGCGATTTTTAATTCCAAATTTTCCCTATATTATGAATATATGATATATAAACATACATATATATATTTAAAAAAAAAGAAAAAAAAAGCGCCGCCACTATATAATGAATATATTATATAAAAAAAAGAATAGTTAAAAAATTTTAAAAAGAATATATACACCTTAGAGGTTGTAAGAAAAAAAGAAAAAAAAGCGCCGCAGGCGAAAATTTGGAATAAAAAATCGCGCGATTTTTAATTCCAAATTTTCCCTATATTATGAATATATGATATATATATATACATATATATATTTAAAAAAAAAGAAAAAAAAAGCGCCGCAGGCGAAAATTTGGAATAAAAAATCGCGCGATTTTTAATTCCAAATTTTCCCTATATTATGAATATATGATATATATATATACATATATATATTTAAAAAAAAAAGAAAAAAAAGCGCCGCAGGCGAAAATTTGGAATAAAAAATCGCGCGATTTTTAATTCCAAATTTTCCCTATATTATGAATATATGATATATATATATATATATATATATTTAAAAAAAAAGAAAAAAAAAGCGCCGCAGGCGAAAATTTGGAATAAAAAATCGCGCGATTTTTTATTCCAAATTTTCACTATATAATGAATATATTATATAAAAAAAAGAATAGTTAAAAAATTTTAAAAAGAATATATACACCTTAGAGGTTGTAAACCCCCATCCCTTCATTATTCTAACAGAAAAGAGTGTGTGGAAATTATGTTCCTATGTTGCTTCGTTTTCAATCGCATTCTATTATTTTTTTTATTTTTTGCTTCTGGCAGCACTCCATTCAGCCATGCTTTTCACTTATTGTAAATTTAGCTGGCATATTTGGAGTTAGCAACTTAAAAATGCAATATAAATGGTTAATTTGTGGTATAAATAAATGAAAAGAGTTAAAAACTTGTGTGTATGTTAATATAGTTTCAATATTTATTAAAATAAATGTGATAAATGCACTTATTCTATCAAAATTTGGTGAAGGTAAAAGACAAACTTTATCAACAAATAACTTAAAAACTATTATTAACAGAATAGTGTTGGTGCTAGTTTTAGCAAAATAAGCACGAAATGAACATCTCCTGTGAATTTCATTGAAAAATTCGTAATATTTCTCTCAAAACAAGTCATGGGAGAGCATATGGAGTCGGAGCCACCGGTTTTGAAAAATAATAATAAAAACAAAAAAGAATTGAACGCGCTGACTCACACCCTTATGACGGTATTTCGGAAGATTTTTAAAGTTTCCAACCACTTTGATCATCGAATAAATATGTATTTTCATATTATAATGTAAAAATATAAAGAAAACTGAGTTGCGTAACTAAACGGTAGGAAAATTTTCACTTTTCCGAAATACACGACCACTCACTGCTGCTACTTTTCATCTTTGTACATAATATAACAATCAAATTACTTGGATTTTATTTCATATTTTCACAAATTTTACGATTTGAGAAAAACGCTCACCTTTATCAACCGTAGTATCCAACGACCAACTTAACAATGATCAAAAATATTTTGCTGTCCTCAACTGTAGCACTTCTTCACCTTTTTATTCATTTCGTTTTTGTTCAATTCAAAACGCGCAGCAAGCGCAATTTCCCACAATACCACTCCTGCCTCTTCGTACGTCGACGTCATCCATCATTCCCGTGTTACCACAAGATTTCCAAGAACAACAATTGCCACCGGCAAACACTCACAGAGAACGTTGACGTCAACGTCAGCACTCGTTTGCTTTCAAACTGCCGGAACGGCGGGAAATGGAACGGTTTCACTCACACATTTTTAAGGCTTCGGCTCATATATAACGGTGCAGTAAAGAGAATTTAAGTACATATTTATACATACATACATCAATAAGCACACACGAGAGTCGCGACAGCGTGAGACGCCAATGATCAACTGGCTATACATACCATATATTTATGGAAGTGTGTGTGATATAAATGTGATGCAACTACAGTTGGGGGCTCGTACGCCAAAAGGGTTATTTGGCATGAGTGGTTATAAATACCCATACGTATTTATATAAGTATGTACATAAATATGTATTAGGAGAGGAGGTTCGTCAATTACATATGTATGTATGTATTTATGCCGCCACTGAAGCCAAATGCCCTGTGCGTGACCACCAATCGGCTGGTCCCGCGTTCGATGCTCCCAGTTTACACGAAATACCACATGATTCAAAGTTTTTTTCTAATAGCGGGGTCCCCTTGGCATTCAATAGCAAATCTCTGTGGGCAGAATAAAATTGTAGGACCACACATTGGTAGAGCAACAGCAAGATGCACTAGGCAAAAATGGCAAAGCTAGGCAAAAATTTATATGCCACTTTTATATACATACATACATATGTATGTACATACATAGAAGTTTAACTTGAAGTGTTTTAGATCCCAACAAACAAAATTTTCATCCCTAAATGATAGCTACATATTTAAACAAAGGAGTACATTCAAAAATGAAAACACTCTCTCTATGTGAGCTTAAGGTTAATTTACATAAAAAGTCATTGTGGAAAAATTTTAGATCGGAGCCGAATTGGGTGATTAATGGCAATCGAAGGCGCCTTACGATTCGCTACTTCTCTACTCGCTAAGTTTGAACTTTGCTCGCTTGACGAAAAATTGTCATGTGCAAGCAACAACAAAGTTATTGAGCAAGATTCCTTGCTATCAAGTCTCTTATAAAACTGGATTAACCCACTATTTGACAGCTCTTTTACAGCGCTACCAAGATATGTTTATTTATACCATTTGCTTCATCTATTTGCCACTTGCTAACGCTTGGAGAAACGAAAAGGCCTACTACTGAGGTTCTCGTGCTCACATTAATATAAAAGGCTTCATCAAATTTAAGTAATACTTAAGTGTTTAAAACAATGTGTGTCATATCCAGGCCCGACGAGAGGGGGAGGGGGATCGGGTACTTTTTCCCCCGGGCCCGGAGTTTTCAGAGGGGCCCGGACTCGAGATTATACGTATTTATATGAATTAGACATAATTGGAAAGGGTCCGCATTGCAATTTTCCCCGGGGCCCGGATATGCTCTCTACGGCCCTGATCATATCATATTATTTATGCAATAGCATTAAACATTCCCGTAGAACCGACTGTCAATAGTTGGATCGCCGATACAGGATAAAATATGCAATAATAGAATGTGAGCTCTCAAAATATGTGTTTTGTGAAATAACAAAATATCAAATATCAAATAACTTGCTAATATTGAAATACAAGGTGAAGTCCAAAATAAAGAAGACTGAGCTAAAATAGAAAAGGCAGGAGTTTTATTCTGATAACTTCGAGTTTATTTACTCAAAAGTCCCTTTTGACCCCGATACACAGTTTTGCGCGATCTGAAAGCTTTTCGAAACAGTGCTTCAGGTCATTGACCGGAAGGTCTTTCAGGACGTCGGTACAAGCCTCTTGGACGGCATATACGCAAAACGTTTTTCTTTCATGGCCAATTGCAATTTTCTGAATAGATAGAAGTCAGAGGGAGCCAAATCAGGTGAATACGGTGAGTGGTTGATGGTTAAAATGCGATTTCTAGTCAAAATATCAGTCACAATAGTGAAAAGAGTGGATCGATGAGATGGTGCATTATCTCGCAATAAGTGCACTTTGACGCTCATGCTGGAAACACCACATTTCATCACCAATTACAATGTTTTAAAGGAAGTTATCGTCTTTTTTCGCCTCTTTAATGAGGTCTTTCGAATGTTCGATTGTGAGCAATTTTTGGTTCTCAGTTAACTTGTGCGGAATGAAACGTGCACAGACCTTTCGTAATCGCAAATTATCAGTTAAAATGCGACAAATCGATATTTTGGAGGTATTCAACTTGTATTCTATGAATTTCAACGATGATTTCGATTCATTTTTTATAAATTTACGAACAATTTCGATGGAGTTTTCGGTGATTACTGATTTTGGGCGGACTGTATGTTCATTGCCCTTTATACCCTCACAACCATCTCTGAAACGTGTAAACCACTCATGAACTCCGTCACAAGACAGACCATACACTTTTTTCATCAATTCAAATGTTTCGGTAAACGTTTTACCGATTCTAAACAACATTTGATATTAGCTCTTTGTTCGAAACTTATTTTTGTACCAATGACACAAACACACTGCCGCATTTCTCGCAATAACCGCGCTTCCTCGCTCGTCAGCTAGGGATGTAACTTCTAACGCACTAACTCATTAACTCACCATTTTTATGATCTTATTATTTTGGACTTCACCTTGTATAGTGAAACTATTCTTTTGGTACTGATTTTTCGAGACCGCATTGTGAATAATGAAACGTTTTGGCTTTGTGGGATGTACGCTTATGTATTCACGCCCGTATGCTTAAGCACACTTATGTATGTATATGTGTGCATAAGTGCAGCATGTGCATGCGTTGATCCTACACACTACACCCACACCGAAATTGTTGTCTTCAGTTGCTTGTGCAGGTTAGTTCTGTGGCAGGAATAGATGTTTGTATGTATGTATTTATATAGATATGTATATATACTTATGTATGCGCATTGTTATATATGTATATACATATGTGGGACATTAAAGCTTTTCATGTCGCTCATTGAAAGTATGTGCGTGTATATGTTTGTGCATATACATATACGCAAAAATGAAAGCACATCTCCCAGTGAATTTCTATTCTCTTTCACTGCGAATTCATTAATATCTACATTGTATATAAAATACATATATATAAATACATACATATGTATTCATGTGATATATTTATGTGCATTTTTAATGCAGCTCATGTTCTGCTTTGTATGTATGTCTGTATGTTTGTATGCATATACACAACTGTTCATTTTTTCACAGGCCGAGCAGCTGTTTAAATCGTAAATAATCAGTATTGCAATATAATATTTATTAAAGTTTATTACTAACTGTAGTTTTTACAATTATTTATATTAATATTTAAGCATTTTTGCTCAATAAAATATATGTACATATGTATGTGTAGATTAATAATAAGAAAGCGGCATGTAAACCTTGACCGTCTAGTAAATAAATTTTATAACAAGCTCTTTCCCTGATCTAAGAAAATAATTCCTAGAAAATATGGTTCCTGTAAAATCTGTATGCACTCTGACAATTATTACTGGATTTTTGTTGACTTGTGGGATACAATAAATAGCCGCTAGTGGCAAAATTTTTACCGAATTGGTTGTGAGTTGGCAATTTTGTTGACGATGGACTGCGCAAATAGAAAATTGATCGTGGACACCCAGTGTAGTTAAAAACCACATATGCAGGTACTTTAAGGGCGGCTGCCGTAACCGAACGGGTTGGTGCGTGATTAACATTTGGAATCGCGCAGGTTCGAATCTCCGTGCATGAAGCGACAAATGATAGAAAAGTATTCCATCTATTTTAAACCTTCAACAATATATTTAGCAATAATAAAGCAATAAATAAATAAAAAAATTGTCTATTATTCTATGACATTTCGAAGTATCCTTACTTTTTTGCAAGTGGGTGAAAAAGCAGAATTGAACTATTGTCATTTTCAAAAAACGGTAACATAGTAAAACGTACTTTTCGACAAAAAAAAAATATTTTCGTGGAGTCGATATATCTTACTCGACAGATAATAATTTTTCCGCTTTTCAACTGATTTCTATACTTTACAACTAGTTACATTTTACCTATTTTTTTTAAAAAACTAGAGTAACAAAAAATATGTAAAAAAGAACACATAATCTAAAATTAAAATGGAATACATAAATCAATAAAAAATCAAACTGGGCTGTCTGACAATTATCGGGCCAAAAAATGTTTGTAGTAGTAAAAGTCCTATAGTGCCATGAATTAACCAAACCGGTCGGAAGAATAATTATTCTTATAATTATTATAATATGTACAGAATGGTAAAAGGAATAGGTCGATATACTTTACCTTAAGATTTTAACGAAATTCAAAGAACGCATTATAATGGGCGATGAGTCGTACGTCAGGTTAGGTTAGGTTGAAGCGGCTGTCCACTGTGGGACATATTCAGGCTCATAGCCCATTGTGATGCCGCATGGGAACCTGTCTTTATCTCTCCTAAAGAACTGGTTTTACTTTTCAAAAATTTTAGAAGGTCCTTGATTTCCACAGAACTAAGATCTTCCAACATATTAAAGGATTGGCTACCTAAAATGGTGAGTCTGCGTCTGGATAGAGCAGAAAAGTGGCACAAAAAGTGCCGGATCATCTCTTCCTCATCTAGACAATTTTTGCAAAAGTCATGTGTTTGCAGACTCATCCTCGGGGCGTGCCTGTTGATTAGGCAATGCCCCGTTATAACTGAACTCAGTGTGCTAAGACTGTGCTTATCTCGTTTTAGCAGAAATTCTGTGCGTTTGAGAATCGCCCACAGTCGGGCGATTCTGCATGTGGTTTCATTACGCCATCTTTCATTCGTTGCTCTTAAAATTTTCTCAAAGATAAGCTGCTCACATGTTTGCAAGGGCACGCCTACACATATCATTGGCCATGTACTCATCGGCCAATTTAGTGCCGAGTTCCGCTGGTTCATCGGCTCTGCAGTTACCCTCAATGTCACAATGGGAACCCATGTGATCTTTAGGTGAAATTACTTAGTAATCTCGTTAAGAGATATCGACACTTCTTGGCTACCTTGGAGGTTGTCGATTGCTTTTTGAGAGATTTTATCGCCACCTGGCTATCAGTGAAAATGTAGGTATCATCTCCAGGTATCCCGACACAATGTACCAGTGTCACGGCTTTCATTGTTGTCATCAGTTCAGCCTGAAAGGCCCCACAGAAGTCGGGAAGCCGAAAACTGAAGGCAATCCCTAGATCTTCGGAGTATACACCTCCGCCCTCCCTGCCCTCGAGTTTTGAGCCATCTGCGATACATGAGTGGACTCACCCTGTCTTACCTCGCCCCGTTCCCAGTTCCCACTCTTCCCTCGAGGGTAAGAGGGTCGTACGTCAAACTTGACTTAAATCAGTTGTCGTGTCCACAGTTTTACATTTTATTTAAACTTGGCTATGCTCCCTAAGTATAATAAAGTATATAAAATAGTTGATAAATTTTCGAGGAAAGGAATGACGCAGAAGGTAATTTGCAGTAGCGGCCTTAATACATGATATTAGCCATTTATGCCAATGTGTGTCCGAAAAAAATATTTCTGCTATTCATTCGCCACCATCGCTCACAAATCAAGTTTTCGCCGGGTTTAGCCAGCATCTATGTATTACTTAGGAGCAACTATCGAGTGGTACCAAGCAAAAATGTCGACGTATTACAGAAACAGTTAACCGCTCTAATTGCTGCAGCTTCATCCCTTCGAAAAATACTGGACAATTGTGAAATATAAATTTAAGAGAAGTGGTGTCTGGTTAATTTTATATAAGTGTAATAAATGTGCTAATAAAGTTAACAGTGGGGTTATTCAAACTGACCTTACGCATCAAGAAGCATGGACAGATTTTTTTTGCATAATAAAGAAAATGAATTTTTATTATTTTTACTTAAAAGTGCATTAAATAAATTTCTATTTAATTTATTTAATTTTTGCCATCGGACTTTTATCCACTCTGATAAGATAACATTTGTGCGTACAGATTCTGTGTGAATCATGCTTTCTACTATGTATAAGTTTATATATTATATATTAGCAATGTTTTTCTTATTTAAAATAACAAAAGAGAAAAATGTTTTATTTACGCCGCTGTTAAGTTGGCCATATGTTGTTATCTAACATAAAGGAAATCGCAAATACATTTCTAACGCAAATGATAGACAATTTTTTGAAATGAAAAAAATCTTGAACTTGAAAATTTTCCTTCCCATATAATGAGTACAAAATTATAATACCCTTGAACAAAATTATAATACCCTTGTGAAGAATTGCGCGCGTGTAAAAAATTATATTAAAAGACTTACGCTCACGTTTTTATTAACTTGGTAAATTATATATTATATATTCATATATGTACAAAATATGTATCAATATCTATGTATGTACATAGATAATAGATATACCCTTTGGCTATTTTTCCTTTTCTTATTTATTGCTTAAAGAAAAATGGATTCTATGGATATTCATTTAATTCATCAAAACCTAACATTTTATTCAGAATTTTTAGAAAATTTTTGGGTATTCACATTTATATGTAGCTTAATTATAGTAAAGTAAAGTGCAAGTTTGAAGTGGCTCAAAATTCTCGTTGTTTTTTGATAATTTTTCTTTGACGGTAGTCAATTGTGAGATGGTGTGCATGCCTTTTGCATGCCCCTTTTGCTTGAGCGTATTATCGGGGTTGCTATGCCAAATTAGAATTTTTCTCATAACATTAGAGTCCATAGAATATTAACAAAAAAATAGTGAATAATACCTTTGGCTTGGAAAATTTACAGCAACAAATATTTTTAAGATATTTCTTAGCTATAATAATGATTTTTATTCCGAAATATCTGAATTTTTACGTAATTTTTTAAATAATTTTTTATCAACCATGTGAGGTGATCTCAGCTGCGGACATTTTTGGAGAGCCAGCTGAGAGTGTTTTTGCTTATGGATCTGTACAATGGCTCTAGCAGCTGATTTATTTTTTCTTGGACTGGGTGACAAACTGCACTACTTTTTTATTGTTGCCTTATTTGTTTGTTTACATTCTCATTAAAACTCGGATAAACAAATTGCAAAAACAAAATACATGTAGCTCTAGCGAAGTCACCTTCTACGAATCCGCATTGCCTTTCCGCAAGCATCTATGTACATATCATACATATGTACATATGGATATTTATATAAAAATATTTCACTTTCAGTTAACATCCGAAAATCTTGAACTTGATGTCTTTTATAAGTCTATTTGTTTTTTTTTAGTTCGTCCCTAACAAAACTGAAATGTTGCCAAGAAAATAATATATATGTATGTATAGATACCTATTTATACATCCATACATACATATGTATCTAACAACGCAAGTATGTGCACAAATCATTTGTTTATTGCAAAATCTTCATTAAAAAAAAAAAAACACAAATGTCGGTAATACTTGATTGAATTTTGTATGTCTCGGACATAGCTACATATGTATAAGTATTTATGTACTACAAATGTTTACCACATTTTAAGAGAAAATTATTTTTTGTGTTATGATTTAGTTCTAGAACACATGATGGACGATGGTGATGTTTTTCCATAATTGGGGGAACCTACATTTTTAAGCTGACTCCGAATGACAGATGTTTTTTTGTGTTTTAAGAAGAATTTTTTCATGGCAGAATACACTCGGAGGTTTGTCATTGTCTGCCTAGGAGCGACTGCTATTAGACAAAATTTTGATGCTCCATGTCCGGAGTTTCGAGCCTGTGCACTTCCGAATGGTAGTCACGCACCAACACAGTCTAATGTATATTATACATAGATATACATATATAGTATATATATACATTGATAAATACATGCACATATCTAGACGAACTCTCTAGACTTTTTGTTTTTTGGATTTCGAAAAAATTAATTCAGAATTTTTCATAAATCCAAACTATAGTTGATGTGCCTTAAACAATTTAAAAATGCTACGTATTAGCCAAGAGATTAAAAAAAGAGCAATCAAGGAAATCTTAATTCGGTGCGGATCGAACTTTATATACCCGCGCATATTTTAGTAACATTCAATTTGGGCTGACTGTAAAAGAAATCCATTACTTTTGCGTAAAATGCAAAACTTTATTTAAGATATTTCGGATTGTCCGATTTGGATCAAATATGCACCGATTTGTTGTATAATTTGTTGCCATTTTAAAGGTAGCTTCATAATGTCTCTCTCATAGAAGTCTTGGTCCTCTAGTAACCTACTTTCACATTCTTCTCTTGATACCAATTTCTTATCCCTCTGGGAGTTTTGCAATGCGAGAAAAAGGTGGTTATCGCTTGGGGGCAGGTCCGGACTATATGGTGTATGCATAAAACTTCCCAACCAAGTTGTCGAAGTTTTTGGCGAGTCACTACCGACGTGTGTGGCCTCGTGTTGATGGAAAATACAATCTCTTCTGTTGGCCGACTCTGGTCGTTTCTGGTCAATCGCTACCTTCAAACTGTCCAGTTGTTGTCAGTAGAGATCTGAATTTAGTGTTTGGCCATACGGAGGCAACTAATAATAAATTAATCCTTTCAAGTCGTATCAAATACACAGTGCGTACCTTCTTGCCCGTTAGATGGAAATTCGATCCATCATGTTTTTGGTGTTAATTGGAGTGACACCCAAACAATGAACTTCCTTTTGAATCCAGTTTTTCACAAATGGTTTAAAACTGTTTTATGGTCGATCTTTAGCTCCTAGGCGATGCTACACCCATTTTATTAAATTTTACTTGCGTTGTATTTCGTTCTTTATATGATTCTTCCACTCATTGGACATGCCATCCGAACCGAATATGTTGCAATTAACTCAATTCTAGTACTCTGAATCTTTAGAGTTGAGTAAAGAAATCTTGAGCCCGACGATGAAACATGGCGGTCGCAGCGTTATTTTGGCTGCTGGTTTATTGAAACAATAATGGACCAATTTAAGTACCCACGAATTCTAAGCGACATGGGATTTCGAACTATATCAGTATAACGGTTATTAGATATTGTAGGTAAAGGAAGTTAAATTAAAAGCCTAACCAATTAAATATCGTTTTTAATTTTTTTATTGTAAAAAAAATCCTGAAAATAGCCTAAATTTTGGAGCTAAATTAGGCCACCGAGACCCCTTCAAGATGTATTTGAAGATCAGTAAGTAATTCAATACCCTTAAGGTCGTTGTGGTTAAGAGAAAAAGCTTTTCATTTTCTTATAGCTAAATAAGCCTCTTTATAGCAAGTTAACTTGTCGTCAATCTCATTTTCTATTTGATCTTCAGACGAGATGGCCAACTATTCTTGGGAAACAGTTAACACTTGAGTATTGATATTTATCAAATCTTCATCATTAATGAATATTTCATTATCTAAATTAAGATAGTCTTCCATGTCAACTTGGATTTCGCTCTGAACTCGATTAATAACGTTGGAGAACTGAGCAAGTGCTGATAGCGGAAGCTCATCTTCTGCGGTCCAACCGCTATCGTTATTGGGCATATCTGTTTTCCCAAACCCAGCTTTAATGAAACAATTTTGTATTGCCTGCGGACTTACTTTTTCCCACGCTTTGTGTATGAAATAAACTACATCTAATAAATTTATTGATTTTGACAACTCCTTCCATCAGAAACAAAATGTGTTTTAAAATAACGATTTATACATGAACTTAAAGTTTTTTATAATGCCTTGGTCAAGGGGCTGACAAAATGCTGTTATGTTTGCTGGGAGAAAAATAACTTTTTAACATTTTTCAATTTTAGATCGCGGGGATGAGAAACTGCGTTATCTAGAAATACAACGACGCTCCGCTCTTGAAGTTGCATTTTTTTATCGAACTGCACGAGAAAATCTTTCATCAAATCAGACGTCACCCAAGCTTTTTTTTGATCGCCACGTAACGGGTGAATTGTTCAAATTTATGTTGCGAAATGCCCGAGGTCTTGCAGATTTCCCAATAACAAAAAAACGTTCTCTTTCTCCAGCCATATTGATGCAGTGTAAGTTCGGGAGCCTATCCTTAGCCATTTTTCCACCTGTGCATTTTTCACCTTTCAATGCAAATGATTTATTGGGCAATGCTCGGAAAAACAAGTCAGTCTCATCTGCATTACAAATGTTTCGCGAATCGTATCCTTCAATCAAATATGGTACCTTTCCGATAAAAGTTTAGAAATCTTATTGATGGACGATGCACTAAAATCGTCGTAATTGAGTCTCATTGAAATTTTTTTAGCTTTGCTAAGTGTGCCTAACAAAGGAATTCCTTTATTTTTTATTTATCAATATTTAGCACAATTTATCAATATTAAGACCTTTGGGCTTTAGCAGACTCATTGAAAGCAAGTTCTTCCTATTTACGGGATTCCTCTCTTCAGCTATACGAATATGGTAGATAGTAAACGTAAACACAATGTTGTAGGATGTGCGGTTATGGGGAATTAAAATACCCTTTGGGGTGGAAAACAAGTGTCCGCGTCCTGTTATGAGAGGGTTGCCCGCTCAAGAGGGAAACATTCTCAAAAATCCTTAAGAATTTTTTGGTACTGAAAAAACTGCCTGTTTATGGGAGGTGCCCCCTTAAGAGTGGTGTCCATTAGGAGAGAGTACACTGTATATAAATATTAAAAAGTAAATAAAAAAATTCGCATTTAACAATTTTTGGAATCCAAATTTCCGAATGTCTAAAACACCTTTTTCAATTTCTTTTGTTTGCGGGATATGTACGTATAAGTATATACTCGTATTACTATACGCTACATAAAAAATTGCATATCTCTTCGATTTTTTTATAAATATTATACATACTATAGATGTATACTTATACATATCTACATTAAATGTTTCTATAGATTCAAAAGCAAAAACTTCTATTGTCCGTCGTTTTGCAAAAAGGGCACAGTTATCTGTGTATGCATATATGTATGTACTATGCCATACAGCGAACACAATACTTTAAAACGATAGAGAAAGTTTTTTCTTAAAGTGGCCTCCATTCGGATGCATTGACATTCATCGAGTACTTCTCAAAAAAAAAATCATTTTATCCTCTATGACCGATAGAAAGTGAAGGTTCCTTTTGGTATGTAAAGCATCTACACACATATGTATGTACATAGAGGTATGTAAACATACATACATTCATAAATATGTATGTATATTTATGCATAGGAATAATATTTATTTATTTGTTCATTTATTCGCATTAACTTCTTACAGAAGTCAGCCAGCTTGCCAGCCAGCCAGGCCGGAGTCAAGTCACATGATCTCCCCCACAATGTTTATATTTGGATCCAGCATACGTATGTGTATGTAATATGTATGGTTGTGTGTATCTTTACGTGGCTAAAGAATATTTTCATTTCATTTTCATCTAAACAAAACGGTGCTGAGCTATTTTTATTGTTGTTTCGGGCTTTCGTTTTCTGATGATTTCTCTTAACAGCTTTGTTGTTGTCACCGTGTGTGCTCACGAAGCACATTCGTACATAAATAGAAATGAATATATATATTACATATAATTTCAGATACATCTTTATATATATATTTCTTATGTTCGTGTGTTTGTCACTGAACTCCTCCTAAACGACTGAACCGATTTTGATGAAATTTTTTGTGTGTGTTCAATGGGATTCGAGAATGGTTTAGATTCACAATTTGGTCTCCTGGGGTCTCGAGATATAGGTCAAAACGTGGACCCGGGTAACCTTCGGACGTGTATGTACAATATGGGTAGCAAATGGAAGCTGTTGATGAATGCTTTAGTTCAGAGTATTTTTCATGCCGCTCCGTGACTAGGGTCTCGAGATAGAGGCCAAAACGTGGACCCTAGAATATGTTTGTACAATATGGATAGCAATTGGAAGCTATTGGTGAATGCTTTAGTACAGAGTATTTGTCATGCCGCTCCGTGACTGGGGTCTCGAGATATAGGTCAAAACGTGGGCCCGGGTAACCTTCGGATGTGTATATACAATATGGGTATCAAATGGAAGCTGTTTGTGAATGCTTTAGTTCAGAGTATTTTTCATGCCGCTCTGTGAGGTAATTTTCATACCTATTGATGACTAGGGTCTCGAAATATATGCCAAAACGTGGACCCACCGTGTCTTTGCCCAGCGAAGCGGGTCGGGTTTGCTAGTATATATGTATATATCTGACTATATTTGAATATACATATAATATATGCATACGTATATACATACATAGGCACATTTATAATTAATTTAAGCATGCAGTTTATACGCTCCTGTCAAAAGGTATTTCTTTTTGAATTTTCATATCAAAACGATCTCTCTTAAGTTAGAATATTATATTTTTAATGCCTGTGTGCATAAATTTACATGTGGTTCATGCATATAAGCGTATACCTCCGCATTAGATCCATCGCAAAACTAAAAAAATTAAATAAATCCGTATAGGACGGTGCAGTGCCTAAAACGAATTTTCGACATAGGTTAAATCGGGAAGGAACATTTCGGTATACGGTTGTTTTACACTATAATAGGTATTATAAACTGGTAAATTGATATTGATAATCTTCAGTAATTGGGTCATAGACGACGCCAAGTAGCAAAGCAGACATTTGGTTCAAATATGATTTTATAAAAATATCCACCCTGCTACTAAAAGCAGAGATTGACATTGCGAATTTCGTTGTTTTTACACAATTTTATTATTACAGGTATAGGGCGCCATAACTGAGTGCGCTGTGCGCAACTGCCGTTCGGTTGGCCCGTCCTCGAAAGATCAAATGATAGGAAATTTTTTTCTAATACCAGCCGGCGCTCAGAAGTCAATGGAAATCTTCCGAATATATTTTGCCATGAAAATAAGCTTCTTATAAAAAACTATTCCCCGTTCAGAGTCGCCATAAAAATCAGCCACCACACTACACCACAAATTCGGCCAAACACCTTAGAAAGCTTGTTTGCGCTAAGACCTACGGCTCTCAGTCCCTAATTGGTGTTGATTTCTGCTTGCTATCATAACCTAACCTAACCAAGCGGTGTTTCAAATTGGGAATTATCATATAAAGCCAGATTTTCGTTTGACTGATAATATAAGTGTTTGGCACCAGTAATTCGAGGTAGACTGAAATGTGCATATACTTGAGCAGCATTTATGATTTGTCGTTTCTTTCATTGATCGATAAAACCAGGTCAGGTTAGGTTAGATGGTTCTCTCGAAAGAAGGTGGGGCGTACACTTGGACGAGACTACTGAAGAAAGATGATGGGGATAAGGAGAAATTTGAGCGCTGACGATACGACATTCCGGTTGGAAAAAAATGTGCTGCAATTAGTAAATTTCGCGTGATAAAAATGAAAAGCAACGTATCATATTTCAATATTGTAAGTACAGGTATGCAGTTTTTAAAAAATAATGTTAGTCTTTAAGTTTAATGTTTCGATCTTAAAGGTTTGATTGTGCATTCTTCGCACAACTTCTTATAACCTCACACAGCTTTAGAAAACTTAAGACTAATTATGCTGCAATCGTATTAGAAATCAGTATTTTCTAAAAAATATGCATATTATACATATCATTTCCGTATATTAATTTATATAACATGCTGTTCATGCAATTCTGCAAAAATATTGCTATTTGTACGACTGTATTTGTAATGTCATTTAACAAAACTTTCAGCAAACTTTTTCCTACAAGCGGCTAACATTCCTAAGTTGTTCTATTTTCCGGCCAATCACTTATGTAAAAAGATTTTTGTGATTGACAAGTTTTATTGATTATTGATTTTTATTTGACAAGTTAAATTTTATTTGTGAAATTTTGCGAAGTATACATAATCCAAGGCGAATCTATTAAATGTGGTGTTGGTACATCAGCTGATTTGTTTTTTTTTTCTTTCGCTGTGTCCATGTGCCTGTCAGCCCAGAATGAATCAAGGCGAATTCATTTTTTGACAGAATCAGACTTTAAGTGAAATATGCAATAACAAGTAGAGAACATCCAAAGTTCGGCTTCGGCTTCCGCAAAAAAAAAATCGAACATTTCTTAATTTTTATTCTTTCAGAAAACTTCAAAATGGCCTTTGCGCTTTGATATCAATTACATTTGCAGGAATAATATTGAAAATAATTATTTCTCAATAATTAACGAATTGGACGCTTACTATGCCAATGAATATCTACAGCCAAGTGCTTGAGGTCCTCCAATGGGAGATAAAGGAAACGATGATGATGATGACGAGATTGTAACACTTTAGAATATTTGTATCTTGTATCAGAACCCACATTTCGTGTTGAAAAATTTGGTTTAAAATATCTTAGTATGATATATGCCCCTCAACAAGTGTGGCTACTGAGCAATTGTTCAGTGCTGAAGGGCTGCTTGCCTTTTTGTTATTAAAAATACTGCATTTTTAAAAACTTATGACTGGCTTATTTCGTAGGCCCGTAAAAATATTCGACTGGGCTTTAAAAATCGATGCTCGGTTGTTCTTTAATACTTGTAATAAGATAACTCCAAATTGTTAGAAAAAATAAATTCGGCAAGGCGAATTCATATAATGTTTATTTATTCGTCATAGCGTATAGAATGTCAAATGTAAATATTTTACTTACAACATTGCCTCAAAAGCGCGTTTATGTAATCACGCCCTTCTACTAATATTTCAAATTTTTATAGCATAATTGCCTGTTATAATTTGATTAATTTTCCATTTATCAATAAATGTGAAAATTTTTCAATGAAATCATGAGTTACCAAATTTATTAGATATCGTTTTATTGTCTACTAAAACGCCACTTGAAATCAGTAATTGTATTGTGCTTAATACTGAAGACCACCATCAACTAACTGAGTGGACCTTAGCAGTATCGGGAAAATCCACAATAGACCAGGTGTTCACAATACGCTTAGTCTTAAAAAAGACCCATGAAATGAGAATCTACAGCACGAAAAGGGGTTGCCTATATGCCGCGGTGTCTGAATTTGGTATCCCCGCAAAACTATCCAAGCCGTTTGATACCAACCGCGGTTTCTTACAGGGTGAGTCGTTGTCATGTGACTTCTTTAACCTGTTGCTGGAAAAGATCGTGCGGGCCGCATAACTTTAATCGTTCAGGCACAATTTTTTATAAGAACGTACAATTGCTGTCTTATGCCGATGATATTGACATTATCCGCCTTTACAACCGCGTTGTTAGTTCTGCTTTTTCCAAACTGGAAAACGAAGCAAAGCGAATGGGTCTGTTGGTGAAAGAGGCCAAACGAGGTACACTCTGTCATCAAAAACAAAACAGTCGGCGGACTCGCGTATCGGCAACTACGCCATTGTTGACAGTTATGATTTTGAGGTTGTAACAGAGTTCGTTTATCTAGGAACCAGAATTAAAACCGATAATAATATCAGCCTTGAAATCATACAGAGTCTCTTGTCAACAAGAGCTAGTTTGAATAGGAAAGTCCTCTCTCTATGAACAAAACTAACACTTTATAAGGCTCTCATCGTGACCATCTTATCGTATGTTGCAAAAGCTTTGACTATGATTCGTTGGTTGGAGTATTTGAGAGAAAAATTCTGCGAAGATTTTTGGACTTTGCATGTAGGCGACAGCGAGTATCATAGGTTATGCAGCGAATAAAGATCCAGCTGAGAAGAACCAACGAAGGTCATGTCATTTGAATAGATACAAACGAGGGAGGCCTCCTCTGCATTTGAAAGATCAGGTGGAGAAGGACTTGGCTTCACTGGCGCCGGCTAGCACGAAAAAGAAACGACTGGTGCGATTTGTTCAACTCGGCTAAAATCGCGTAAGTGGTTATCACGCCAATCAAATGTGTTGAAGAAGATATGTTCATATGTATATGAAATTTAAATAACCGTATGCATTTTTGTGTTTTTTTTTCAAACAATTGTATTCAGCAATCTTGAAAATCGTGTAAGCTATCCTGATTTTACAAATTAGGTATGAAAAACAAAGAGAGGACAAATGAAAACTAATAATTATTATTGTTTAGCTTAATTAAAAAAATAAAAGGGTGTACATCTCGTAAAATATTTAGATCTGATTTGATAGTCACCTTTGCCGAAAAACCCGCTCATGTTTTTTACACCAAAGCGCGCGGTCGTTTTTGGTAAAAATAATTTGCAGACTCTGATTCACCTTACCCGAAAATGACTAGGAAGACCTTGTAAATACATATATATATATATATAATTGGCGCGTATACTCTTTTTGGGTGTTTGGCCGAGTTCCTCCTCCTATTTATGGCGTGCGTATTGATGCTGTTCTACAAATTTAGGGACCTACAGTTTTAAGCCGACTCCGAACGGCAGATATTTTTTATGAGGAGCTTTTTCATGGCAGAAATACACTCGGAGGTTTGTCATTGCCTTCCGAGGGGTGACCGCTATTAGGAAAAACTTTTTCTTAATTTTGGTGTTTCACCGAGATTCAAACCTACGTTCTCTCTGTACAGAGGTACTTTTCTGTACAGAGCTCAGACTTTCCGAAAAACTTGTTTTCATCAATTCTCATGATGATTTTGCCTATCCAGCTCATCAACCATAGACCAAAAACTTTTAATTTTCAGCGGTCTGCTTTATCGGCAACACACTTCTTAAGGAATACTGAGTTTGAAGTAGCTGTACTGGCTACCGCGTTGGAGGGTTAAAGGGAATTATTTTAGTCGGTCGCCAAGCGATTGCTTTTTCATATAAATTTTTAATGGATTCAAAAGCTACTTATAATTGCTACAAGTCACCAGCAGTCCCAATAATGCAATTCGTCAGAGAAACATTTGAAGAAACAGAATGTAAACCGGATAAACCGACTCAATCAAAATATAATTTTTTTTATTTCTACTGTCTCAATACAGTAACGTTCAGATCTGTCAAATAAAATACAATTTATTAATTATTCAATTTGGAGTTCAAATTCGAGTTCCCTTATAGGGTGTTTACGAGTTTACATGATTTTTATTAATTTTTATTTTTAGTTGAAAGCAACAATCGCCTGGTGTAAACGGGATTCCAATCAATCGCTCTTAACAAAGTTAGTCACCAGCTAACTTTGAGTCATTCAACTTTTATTTTTAGCAACCCTGGGTTTGTTTATATTCTGTACTTTACGTGCGTACATTTTGAAAGTGAAATTGTACTGAGTGGCTTCGTTTACATTGATTTAAAATAATATAATAAACTAAATGAAGTTTTTGGAATGCTACGAACTTCTGCTATAATAAATGTGATAATTTCGCTTTTGGAATTACCATTTCACTTGTTACCCTGAAAGGCTGTTCAACAAACAAAATCACCTCGTATAAACAGGATAGGAAACTTCTTCACATTCCACTTCACATTCCTCTTCTCATTCAACTTTTGATCAATTAATTGCCCTTTTAGATATAATACATACATATGTATGTGCATATATGCATATTCAAAGTTTTGCATATTTATGTGTACGACTCATTTAATGTAATCTTCCGTATTTCGCCCTCCTGCAGAAATTAATTTCGTTATCTTATCCGGTTTTGCCCATCTTGTTTTTGATTTAAGTTTGGTATGAAAAGCTAAATTTGGTCGGGTGGCCGGTAAAATATCGAATACCAAGTGAATATATTTTTATTAAATAAACGGCTACTGACTCCTGATAACACATACCTACATACCTATGTATGTATGCACTTTTAATTAACATCTCTTATTTGGTCGCTGTAGTAGTCCAATTTAAAAGTTGTTAATTTTCAGTAAAACCGCTAAATTATATTGTACAAATACATTTTCGAAAGCTATAGAAATTTTAACAGGGGAAAGATTTATTCGGCAGGGCGTAGGTTCGAATCTTCGAGCATGAAACAGCAAAATTAAAGAAGAATTTTTTTTGCTCCTCGGCAGGCAATAGCAAACTTTTGAGTGTATATCTGCCATAAAAAAGCTCCTCATAGGCTTGAAACTGTAGGTCCCTCCAATTGTGGAACAACATGAATACACACACCACAAATAGCAGGAGGAGCTAGGAGCTCGGCCAATCGGCAAATCGGTTGGCTCATGCCATGCAATCTACTCGGAAAATTTGGGCATTGCTGAATTTTGACCAAATACAACGTCGCATGAGCATCGCTCAGGAATTATTGAATGACGTCAACGATGATCCAGATTTGCTTAAACGGGTGCTAATTGATGACGAATCATCGGTATATGGTTATTACATCAAAACCAAAGCTCAACCGTCCCGATGGAAGTGTCCGGGAGAGCCAAGAGTCGATAGCAGAAAATCGCCGAACACGCAAAACACTTGTCTTATTTATGCCTCTCCCAAACAAACTAAACATGCTATATTGCTAAAACCGTGAACATATCTTCGAGTGCACCAACATAAAAAAAATAATAATCGAGAGTCGAAGTATGTAGCCCGCGAAATTTGAAACCTTCACCATATATGAACACACCTCGTATGTATAGACGATAGGGATCAGATCACTAAATTTCATAAATGTAACGCCCTATATATATTTATATACAGGGTGAACCATCGTTTATGTCGGTATGAGCACATTGAATAACTTTGAAAAAAAAAAACTGATTTGTATACGTGAGGTATTTTTATTTGGTTTGGAATCAATATTTGAGAGCTCGCCGCTGATTCTATAAAACATTATTACTTGGTCGATCTCTTACCGATTTTAGTTGAATCGACGAAATTGTTCTCAAAGTTCTAACTAGAGAACGAAGGTTAAGACTGCCCATTTTTCTAACCTGGATTATATTTTAAGGTCCCATTAGGAAATACTTCACAAAGAACCTTGAAAGAGCGTTTGCTATTGTCTATAAAAGAAAATTCATAAACTACTTATTTATTTATCTTTGTGTGCCTTCCCTACATAATATTACATTTCTGTATATATTTTTGTCTTTGCAAAATAAACTTTTTCAGCCCAATTAAATTTAAAATACCTATGCAAGTGCTTGTGGATGTACTATAGAATATGTAATTGAATAATAAAGGCTTTGGATATAATATTAGGAAATCTAAATATTTGTTTAAAATTCTTCTTGAAGCTCTCGTCCGCCAACACATGCTGAATTCTGTTACAGATCTATACGTATGTACGTGCATTTATACTTGTTTGAATGCATGCATGGCACTATGGGGTAGTTTGTGTTATTATGATTGGGATGAATATTGTGTAAAAGTTCCCAGATTTACCACGTCATTTAAGTTTGAAAGAAAATTTTTGGCTTTCATTTTATTTTGAAGAAATAAATTAAATAATATGATATAAACTCTTTGAATACATACATACATACATAGTCACAATGTACATACAGACGTATGTACGTACGTATGCCTATGCCCTATGCCTTTTGTTTGAAATTTTTGACTTGATGCCAAATTATTGCTGAACAAACAAGTGGCCAGTTTTTGGCATATAAACATCAAGATTTTACGTAATTTCGCACAGGAAACGCTGAAAATACATGTCTTTTTAAATTTCGAATGTATAAGAAAAACGCCAGAGTATATTATCCTAAGTAAATTAAATTACGCCAAAAATATTTATAAGATAATAGACTTCAATCGGCGATGGTGTGATTTTCACACAAAATATGAAAAATATAATATGATTTTCACAATGATGCACAATTTTTTTATTTTAAATGTGAACAAAATACATATTTATGTTTGTAGATGCATGCGCCTGCAGGCATTCGAGTAATTTACGGCCAAAGCTATGCTAAAATACTAAAAAGTCAACGATGAGGAAATAGTATTAATAAGAACCAAATATACCATTAAATTAAAAATGCAAAGAAAATATTAATTTGCAAATAAAAACTTAAAGAAATTGAGCAAACAGGTAGGTTAAATTTACATTCAAGTTCACATAAGCTTCAAACAAGAAAAATTAGTAGCGCAGCCCCCATAATAAGAGCTAAAGTAAATGAAAATTCGCAGAATTCTCAAAATTTAAAATTTAAAAAAGTAAAAAAAAAATATTAATATCTTTAAGAAATCAAAGCTCATGCAATGCTGTGATAAATTTAAAGATTTGAAATTTACTTAATGACCTCTCAAGGTTAATTATGCGCATCTTTTGAGACTTAATAAAGACTTTCTATTACAAAGCGAATATTTCTTTTGAAATTTGTTATTTTATAGTCAATTTGCACCGAGCTGAATTATAGTTAAAGTCATTTAAATGGAGAAATGCTCAAATGTTCAAATTTTCATGCAATTCCTCGATAATACTTGTAGAGTTTGACACATAAAAAAATGGCTTCTGGCTGCATATTTTCTATTAATTAAATCGTACTTCAGTGATAGACACTTTTATGTTCAACAACAAAACAAACATTTTCAATAAAAACTATTAATGCTGGAGTTCCACAAGGAAGTGATTTGGGTCCAGTGCTCTATACTATATTTACAGTCGACATTCCAGTATCAAGCGCTATTAACATTAATTTATCGGAACGTGGATTGCATGGAAAATTCGAGTCAAATAACAAAAATCAATTCAAGTTACATTTGCATTGAGAAAGGTAGACTGCTCAAAAGTTTCACTTAATGGTTCCGAAATCCCCCAGAGCGATACTGTTAACTATCTTGGAGTCCACCTTGATCGAAGACTAACCTGGATAGTCCACTCCAAAGAAAAGCAGAAGCAACTTAAAATGAAAACCAAAAACATGTATTGGCTTTTGGGTCAAAATTGCCAAGTCAGTCTTGAAAACAAAGTGCGCCTATACAAAACTACTTAATATTAAAGCCTGTCTGGGCTTATGATACTCAACTTTAGGGTACAACAATTCACTCTAATGTAGAAATTGTGCAAAAATATCAGCGCGCCTTGGTTTATTTTTAGAGTACATTTTATAAAATATGAAAAAATAAAATTAAGTGCTAGGAATACCCATAGACTACATTACGATCCTAATAGCTCAGCTTTATATTTGCAATAGTTTATCTAATACAAGACTGAAAATATAATATATCAAATTTCAAATCACCCAGACAGAGTTTAAATCTATTAATTGAAAACAACATATCTTAAGTACAAAGGATGTTAATTTTAATAACTTTATGTAAGTAGTAGCATATAATAGCTAGCTCACTGTAGACTAGCAATTCCTTATTAAAAAATATAATTTTAACAAATTTGCGTATTGTCTAAGATAAATTGCAAAAAATAAATGAATACAAAGAAAAAATTTTTTTTGTGAAATATATGTATATTGCTCATAAACTTTCTTTCAGAATGGGCTTTGCTAGCCTAACAGATGTTAACAGAAGATGCCATGTTAACAGTGATAGACAAATATAAACAATTTTACAAAATGTTTTCAGGCGCAGCCAGAGTAGTAACTATACGAACAATTAACAACAACATTAATTAAGTATGGTGTAGTAAAATTTTCGTATTGAAAACTTTTTCCTTTATGTTTAGCATAAATATACCATTTGTATGTACACGCATACGATCAGAAATCAGCTGTTTGATTTAACTTGTTTGCAGTTAAATTCTTGCTGGATATATAATACATATGTTAAAATTTTCGTAACATTAGCTGAGAAGGCTTGGTAAATACTGGATATATTTACATATATATTTTCTTCAACATAGAAATTGAAACTGATACATATATATATGCATATGTGCATGTTTTCAGTTGAGCTTTTCAAGTATGAATGAAATTGGACTATTTCAAGCGAGTTTCTTGTTTAAACTAATAATTTATCATTTACATATATAAATTTAGTTAGGCAGCTAATACAAATTTATATTTTAAGGGAATGGCGTACCATGCATTTAAATTAATTGCTGGTTTACCTACCAAGAGGATTAAATTCGTAGTTATGACTACGGATGAAGCGGGATTAGTCATCGATGGCGTGAGACATTCCGCTCTCGTTGTCGAAAGAGTGCTAGAGTTCAGTGCAGAAAGAACGACTATTAAAGAACGGATACTGGCCGGCGTTGATAGCTGACCAAGAAAAGCCAGAATCTCTTCAGGAACGAGAAGAGTATTGGGGGAATTCTTCGTAAGGAAAGTAGACATACATACGTGTATATCTTAATCACCAACACCCACAATTGGCTAAATCAAAAGCATGGGGGCATGAACTTCCATTGACGCCCTTTCTGACTGAAAATACACTAAAAGCCATGTTGACAAAACCATATTCAATCTATTATTAACGCCCTATGGCAGTAGTGCGCACATATGTAGCTATATTACTTCATTTTGCTTATGGGCGAACTGCACATATAATGTGAATACTTCTAAAATCTTCTGGAATATGCATGGACAATTTTTGAAATTTATGAAACCAAAATCCCTACTTTTTTACGCGAGTGATTATTTACAAATATTTTAATTCAATATATATATGTGTGTATGTATGCATGTATTCTACCTTTCTGTCTGTTTTTGAGATTCCTTTTGTAAAAAACCGGTTGTGGCATCCTTCAAATTATCCTTAAGGTTTTCATTGCCATTTTGGAAAGGTTTGCCAGCCTCCTGTAGTTTTTTATCTAAGGCATCAGTCACTAATTCCTTTTTCAAAGTAGCAATACTTGATGTTGGTTTTACTGATGGGCTTGATATTGGTGTCGAAGGGGGTGTTGCTGGCGCTGGTTTCTCAATCGGTTTTGCTGGAGTTGGAGCTACCGGAGTAGAGGTGACGGGCTTTATTTCTGGTTTTACTGGTTTGGGCTCAGGTACTGGTTTATTGTCTGTAATTTTGTTTATTGCTGCTGGTTGTTGCTGTGGTTGCTGTAGTGGTTGTTCCTTATTTTCGATGGCATTTTTGCCAAGCTTTATATTTAAATTACCGAAAAACCAACCGAAATGTTTTCTACAAAAATTAAAATAAAAGAAAAAACCAAGGTTAACAATCAATAGTAAATCAAAAGTGAATTAATGAAATAAATGCAATTAAAATTATATTAAAATTAAATTTGAACAATAATAATAATGTAAAGTGGCAATGAAAACTCTAATCTACCCAGTGAACATAGAGGAATATTTAAAAGGTTTCGCTTAAAAATTAATAATAAGCGTAGAGTGTTTTGCGACACTGTATACATGTACATGCATACATATGTACAGTAGTACGAGCGAATAGGAATAAAATAAGTTTTGTTGTTGCTAAAAACATGAGATTTCCGCACATATGCATGCAATATTCGTTTTGACTCAATAACTTAAGTCTAGTAGAGTGAGTGAAAAATATTTTTTACTGTAAACAAATTTTACATAATGCATTACAGACATTTTATACGTAATATTATTTTAAGAATAGGTGAACCCGGCCACGCTTTACTGCGGCTTAGGGTATATTATTATATTGTTGAGGATATGGTACAGCAACCTTAATACACAACAGATATTAAGGTTCTAGGATTGAGGTAATGTCTTTTAATCCTACTTCCAAGAATAATAATACTGCAGCCTTGAAATTCATCTTGTCATCCATTATTAGATGGTTATACAGTCTTCTATTGCATATATGCGTATTTGTAGGGCAATGCTGAAGAGTTTCGTTCTCTACTCTCTCTTGCTTCGGTTGTAAGAGCCCAAAAACGCTTGTAGTGCTTCGAAATTTAGGATCGTCATCCTCTTCTTTTTTCAGGGCCGAAATGCACCCCTTGCAGAAGCCCCAGAAGGCCTTTGTTTCAATGCCTATATCCCAAGTGCGTTAAATTTTCTAAGGCTCTCCATCACCAATTTGGAGTTCTTCAGTCTCTAGGGCTCTTAGCTCAAGCTACGTAAATGTCGCCATTTGAAATTGAATTATAATTTTCATTTTCCAAAAATTTTTCTATCTCACTTTTTAATTAACTACCGCATTTGTAAAGATTTTTTTAAGGCCAGTTTTGTGATTAGCGGTTTAAGATTAAATTGAAAAAAAAAAATAAAAATATATATGTATATACGAGTATAGTATATGTATTTTTTAAATAAAAAAATAAGTTATTCCTAAACTGTTGAACAATACACTTACCAGTCAGGTAAGTCGACAGAAACTGCCATACATAGCCTTACGACCAATATCGAAGAGGTATGGTTAGGAACGAAATAGATAGACTAATCATGATGTGGGTTCTCCTACTTCCATTTTCCAGGCGAAGGTCCACGCCTTAGAGCTGTGTCCAGAGAATGTCTACGGAGAGGCACGCGCGGTGCCAATATTAACATTCTCTGACAGTCAAACAGTTTCTCATTCCAATCAAGGTTGGTCTGGGAATGTTTTGAAACCCTCAACACCCTAGCATCAAGAAACTTTGTTACCTTGATGTGGGTCCCGAGACATGAGGGGCACGAAGGGAATGAAATTGCGATCCCTTTAGAGAAAAAGGGGGCAAAAACTCTCTACATAGGCCCTGAAACTTTCTGCGGGGTCATTAACAGCTTCAAAACTGTCTTTCTGCGTGAGTAGGAAAAACGAGGCCTAATCGATTACTGGAAAAGACTCATAGGTCCAGAACGAATGAAGGCAGAAATAAACCTTAACCTAAGAAGAAAGGACATAAAACTTTGCACTGACCTACTAATAGGACACTGTAGACTTAATTATCACATGGAAAAGATAACTACGATAGAAAACGATTCCTGTAGACTCTGCAAAGACGCACAAGAAACAGCAAAACACGTTCTATGCAACTGCCCAGCAGTGGCATGACGCAGACTAAATTACCTGCGAAATGGGGCTATAGATACAAGCCTCCTGGTATAAATTTAGCCTACAGCAGTTTTAGGATTTATTAAAGCCTAAAACTGTTTGAGTGGCTACATGGCTGCACAATAGATCTCTTCAGGTGGCAGTGCACAAACAGCCGATCAGTATTAATAATAATAATTATTATTATTTTTAAATTGGTGGCAACGCTGTACCAAATTACCTGTGGCTTATATATTAATTATACTAAATGTCTTATATAATTATAATTGCTCCTAAAAAGCAAAAAGTCCATATTAATATTTGAATTAATTTAGTTCATTTCCATTCTTTAGATAGATATATATGTATATGTTCTATCAAAATAAATCTGGAGAATTGCAGCCACACATATAAAAGGTGGCGCAAAATTAATCACCCTGATAGACATCTGCGGTATACAAAGAGAAAATCAGTAGAGCGCGTAAAAGTCAAAATAAAGATTTCCATAAATCAAAACCACATTTTTGTTATTTCGTAAACAAGTTATTAAAAAATAAAATTGAATGGTTATTTTGCGCCACGTTGTATATTTTGGACGAAATCATAATTTCGTATACTCGTAATGTCAAAAATGTTTACTTCAGAATATAATGAACCGAATGATGAATCCTACTTTAGCCAGCTCTGCGTCAAAAATAGTTGAGATTTGTTGTTTTTCATATGTATGTATGTGTACATTTGCGTTCAAGACCTTTTTCACAGCCATGTATGAACGATATTAATTTTTATTTCAGTTAAAAAATAAAAAAATAAAAATCACACCGGCATACGCCGATGCCGTTGGAAAAATAAAATTTTATTCAAAAGAATTTGTTTCAGAGTAAATTTCTGTTTTTTTGTACACATCCCGAGGATGCTGTCTAGTCACCAGTTAAAATCCCATGCAAATCCAGTCAGTAGTTTCGGAATTCAAGTAGGCAAACAGGCAAACGGGCAGACAAAAAAGTAGTCTATTACATTCCCTTCGTCATTCGAAGAAATTTTCGATGTACAAACACGACTTTTCTACGGTTTTATTATAATATAGACATTGTTAAAACTCAAGGCAAGTATAATGCCACAGAAACAGCGAGTTTCTTATATATATACCAGTACCTTATATAAAGTATTGTATTTAGCCGAGCTCCTCCTCCTATTTGTGGTGTGCGTATTGTTGTTTTTCTACAAATGGGAGGATTTAAGCCGCCTTTTTTTGTGAGGAGCTTCCCAATGGCAGAAATACACTCGGAGGTTTGCCATTGTCTGCAGAGAGGCAGTCGCTATTAGAAAAAACGTTTTTTATCATTTGGTGCTCTAAACTTGGGTATTCCCTAATGGTAATCACGCGCCAAACCATTCGATTACGGCAGCCAATTAAATTACTCAGGTCATCAGGTTTGCTATATTATCACTTTAAATCTTAATAAAAACAAGTAAAGAAGGCTAAATTATGTCCGCAGCGAACTTTATATACTCGCTCACACTTTAGTATAATTGATTTCAAGCTGGCTGTTAGTTTTTGGAATTTTACAACTTTCAACTTCAGACGGAAGAACAGAAATTTAGTTTTAAAATATAAAACAGTGGATGAGGTGTTATCCGATCTCCTTACATCGGATCTAAACAAGCCGTTAAGCCGTTATCGACATTCACTCCAAAGTGGTCATGGCACCTCGCACTTTCCAACATTTTACTTGCGTCGCATTTATTTTATTGGGCTCCGAATGTGAACTGAACGAGTAATAAGTATTGGTATTTTTGGTATGGGTTTTGTCACATAATGAACTATACTTTTATAAAAAATTAGTGAAGATTAAGCAAATAAAAACATTAAATACAATGGGCTTTTTAGCCTGAGTGTTTTAGGAGGCACCAAATCTCCTGGTGCTCCTTGACTCGACCTTTTCAAGCAAATAAAAGAAAAATAGTCAAAATAGTTCAACATGTTGAGGTGCTATTATTTGCTTTACATTTTATTATAATTTTTTATATCTATATTCATTTGAATGCTTGGAAATTTTCAAGTTTAAAACTTGTGTTAGAAATATATATATTTTTATTGATTGAACAATTTTCCTGCATTTTCGGTTCATATGTATTTATAGTGAACATACAGTATATGAATTGAAATTAAAACAGAAGCCGAAATGAATTTAAAAGATAAATCGGTAATGACTGACATACATACATATATATGCATATTATCGGAGATTTGCTGAGACTAATCGATTTTTAAATACGAGTACATTTTTTGCATTAGGATGACCCGCAAATAAAAAAACAGAATTGTTCTATGACCAAAAAATTTATTAAATATTTCTATGCATTCTTTTATTAAATATTTGCGCAGACCCGTCAACACTTCGAAGCTTACAATTGAATTTCCATGCGCAAACTGCACTTCTTCGTAGATTTGGTATAAATGTTTACAGTTCGATATTATGTAATCTTCTTACTTCATTTTCCCTCAAAAACGTCCGAAAATGATCTGTATGCTTTATTACAAAAAACAAAAAAATAATTAAAACTATTTTTTATAATAAGAAAATGGAAATTAAAACCGAAAAATGCTTATCTTTTTTTTTTGTTTTTATTTTTGGACTAAGAAATTTTTAAAAGCAAAATTACGTATTATTACATTATTTTTAAATCTTTTTGGAATTGTCTAAATAATTTATTGATGCTATTTGATAACTTTTGCTGTCTCACCTAGAAAATTCTAGTTTTTTCCATATTTGTAATTTAGTGTATAGTCTATATATAGTGTATATAATGTATATATATATTTTTTTTTAATCCATAGGGTTAAATAAAAAAGTGTTTTTATATTAAATTTTTTTGTTCACTATTTTTGGATAAATTTTGTTTTGCTTCATTTTTGAAAAATATCCTCCCAGTTTTTGTTTTCTTGTTTTTGTTCTTGTTATTAATAGTATAGACTATGCTTGAAAATTCCTCTAAGTTGCATAATAGGATTCCCATAACTTTTCGAGTTATGTATATTCCAATATGTACAGCAAACCAATGAAAAATCAGTGCAAAATACTACTCTAACGAAGCGATGATAGGATACCAGGTTTAGCCAATCTGCTATCGTAAAAACGAAATTGAACGAGTAACTTCGGCTGTCAGTCACTGGAGACTCGGCAGCAGAATTTTGCCGGCTCATTTCACACGTATTCACACACTTGTCCAATCAGTCGATGTTCAGACGGCAACGAAGTAGAAGGAGGGTTGGCTGTACTTATTTTTTTCGTACATCACCAACAGAATTTTACATATTTCGTAAAGAAACCACTGTCAAATCCCCTGTTACGTCAGAAAATCAACTGTTTCTTTCAAATTCGCTGAGAGTTGGTTAACCGAATGATTTTGTCCACACCTCTAAACCATGCGTACTCGTATATTACGCCCGTTTGCAATTTGTCGCTACGTACATACATATGTATATTAGTAAGCCGATACACGCTATTAATAAAAAATAATAATTTTCAAATAAATTTCCAAAAACAAAAATATAATATTTGCCAATTTTTATTTTTCACCCTACATGTTATGCAAAAAATATTTTTTTGTTTAAATGCTAAAAAGAACTCAATATATTTTACTTTTAAAATCTCTATACCAAAATTTTCAACATTGAATAAATCTCAAAATAATAAAATTGTTTTTAATTTTCTTCTTAGTTTACTTCTTACTGTACTCAAGTCTACAACCAGTTTATAGAAGGATTGACGACAATGTCCAAAATACTTGAATCTCTTGATAGGGCACCGTTTATATATTAAAACTATAAGTAATATTTATCAATATATTGTTACATTAAAAAGTATTTAAAATTGGTTTTTTTTTATTACTTTTGTGTAAGTATACATATAAGTATAAAAGATAGTTGAAATAATTTTTTTTTTTATAAAGTATAGGTTAACATTTTGTTTTTATTCAAAATGTATAAATATTTTGTATCAAATTTACGGGAAAGTGCATATTCCCTCATGGGAAATTCAATTATAATTTTCAAAGCGTTGACCGCCCGAGTAAATATTAAATAAAACAATAGGTACCTAACTTTTTTTAGCCTTAGAACAAATTTTAGGGGCAGCATCAGAAAAAAAATTTTTATCGAATCATCCTAATGTGCATACACGTATATAGGTATGTATGTAAGTTAGCGTTAATGGATAATAAATAGGTAATTATGTAAGACTTTTAAAATTAATGCATGCCGAACCTTTTTCCTGTCAATTCTGCTATAACAAAAAACAAAAACCATATCGGCGGCAAGATACACATTAGGTCAATTAGTAATACTCAATAAAAATTTTGTTCAGATTGCGCTGTTTCCAACTTGTTGAGGCCGTGCAATGCTCATTTCGTCACATGATTTAACGAACTTATTTTCACTGCTAGGCAATTAACCACTTGTTGTCGATCTCTTTTTTGTGTCTACATTTGCACAATGCACGTATGTATGTGCCCATATTTATATACATACATACATATACAAATTTGCAAATGTGCTAACAATACGAAAAACTGCAATCACTCGCTATGACAGTTAGTCGTAAAAGTTGTGTCGGCATACATATCGATGTAGATAGGCGTGGATATTTATATAAAATAATAAATGTGCACAAGCTTATGGCGTTAGATGAGTAATAGAAGTACCCGGTAAGCACCTTTTATATGAATACACTGCAAGGTTCGCACGTCAGCCGAGAAGTTTCGAGGGTCTGATTTGCTGCGAATAATATGAGTTTTTCATGAAGCACTGTTTTTTTAAATTGACTGTTATTATAATTCGAAAACTTTTCAACGTATTATTCCCAAGTTTATAAGACATACTATATTCCTTTCTTATATGCGCAAAAAATAAAATTGCAAAAAAAAGGATTAAAGTTTGAAAATTTGAAAGATTCCAGACGAATTTCGTTATTTCTAATATTTCACATATTAAATTAAAAAAAACTGGCAAACTTTTAACTTCAAACTATTTGAACACTAGCTATTGTGGCATCCGCATTAGTGTTTTTTGAATGATAATTAAGATGATAGTAGATACTCGTGTTTTTTAAGACATTTCATTAAAGGACGAGGATAATTTAGTAGATTTCGTTTAACTTAATTTGACCCCCTAGTCATTCACAAAATCAGTTCATGTTAAGGGTTTAGCGATAATTTCACATGTCGCCTTGAATAGGATCCAAACAAATAAAGCATATGGCTCTGGAAAAACGTAGGCACCTTAACTTCTGTTTTGAATACATTTTTACCTCACATTTTGGTTTCACATTCTTACCCTTTTACGGACACCAACTAGCCCACCTGCAGCTGCATTCTACTGACAGACGCAGGAGAAGATTCACCAGAGTAAGTTTTCTACTTAAGCCTGGGTACTTTACGGGAGTGGGAAATTCTGAGCTGCTTGAACCTTATGCAAAATAGGCGAATTGCAGTTAGAAACATTGTCCACTTGCATGAACTTTTGGGCACGGAATTAGCGCAACCGGAAACTTTTATAATGAAATAATGGAAAATCCCTCATTAAAAGCCATCTGCCGTTCGGAGGAGGCAAAACTGCAGGCTCCTACAGTTGAGGAACAATATTGACACGCACATCACACATTGGAGAAGGAGTCTATTAAATGTGGTATCGGAAAGCCAGCTGATTTTTGTTTTGATTTTTTTTTTCTTTCACCCTGTAAATTCGGATGTCGGCACAAAATTTAATTACGAAACGTATTACTTACATTCAAATTCGTAATTTGAAAACGGACATTTTGTAAAGAATTTAAATTCAAAAGTTATTATGAACATTTTAAAAGCATTTCAGCACGACAAATAAATTGATTTCTTTCTTCTATTTTGCCTTCAAAAATAAATCACTGGTTTGTTTTATAATTTGACGTGACATTCTAATGTACAAAATGTTGTTGTTGGCCTAGTGCCACCGCCTTTAATGAATTCGCCTTGGTATCACTTACATATATGCAAATTGGTTTTTGTTAAAACTATTTACAATATGTGACAAAAAAAAGAGTTTTGTGCTCGATAAAAAACAATAAAAACGGTAACTATTTGGTGGTAGCAATAATTTTTAAACTTTATACATTAATTTCTATTCATAACGTAACAAAAGCTGAACTTCGAGGAAGAAAATGTAAAATTTCCAGGAAAACAAAACTAAAACTCATAGGTTATGGTGAAATCAAAACTTTTTCGTCATCAAACAAGCTTAAAATAGAACTAAATTTCCATGCTACAAATCGGACAGTTCGATACAGGTTGGTAGAAGCCGGATTATTAGCAAAACACACAGAACAGTACCGTTGTTGAATTTACAGAACAAAACAAAAATGCTTCAATTTGCGTCCGAATGGCAGATGGTTCGTTATGAGGAGGTTTTCCATGGTAGAAATACACTCGGAGGTTTGTCATTGTCTGCCGTGGGGCGGACGCTATTAGAATATAACTTTTCTGTCAATTCGTGTTTCGTGCGGGCTTCTAACCTGTGCACTTCCGAATGGTAGTCATTCACCAACCCATTCGGATACGATGTCCGCCTTTGCAATTACTACGTGTACATTTTTCCTTCTTGCATTTATGAATTGCTGGCAAAACAAAAAAACAAAAATAAATTGGGTGTCTTTTGTGCCAAAGCGCTAATCGAATCATTTTTCCTAATTTTCAGTGTTGTTCTGCAATGCGTGTGAAATCAATGAAAACCCATAGTGACCATTTTTAGAGGTGTGCTCAGACCGTTATTCGGCTCTGAGCGAATTTGACAGAATCCAAAAAAAAAACTGAGGTTGTGTTGATGACCACTGATTGGACGAGTGTGTGAATATGTGTGAAATGATCGTGCAGAATTCGATTGCCGAATCCCCAAGTGACGTGGCAGCCGTCTGAAGTAACGAAGTGTCATTGTGTTAATTTTTTTGTATATCACACGTATAACACATTCTTAGTTTTTTGGTAAAAAGTCGATTCTGCCAAATCTTTTCATCATGTAGTGCCTCTACCATTTTCTTGGTGCGAGTTCCTCGATATAAAGATGAGCTACCATCGTTGTTGTCTTCATTTTAATATTCAGGACAATCTTAGAACAAGGTGAGATTAATTTTTATAAATGGTGATTTTAACTCTACTAGATTTCATAATTCCGCAGAATAGATAATTCTATTCATGCATCGAAATCTTATGGAAGAAAACTCGACTTATGTACAAACATAATTAGCGCGGGAAAATGGCCTGTTATGAAGTACATATTCGTATCCAACTTCATCTACATACAAGGCGGCGCAAAATTAATCATCATAATTTTGTTGTTGAATAACTTGTTTACTAAGTAAAAAGAAAAAAAAAAATGATTTGAATGATGGAAATCTTTATTTTGACATTTAGGCGTTCCATTGTGTGTACGTTTGTATACTGTAGCTCTCTAGCCCTCAAGTTTCAATTAACGTACGACGCCATTTACAAAAATTATAAATCTTCCGATATAGTCCGGGAGCCAGGGGTCATTTTGACCTCATCATTTCATGCCGACTGATTTTAATACTGAAGGCAGACACCATCCAATGGATAACGAAACCAACCGTCAGCTGGTTCAGTAGCGGTGGGTACGTGTCGAAAAAAAGTTTTTAACAACTCATTTAATACCGGCTGACATTTTTTTTTTGTGTATTGTTGACATTTAGTAGAATAAAAAAAAAATAGTCAGCTGCGCTGTAGAGTGGGGAAAATACGTCAGCTGAACAGGCGAACTTGTAAAATAAATTAAAAAGTAAAACTACTTTATGCCGATGGAAATTTCTTTACATAATTTTGGACACATATGAAGATATAATAATGATGGCCAGCTACGTTTATAGCGGTGGGAAGACCGACAACCGAAGCATTGAAAATTCCGCGCGCCGCCGAGATGTATGAACGCAACAATACATGGAAAAAATTTCAGCCGGTATAAAATGAGTTGATAGAGATTTTTTTTCGACACATTTCGTACCCTCCCACAATCACACCCACCGCGGGTGCGCCAGCTGACGTTCACTTTCGTTATTCATGAAAGCTAGATCACAAGTATAGTCAAGAATTTAACGGTATAAAAACGCAGTCCAAAATCGACCCCTGGCTCCTGGACTAATAGGATGAATAATTTTACGCCACCTTGTACATGCATGCGCATATGGGATTATGTTTTCATGGCTAAACACTTGGTACAGTAAACCCTTTTTTCGATCTTCGTTCAACTTATATTATTCTGCTTTTTAATGTTAATTGGGTATAAATGTACCAGACACACATATGTATGCATGTGCGTATATATATGTAGATGTGAATGTGAATTGCACAATCATGTACCTGTGTTTGCCTACCTGCACTCTTTTGTTGGTTAATTAGCACAGCAACTAAGTTTATAAAATTTTGAATAATTGTTTGCGATTAGCAAAAGTGTTAGTAAAATTTAGAGAATGACAACAACAAGAAATATGGAATAAAAGAAGTTTGGAGTACCCTGATGAACTTCTGGAAATGTGAGAATTTGCAATGTTTGTTTTTTCGATCAACCAAGAAATGGTCTACGTGACAATGTCGGTATACGGGGGAATTTCTAATACACTCTTGGATCTACAAAGCAATCACGATTTGGCATATTCTCAATTAGTGTGTAGGTTACTGTATATAAATATATGAACGTACACTCACATAATTGTAAATAAAAATGTGTTAACGATTGCAACGATTCATATACTATATTGTACAAATCAACTCATTGGGTAGGATTACATAATTCGTTAATGGATCTGAACTTTTGCATATACATATGTATGTATGTACATATGGAATGGAAATGTTACGTACATACGTGAAATTTCATGTAATTATAATACATTCACATATACATACATAAGTAGATGTTCTACTTTTTCGTGCTTAACTCGTGCGAGATTTCCCGTACAATATTTCTCTCCCAAAATCTGAGATTATAAAATAACCCTTTTTGTCAAAGTGTCGAATACTTGCTGGTGGAGGCGAAAATATCTGCGTACGAAGCTTAACATTAATTTTAAAGTCGTTTCGATTGACGATTATCAGGTGAGGAGATATTCAGTTACATACATACATATATGTATTTACATATACATACATATATGTTTTTTTCATGCAGTACAAAAAAAAATGTTATTTCTTCAATGTATCCACCTAACTTTCAACGTCATTTGAAAAATCTAGCAACACGGCATTGTCGCTCTTTTAACACCGCATGCAATGGTTGTCTCCATTGGCGGTATATTGTCTGATAAATTTATTAAGATCAAAACTTTAGTTTCTGGAAAGGTGGGGTAAAGTATCTATCAGATCGTGTCACTTTCACTGAAAAAACCTATTGATTAATTAGGTTGCGTTTGATAACTCAAAAATTCCCAATTTTTGCAATCCATCACTGTAAACTTGGGAGGGTAAAGTGGCAGTTCGATGCTCGAGAAATTTTAGCCATAAAAAATTATCTATCACGAAGATATATGATATGGTATGTATGTAAAAGTACGTTCACATATGCATTAATTACCAATAAATCCACAAAATTAATCTACCCACATATGGCAATCAGTTGTGAAAGGTTTTTTTTATATAAATTATTTTGGTGGAATATTTCGGTGTTTTTGGTTTGTTTAATTATTACTAACGATATGAGGAAAATACAAAGAGAAGAAATAGCTTATTTAATTGCGCAATTGGCTGCTAATAATAAACAGTTGGAGAAAATCCGTAAGCGACGTTTACTGAGGTTGCAAAAAATTATGACAGTAATACGCATGCCGTTCGGAGTCGGCTTGAAACTGTAGGTCCCTCCATTTGTGGAACATCATCAAGACACCCACCACCAATAGGAGGAGGAGCTCGGCCAAACACTCAAAAAGGGTGTACGTGCCTTTTATGGACACATGCTCTTTTCTGTAAAATGAATCCATAATTAATAATATTTATTAATAATTTACAGACTTGTTTTCTTTGCCTGCGTCCATTTCATTTAGTTTTTATTTTGATGTTTATCCTTACATTCGTAATAATAATTATCGATAATACAGGGTTGTATGTCAAAAAATATGATTATCATCTAGGATTATTTTATAATCTCAGATTTTCGGAGAGAAATTTTGTATGGGAACGTATTATAAATGTCTATGATTGTACTTTTTGGAAACAAACAAATTTATTTTTTGAGGAATCTTGTATTTGTGCATATTTGCTTAGGTTCGAAATTCGCAGTTTATAGTTAGAAACGATAAAATGGAAAAATTATCAATAAAAAAGGTGAGTATGTACTTATGAATACAAAATATATTTATGCTATTTGGCAAGTGATGCCAAATTTTCCGTTCATTAACTATTTTGCTATTATTTTTGGGAGAGTATTTTCGCCTACGCTCTTGATTTGGATTGATGGCTGGTAATGGCTAATTTGGTTGTCGCACACAACTTTAGTGTCCAAAATTTCTTGTCGCGCCAAGACTTGCACAATATTAGCATTCGTTGGTTTTTACGAATGTGCATTTGCGAATATCCGCAACATTCCTAGTATGTACTTATGTATTTACATATATGCGTATACAGTGGTCACACAATTTATTCGTACACCTTGCGTAATACGTAAAAAACTTAAGCTTTGCGTAAAATATTTGCTGTGACAATACATACATATGTATATTACTTTAAGAATGTTACATTCCTGATGAATTACCGCAAACAAAACTCCCATTATTTCAACTCACACTGAATGGTTCCAAGGAAAGCAGGCAGATGTCGCAAAATGCAGCTAAAGATTTATTCGTGCGCTTTGTGCTTTTACTAATATTGCTGAAAACGAAAAAAGATTTGTTTTTCTTAGTTTTTATCACCGATGCAGTTTCAGTTGCGCGTAATATCTCGCTTGAACGTGACAAATGGGACGAAGTGCGGATTTACCACTAGACATCCGTAAAATTGTAATTAAATTGTGAAAACAAGTACCTACGCGAAATTGATAAAAAATTGGCTAAGCCCTACATTTCAAACATTAATAGAAAGACGAGATTGAAGTTCGCCAAACGCTATATAAATGAGCCAGATTCTTTTTGGGAAACATACAGTGATGAGTCGAAATTTAATGTTTTCGGATCAGATGGGCCTCCAAACGTTGGAAAGAAGATACTTATTTTTTTTTTATATTTATCTTATACCTACCGTTAATCAAGGAGGAGGAAATGCAATGGTTTGGGGGGTGCATTAGCTGCATCTGGGGTAGGAAAAATGGTTTGTATTGATGATAAAATGGACAAACATCTGTATTTAAACATTTTGAAGAAAAATTTGCATGATAGTGCCGTTAAACTTGGACTGGATGCTAAAGGCTTCTTATTTCAACAAGACAATGACCCCAAAACGCTCATCTTATCTTGTGCAAGAGCGGCTTATTTACCATTTTTATTTTGTACATATGTATGTATGTATGTCCATATGTACATTTTCTTTGGTAGGGGAAGGCCCGAAATACACAATTTTTTCGCCTCGCGTAAACAATTGGTTCAATAGAAAAGGTGTATTGTGTCACATTTGATAAATAAGTATGTATGTACCCATGTATGCGCGTATGTATGTATTATACATACATAAAATTCCATTGAATATCATTTCCGTGGAACTTTATGCAATTTTTATATGTATTGTGTGAAAAACGAAATTAAGTGCGCGGATGCATTTCGAATGTTGACTGTGTCATACGGAGAAGCTACTTTGGACCAAAGCAACGTTTATCGGTGGTACAAAATGTTCTCAGAAGACCGAGAAGATGTGAACGACGAAAAGCGTGCCGGACGTCCGAACATTTCAACAACAGACGAAAAAATTGATGAAGTGATGAAAATGGTATTGGCCAATCTTCATATCACCGTTAGAGAAGTTGCTGAGCACCTAGACATATCGATTGGCTCGTGGCATTTGATTTTTTTCAATGATTTGGGCATGAGACGGGTCGCCGCAAAATTCGTACCAAAACTGCTCAATTTCGCCCAAAAGCAGCATCGCATGAACATTGCTAATGGGATGTTAGACTCTGTCCGCGACGACCCAAATTTGCTCCAGAGGGTCATAACTGGTGACGAATCATGGGCTTATGGTGATGACGTGGAAACCAAAGCTCAATCGTCTCAATGGAAGCTGCCGCACTAACCAAGACCGAAAAAAGCGCGCCAAGTTGGGTCGAATGTAAGTTTTGTTTACCGTTTTCTTCGATTGCAGAGGCAATGTGCATCACAAGTTCTTGCCACAGAGTAAAACGCGACTTTTTGACCCAGATCTTGCGCCTGTGACTTTTTCTTGTTCCCGGCACTGAAGAGGCCCATGAAAGGACGACGCTACGCTACGATTGACGAGAAAAAAACGGCGTCGAAGGAGAAGCTGAACAAGATAAAAAAAATGATTTTTCGAAGATTGGAAAAAACGTTGGTAACTCATGGGGATTACTTTGAAGGGGACAAAATAGATATTAATGAATAAATAAATACTTTAAAAATAAAAAACACAAAATTCGCGATACTTTTTGAACACACCTCGCAAGTAGTTATTCAGCTATGCATGCATGTATGTATATATTGTAATTATAATTACAATTTTATATATGCATCTGAATATATGCGATTTTTTAAACGCAGTTTTGGATGCGTTGTTTTTTTTTGTGCAGCTTCTGAGGAATGCATATACCACAATGTTGTGATCCGCAAAACAACTAAGTTTTTCAGGATGAACACTTGCACACATACATACATACGTATGTACCAGAGACCGGCATCGAGTTGTCTCGCGCCGTCTCCTGCTTCATGCTTTAAATTTGCTACAACTAAACAAAATCGTCGCCAGCTTTGCAGGCAGCTCCGAGACGCAACATTCTATTTTTGAGTTTATGTAGTTGGCGTGATCGCCGATTTGTATTGTTGTGTATGCGTATTAGGTATGCATGCAAAGAACAACACGACATCAAGCAGCGTTTCAACGAGTGCATGCAAAGACAAACAATACTTGAAGGTCTCGAGTAGGTCGGGTCACAAAAGGTTTCGAGCCTTTATTTCTTCACCCAGTTGTTGTTGTTTCTCATAAGAGAAATCGTTTTTGCATATGGCAATAAGGCTGAGCCCGAGTAAATGATCGAGTATACACAAAATCCATAATGGAAAGAATAATGGATGTCGCCTATCGTGGTGCCGTTACTTTGCTCTCAGCAAATTTGACAATGAGTGACGTCGTATTAGCACCAGTATGGCCAGATTGCCATTTTCGTAACTTGATTTAGCATTTTTTGTTTGTTATTTAGTGTCGGAGTTTTAGTTCTCTCTTTATGACATTTTTCTAGCCTGTTCTAATTAAAATTTACATTTTTTAAAAATTAGTTCAATAATTTACTTAGTTTTATTTAGCTTTACTTTTTTTAACATCTGGTCGCATTGCCCGCGATCGAGCTATTGCAGTGTTGCCTAGCTTTGGATATAAAAACGCACTCAAATGCCTATTTAAAGAAAATAAAATACCAAATTTTTATTGAACGACTTAAAGAACTTTGTATGCGTGACAAATTGTCTTTAAAAAGTGCGTTTGTTTTTTAATTAGTAGTGTGTTTTGGTTAAGAGCAATTTAATTTATGAGTTTTTTGTTAAAAGAAACTCTTTTGTTAAGAGAACGACTTTTTTGCTACATTTGGGGTTATGTAACGAGATAAGGTACTCTTTTTGTAAAAATGTCGTAATGGTTTCTTCAGTAATTTCTGGTATTTTGTTACTTATTTTTACTATGAATACATCCCTTGATGCCCTACATATGTCCCGATTGAGGACCGGAAGAAACGATTACACCTCTATGGTTTTAATTCGCATTCAGTAAATCCAAACGTTTTTTTAAAATGTGTAAAGTGGTTTTAAATGTTAAGAAGAGTTGAGAGAAGAACATTTAATATTCTTGCATAACTTTAAAGTGAGCAAAAAATTAAACTTGCACTTTCAAAATATCAAATTTTATAAGAATCAACAAGTTTTCATTAACACTAAAATCTTTTCAGAGTGACCTTTTTTAACATTCTTTTGTTTAATAATACAGTTTTTTTTAACTTACAGTTTCGGTAGCTTTAAATTAAAAAAATAAACAAAACCACAAACTTAAATATTTTCGCATTTTGGGTATAAAAAAGCTCTAAATTTATTGCGAAGAGCAAATGGTTTGCAACATTGCATAATTCAGCGAATGCGACGTCACGCACTTTTTGATGGGCGCAATCTTGTTTCTATCATTCTTGCACAAAATCTAGGTATCCGTTGCAGCTCTCTGAGTATGTACATATATGTGCTTTAGGCTTCATGAATGGAAAGAGATAATCTTTAGAAGTAATTTTTGCTACTTTTTTTGGATAATCTGGTCACGCTGTAGTACTCTACTGTATGAATGAGTGATTTTTTACATTAACACGCTGTCCAATAATAACAATCCGAAAATAATTAATTGGTGTTAGGTCAAACATATAGGCGACCCTATTTTCGATGTAATACTTTTTCTTGTTTCGTTTCGTATTCATTTTATTTTAATTTTTCTCCTTTCGGTTGTTAATTTGAACTTGATCATTCCCCCCAAACTTCACCAGAATATTTATATTTCATGCATTAATTAATTGAGTCAATATATTTTAAGTTAAAAAATCTCATATGTGAACATTTAACCATCCACTATTTCTTGATGAAAAAAATGTGCATATTTTGTTACATGTACGAGTAAAATGTTTAATGTTTCACTTAAGTTCAGTAAGAACTTCAGTAACTAAAAACTATCTTCAATATTTCCGTTGTACCGCTGAAAAGCTCATTTTAGAGGGCAGTCATAATAAATAAATATAAAGAAACGGCACCGCTCTTGTAAAGGAATACAAATTTCAAAAAACACTAAATTTAAAAAAGAATCGAAGAAAACCTTTTTTCAGAATAGTTTTTTATTAACCAAGTTTTATTATTGCAAATTTATACAATAGTATTTATAAATTTATAACGATTCTGTAAACCAAGTATGCCTTTATACACTTTAAATGTACAAGTTATGTAAATAGATCACAAATTATTTCCGAAATCTATCTCCTCATCATTTTCAACTTCATTTTTATTAACTTCAAGCCATATTTTGAATTTCGATAAACATGTTTACTATCGATTCACAGCATCTGGTCAATTGTAATGTTATACTAAAATTACCAAGAATTTTCCTAGCAAATTTTAATAATTTAAAATTTTTAATGAAAATTCGTCGAACTTCTATACATCCTTTTTACTTCAAGAAGGAACAAACAGTTACGAATTTTGCTTTTAAAAATATTCATTGCGCTGAAAACTCGCGCAACTTCTGCATTTGAGTCTGATAATGATAAGAGGCGAATTACCAAATTTGCCATCTTTTCAAATGGATTCAGGCCAGCTAAGTCTTTATACCTACATCTTAACTTGTAGCCATTTCAGTGAATTTAAATTTTTAGATTCTGGCACAGCATTAAATATTTCAAACTATCTCATGTTTTTAACTATCAGAAATGTATTTAAATTGCATTTGAGTTCAAAAAAGAAGCACTAAAGCATTACGTTTTGAATCATTTTTTTGGGGCTTTAATTTTCAAAAAGCACTAAATCTGTATAAGTTGGCAAATATAATAAAAAGCGTTGAGCTTATTTTAGGCAAGCGCAGTGTTATTGCAGAGTGCCTAAAAATATGCAATATTTCAGTTTTGTTTTGTTCGAATTCCACCAGTAAAAAACATATTAGTTTGAATTTCGCGGCAATTGTTAAGAAATCAAAAATTATTTCAGATTTAGATTTAATTAATTAGCTGAAATTACTGTGACTAGCACAATAAAGCATTTTTTTAATTGTGCTATTATTACTAATAGTGGGCCAATTGGCTTTGTTTATGTATCAGTTTGTATGCCAGATAGATGCTTTTCAGCAATTTATGCATCCATTGAAATATTAGTATACAAATTAGTATGAAAATTAAAATTTTTTACGTTTAATCAATGTATATGTATTTTATATGTACACTCGCCAGAAAAAGTATACGTACACAAAGAAATGAAAGCAAAATATTAAGAAATTCATTGTAAAAAACTAAAACATTTTAAACTTTTATGAGAAATATTTAGTCAGTAATTTTTGTACAATTTCTATACGGATTTTCCTAAGTACATCTTTAAGAATAAAATTTTACAAAACAAAAACAAAAATCTTTACTTCCACGAAGCAGAAAAAGTTTCCGTCAGGGATTCCTCGCAGTATGCAGTGGTATATATATGCCCAATAACGGTTTTATTTTAGTTTGTAATTGATTTTGCTGTGACTACATTACTTTGGAGCTATTTTGCAGTTGTTGTGTACAACAAATAGCGATGGCCTTCAAAACTAAGGAAATTAGTGTAGACGAGAGAAAAATGATCCTGGAACTTTGAAATGAAGGCAAATCTTTCCGTGAAATTGGACAAATCATAGGAAGAACTCACTCTTCTGTGTAGTATGTCGTGCAAACATACAATACAACTGGTGCAATTGTATCCAAGCCACGGTCTGGTCGGCCTAGCAAGCTGACCGTACGTGAATTGCAATCAGTGAGAAATAATCCTCGAATTGCGGCTTCTCAAGTATGTAAAAACATTTCAAATTCCTTTGGCAAGCCTGTGCACGGTGATACTGTACCTAAAATAGTTAAAAAGATGGGTATCGCGGACGTAGAAAACCGTACATATCCGAAATCAACAGAAAAAAACGCATGGATTTTGCAAACGAATATGTTAACAAGCCTCCAGAATTTTGGGAACGTGTTCTATTTTCGGATGAAAGCAAATATTGAATATTTGGTATTAAAGGAAGAAACCTAGTGTGGCGTAAGAGCGGTACCGCACTCGAAAAAGAAAATCTTGTGCCAACGCTGAAACATGACGGGGAAGGTGTGATGGTCTGGGGCTCTATGGTGGCGCAAGGAGTTGGCAAACTTGTTTTTATTGAGTCAACAATGGATCAATTTTCTTATTTAAATATTTTAAAGACTAGTATGATGCAAAGCGTTCAACTTGGTGCTTGGTGATGATTTCTGGTTTTAGCATGATTTTGATCCCAAGCATTCGGCATATAATGTTAAGCTGTGGTTGCTGTACAACACAAATCCCCGCCCAATCTCCAGACCTCAATTCTATTGAGCATTTGTGGGATTTACTGGAGCGCAGGGTCCATCAGCACAGCATCACCTCCAAGGAAATACTTAAAAATGTTATAATTAATGAATGGAGCAAAATTACCAAAGAGGATACTTCTAAATTGATCCATTCCATGTCACATCGACTTGCGGAGGACCTCAAGCGGAAAGGTTATCCCACAAGTTATTAACACCGTTTTTTTGTTTGTTAAATATGAATACTTTAACCTTATATTGCAATATACGAATACTTTTTCTGCTTCTTTCTGTGATTTTATCGACATTTTCCTTAACATCAAAAATGGCTGAACGACATGGACCAAACCAAAATTGCACGTAGTTAGTTGTTACAGTATGGACACCATACTGGGCCTGCCTGGCATTTTCGTCTTCATCAAAGAAAAACTGTAGAATGTACCGAATTTTCTCTTTGTTGACTTTCATTGTTAACACCCTGTAACTCACAACTGGATGGTACAAACAAAAAGAGCGAAATAATTTGTTTAGTGTGAAATGTCACCTTGACAGCGAGCATAAACTTTAAATTGTTTGATCGATACTTTACGAGATTTTTTATTGGGGGAAGTGCGCTATTTCCTTATGCATAGCTGTATGTATGTATATATATGTATCTATATTATTGGAAAAAGTCATCCAATGAAAAATGGTTTAATCAAAATGAACTAAATGAATCAGTAATCACATTATTTATCTTTAAAATTAGCTTATTTATGCTAAAAAATTTCATTTGTATATACAAACATACGTGTATAGGTATGTATGATATGCGTGTATGTAGTGAAAACAAGGCTTGCCGTTCTGCTATATATTCTAATTTTAGGAGTTGCAATTTATATGTACTTACCTTATTTCATCGATGGCAAAAGACAAGTACCACAACGCAAACATTTTTCTGCAAAAATATAAAAGGTTAAAGCGTAAATTTATATTTAACAAAAATCAGTTGACTATTAATCATTTATTTTTATTGATGTTGCAAATAACTACAACAGTAAATAATATTTCTAAAACGCGGTGTATGAGTTTACGTTCAAAAGATCACAAAAATCAAATTTTTTTTGTTTCTCGGAAAAATTTGGGTTCACTTTAAAATATAGATTTTATGTGGTAACGCTACATACTCAGTTTTTAGCTCTTATCAATTTAATTTTTTAAACGGCTTTAAAGTTTCAAAGGCGAAAAAGCATAAACATAGACATCCATTGCGTATACTTGATTTCATAGGGAAAAGATCAATTAATTTTTATACGTGTTTTTAAAAAACAGTAAGGAGTACAAAGTTAAAGTAAGTACATAAGCGTATGTGACATATGTTTTTTCAAATTTCAAATTCAAAGATATTTAAGGACATATATTTTACGGAATTTGTATTATATATGTTCTGGCGAAATGTACACAGAGTTTGTTTTAATAGATGGATATACCCTACTTCGTTTTAATTTCATAGAGTGAGTATAAGTATTTAAAATCACTTTTGAAAAATTTAGTCATGTCAAACTTTAAAGCACTTAAAACTAAATTGATGAAAACAAGAAAAACTGAGTACGCGGCATCCATTATCATAGCATCGCAGTTCGGGGTGAACCATTGCTTCCGTTACAAGTCACATTCACGTCACTCGGCCATCAGCTTTTAGTTTGATAACAGATATGGCCATAGCTCCAAAGTCGCCTTCAATGTCATATCTCCATCGTTTTCTCGGCCGGCTTCTTCTTCTGTCGCCTTGTGGACTTGTTTTGAAGATATTTTTTATAGCTCTATCGTTGCTCATTCGTAGAATATGGTACACATTCTTTGAGCTTTGATGTACTTGATCAGATTTGCACCCCTAATAAGTGTGTCTAACACTTCGTTGTACGGAATGTACCGTTCCATATATTTTTTTACAATCTTTCTTTCAAAATAATTTAATTGATCGGTTTCATAGGATTTCAGCTCCTAGACTTCGCACCCGTATGTGAGTGCATGTCTTATGACAGTTTGTATATTCGAAGTTTCTTCGCTCAGCACAAATCCAAGGTACCTAAATTCATTGACTATTTCAAAACGATAGTTGCCGATTTGTAAGTTATGTGTTGCGTTGCGTGCTGCACCTTCCATATACATATATAATATTTGGTTTGCGGCATTACTTTGTAAAATTTATAGTTTCCTGGGTAAAGTTGACGTTCGATGTTAAAATACAGTACAAACTCGTTTCTTGCACGCACTAATGAAAACAGAGCTCGATCCAAGACTCGATATTGTTGGTTGTGAACTGATATACTTTAAAAAGTTCTCGATTTTTAAGATGCTAAAGCATTCAAAATTGAACGAAGATCAACTGACAAAGCTCACAATTACCATTGTTGCATTGCAGGCATAAAATGCCTGAAATAGCAGAACGGAGAAGCAGCGGAATTCCTTTTGAAATTGAGAGGTGCTGTGTTATTTCACTTTGAATACAGAAATCGTTAACGAAATAAAAACCATACTTGTAACCTGTAATATATGATAGAGAAGAAGCGATATTTCGTCGAACCATAGGAGATTTCAGCCTTAAAACCAAAAATGCTGATACTGGGCTGAAAGTAATCAACCTTCTCTTCGTATGGTTTATTGTAAAAAGAAGATATATTATCAAGCTATATCTACAGTATAAGGAAGTTCAGTTCTTCTTTAAAGCAGAAACAAAGAAAGGGCAAAAATGGAAGACACATCAAAAATTATGCTTAGAGTTGTGTTACTCTGACAAAATTATGTTCAAAAAATTGTAGCAGGTTACACCAGCCATCTAAAACCCATTCATTTAACACCCGTTTCCTTTGGCCAAGACCTTCAAAACTGCATGTTTCCTCGGCCTACCGTTAGAGGAGTTTGACGTCGACGACCGATGAGTTCGCTGCGATTAGGGGAACCCGGTGGTCTAGAGCTCGAAAATTTCACCTATTTTAACGATTTTTTTTTGCCGTTAAAAAATAAAAAAGCGATATTTCAGCTTTTCGTGTTTATTACTACATTTTTTGAGCATACAAAATTTTTTTTATATTTATTTTAAAAACAATATTTATTATTATAAAAATGCCGCTGAAGATGACCCTCTCTAGAAATCGGACCCGAACGGCGTAGGTAAGACACAAAATTCAAGAAGATTCTTAATCATATAGCGTGCAGTTATAGTCGAAACTAGAACAAATTGAAAAAAAATTAAAAATTGACACGCAAAATCGTAAAATCGGGTATTTTTCACTAGTTTTTTAGTGTAAAAATAGAAAATTATTTAAATAAAATTATGATTCTAGTTCTGACGAAGGCCATACATGTTGCCAACAACACATTCAAATTTCAAGTAATTCCGTTGACTCTTTTTTTTCATCCCCGCCGTGCCGAAAAAAGTTGTTTTTTTAACTATGTTTATTTGTAAAGATTTCGTACATAAATTGGCTTAATCTAAATAAACAAGATTAATAAATTAAAACAAAAATTTAAGGTACAATATCCCAAGTTGAGCTCTCTGCATCTGTGACTAACATTGTTATATACTCTTGATAAGAAAGCTTGCACATTAATCATTAATAAACATAATGAAAAAATTAAAAAAATATTATAGATGTAACAAATTTAAGGGGTATAAGATAAAAACAGACGATAGAAATTAAAAACAAAAACCTAATATTACATACATATGTATATTATTCCATTTGCCACCAAAATTTTTGGCATTTAATGTCTTCGAAAGCTTTACGATCTTTGAAAGGTGTACCCATATCGAATCTAAGTTCATTTCCGTCAGGTTTAGAGGTTTTTACGATTTATCTATAGCACTGCGATATCTGTGGTATAATATCGGTAGAGTCTCATTTGCACCAATTTGTTTTTGTCTAGATAGATAAAGGCCTCAGCAGAGATAAATTATAGTTCTAGAGAGTTTTTTATGTACTCTTCGTTAGTGTAGAAGGACCCATTTATGAGATTGTTCATATTGCAGTTCAGGCATCTTTGTGTTTCCTTATGGGATATGAGATTAATCATGTATTCTGTGAACTTTAGATATTTTATAGAGGTGACTATTATGATAGAATAGTATTTTGTGTAATCACTTTGAGGACCGGAAAAAGTCGTTTCGCGATAAATGAGTTTAAAGTTTGATGTACAGAGGCGCGCAGACCGCTCTCTACCTAGTTAATGGGCTGTAGAAGCTATAATATTGAGAATTTCCGCATGAAATTTCACAGTATTTTCTTAAGATACTATAATATGAAATATCGAAAAAAATCGATTTTTTGAAATTTCTAGATCATGGGGTCCCCTTAACAGGTCTTTGTAAACTGCTACAACATCTACAACAACTAGGAAATTCGCTTGAAAAATTTAATTATGGACGAGTATAAAAAAAATAGAGATTTGGTAACAGATGCTTGCAGCCTATTTAGAGTGTATTTCATTGTTCTCAGTTGGAATAGAAGCCGAAAGTTTAAAAGATATACTACATACATACATACATACATATGTATGTATAACACAAATGCAATGCAGTGTCGTAACTCGTAATCGTGAACACTGCTATTAAATGTACGAGTATGACTAACTAAAACACACATCACAGCCTAATCATGCTGACAATTTGAGTTTGTTCATACCGCGTATTTATAGCCAGAAACTTTTGTGTACATGCAGACTACTCACATGCGACAACTGTGCAGGGTAAATAGAAAAATGTGTTTTTCTTTTGTTTTTGGTTTTCGTAGAAAAGCTTGCAAGCGAAATTTGCAGGAGCATGCACGCAGTTGCGTACATATTATGTATACATATGTAAGTGTATGTATGTATGCATGCTTCCAAAAATAAATATGCCAAGGGAGATACTCAAAATGGTTTATTTACAAATCGATTTCTTCAGATTTTCCTTCAATCAGCGCCAACTTTTCGTTTAATGGCGTGCTGAAAGTCTTTCTGTACTTAATGACTTTTCCCTCTCTCTATTGCTAACATGTACCGCATCGTTTGGTTGCAGGGTGTGCAAGTGTACATTCTTATTTATTTATATGGCTTCCCTGCCAAAATGATTACTTTTTAATTTGTCGTAGATCTTATACAGCTTATCTATCAATCTTGCTATATAACCCAATGCGTACCACAACTCCACTTCATTGTTGCCGTCAACCAAGTTCCCCCACTATGCATTATGACAGTCATGGGGCTTACAAGAATAATTTTTGATTTCCATCTCTTGAGTCCAAAGCAAATAGTACTTGTTATATCTAGCGCTCCTTAAACCAATTTGCAAATTTGAAACTGTCACTGACACCTCTGCGAGTTGTCTTTATTTAACAGGCAGTTCCACGTTTCATGGGGTGAAATGTGGTTTATATGTATGTTGATATCAGCATCTTTAGCAATTGACGATGTTCGCCAAAAAATATACGCCACTAAAACATACAGAGCAATTAAGGTAGAACTTAAGAAGTTCTAAACGATTTTCGGGAGTTAAGTCTACGCTTTTTTAAGAAAATTTCACTAGTTTTTCGATAATTCATAGAGTTCAGAAAAGGTTTTACAGACTTGAAAATATTATAGTATAATATAAAGGATATTTATTAGACTGTATATATCTACATCGTATCAAACAATATCTCAAAATATCTATGTACGCTAGTAACTAGCCACAGAATGCACCGATTTGCAGTTTGAAGATAATCTCTTCCGCAAGATTTCTTTCGACAGAAAATGCATAAACTTACAAAAGATCAGGGTTTGGCATTTTGCATTACCACTAATTCTTTAGTGGTTTAAAGGTTTCACTATCAATAAATCTTCAGTTTTTCAGTGTTTTAACTATCCGCTTATTCCATTAATGATTTAGTGCATCTTGCCCAATCCTGCAAAATAGCCATGTTTATAAGCCGAAACTTGTTAAAAAAGCAAACAATTAATTTAGAACTTGCACCAAATCAAAAATGAATCAATCGATTGCTTACTATCACTTTGCATTAATAAAATTTATCAATTTTTTTCTGATAACAAAAGGGTAATTGTTTAAAAAATGTTTGCTTATGTGTATGTTGTATGCCAAACTGCACTAATCGGGAATAAACAGGTAAAGCAAAGATGAAAAATGTATGTCTGTTGATGTTCTGTTAGCAATCCGGGCATATTTTGAGTATGTCTGGGTTGATTCTGGATAGGTAGGAGTTTAATGCTGCAATATCTAGAAGGGTAATTGAGCCAAAGTTACGCTGCCCTCACGAGACAGCTCAACACTTCGTTTGCGATGGGTGGCGGCTCCCGATGAATATCATCCAATATCTGTCTGATCCAGTAGTTGTAGACGTGTTCGATGCTGGATGTCGTCAGTATAGTCGAAGATATAGATATCTCCTGACTCGCCTGGGAGGTGACTCAGCCTCCAGCAACTGCCTGCAGAGTGTTTTCCTGCGGTAGCAATCCAGCAGGAATTGCTTGCTGGGCGTCTTATTACCTCCTTAGCCGGAAACAGAGCAGCCTCATTGCGGAAATGTTGCAGGGGAAACATTAAGATTCATTCCATGGCTGTCTTGATGACAGTATTCTGGCAGGTCAGAAGCTTCATCCCATGCGAATTACTAATGCCAGGCGACTAGACCGGTCATCCTAGTTACAAAAGGGCATTACTAGTATTATTAAGGTCGTTTCTAGCTAATTTGGTTAAATAACATGATGATATAAAGTAGACATAAGGGAACTAGTTGGTTTTCTGACTGGTCACTGTTACTTAAATTACCATCTCTCAAAAATTCACATTGGGAATGAGTCAGGGTGTCTCTATCTGGAGGATGAGAAAATCACAGAGCATATCTTGTGCAACTGTATTGCCTTGGCAAAGACAAGACTGTACATCTTTCGTCGAGATCAATGAATAAAGATCGGATACGAGATCAAGAATACTCATGTTCCGGATATTCTGCAATTTGTACGCAAGGCAGAAAATTGACTAAAATAATTTGTTTCCTTTTTTTAGTTACGTTAATTAATAAAATTATCAATAAAACTTGAACGAAGCGCGGATACTTAAAAAAAGGCCGCTTGATAAAGTTTTGAATTGACTACTTTTCACTAAGTGTTTCCTACTTCACATAATTCAAACAATTTTATTTTGTGGAAACTATTTCGCAAATTATTTTAAGAACTAGTATAGTATGTCTTTCTAGCTATCCAGTAGGTATAATATACTAAGAATAAAGTATTTGAATAGAATCCGCAAAACAAAACAACAATTCCAAACACTGACTGCTTAGAACCTGGCATAATTTAAGCAATCGAAAAAGATCAGTCACTGATTTTTAATCGTTCCTTTTCTTTCTTCCTTTCTGTGCTACATACAAGGTGCCTGCTTTCTCGTCTGAATGTGGGACTTGGCTCGTGAACGGGAGTTTGATCTCTGCTTGTGAACATGTCAACGTATACCAATAAGGAATACTCTGATATCCTAATGTGTTGCGGACTCTGCGAAGGAATGCCGTCTCAGCCTCTGGTTATGGGCTCGTAGTTTTCGGAAAGTTCAATAAAATATACTAACTTTAGGTACTTAGGGAGTACCGCAGCATATATTCATCATGTGTTTGCGATGACAACTACTTCGCAGACCTAGGCCTTTCCCGGTAATCCTGTATATCTGCTGATATTTTATTGCGTACATGCTTTGCCTTAATGGCAGGGCGGGTATTTACGACTTGTCTTAGCACTTTCAACCTAGCTAGTACTTCTAAATTCGTAACTACTTTGAAGTACATATTATATAGGATTTTCCAATAACAGGTGCTATTGGTGAATGGATTACGCTATCGAGAGTGATTAATGTTTTTTTATGGCCGGAATTGGATGGTATTGATCTGGACAAGACCGCGCTACGTGCCATGAAACCATTGATCTTTTACGGGAAAAGTTTCCGGACCGTGTTATCTCTCGAAGAGGTGATCACAATTGGCCACCGAAATCTTTTGATTCAACACCTTGTGACTTTTTTCTTTGGGGCCACATGAAAGAGAAGGTCTGCGCCAACAGCCCAGGGTGGATTCGAGACCTCAAGATGGAATTCGCGAGGCTATCGAGGACATAGGGCAGCAACTTTGCTATTCGCTTATGGAAAATTTCATGAAAAGGATATTGTTCTGTAAGCGTGGTCGTGGTGGTCATTTTTCTGATGTAATTTTCCACTATTAACGGCATACCTTCCTCTTTATAATGAAATAAACATCCGATCATTTATATTAAAAAATAGCCTTTTTCTTTGAATATCAAAATAACACCTCTGTTTGGAAAACCCTATATAATCTATTGATTGAACCGATAAGCTTAAACACCGAATCGTGAAGAATCAATTAAAAATGTATCACTTATTTGTACTATTTCAGATCAGCCATTGATTTGCTCTTTCATAAAATCAGCTTTAAAAAATAGATAACTATTTTATATGCGAAAGTCTTAAGCTAGGATCAGAAGTATTCTCCGGACTATATGCCAGTCGTATTAAGCTATGTTAGGTACAGGATGGAAATACACTCATACTGAGAGCACCTATTATGATACTGTTGCTGTAGCTTGTAAAGTTAATAAGCCTCAAAAAATGGTAAAGAAGAGGGTGCATTAAATGTATGAGATGGTAAATTCTATCGTTATTGAGTATTGAGTATTAACTGATCGGGGTATTAAGATTAAATAAAGCTGAAAGTAATGCGCGAATTGCAAATGTTTGTCGTCTTGTATTTAGTAGGTGGGCACTGAAGCAACTTCCCAGTAGCTAAACTATTTCAAGCCACGGTAATTTGGCGAAATCTCAACTCATCTGAAATTGAAGAAAAGTGATTAGCAGCAAGTTTTTGATTAGCACAAGCACGACTCACATATTTGACGTGAAGAGGTGATGAAGAAGTATCAAGGTGGACATCTTTTCGCCAGCTGCCCATATTTCATCATTCTGTATATTCTCAACGCTCTGAACTTGGCATCACAATGAGCTCTTCATATGTACTTGTATGTACATACTTATATATTATACTTCTATGAGTAATGATCACCGATAATCTTGGCGCCTAATTTTATAACTAAGGCAAAATATGCAGCTAGAAAGCCGCGGTAGAGTATTTTAACGTGTTACCTCAAATGATGATGACCCAGTAGGATGAGTCTGATGAAATTATTTTAAAACTATTTATTTTTCTGTGTTTTTATTAATGTTTATGTGTTGCTATTAATTTAATATAAAATGTGGTTTTGATTTCGGACAGTCGAGAAGTTTTATTTTTGGAATAAAACGAGTCGAATAGTATATCCGACGAAAGCGACAATATTCATGGATTTGTCGAATAAAATGTCATAAATTTTTATTGGCTAATTTCAAGGGGAATCTATTCAAGATAGTGGCATCCGTTTTACTGACATTTCTCATTCAAAGGCGAAATGAAGAAAAAGCAGTCAGCTACTCTAATCACACCAACTTGTACAGGGATTTAGTTTGGCGGATTGTCCCAGGCTGTCGAAAAAAGGGTCATCCAGTGAACTTAATCGTCTAGCTGACAAACCCGGACATTTACAGGGAAAGTACTCACAATCTCCTTCTCTCAAATGTCTCTCAGCTTCTACAATGGGGTTTAAATGGTAAACCTAAGTTTTACGTGTGTATGCCGATCGTCCAATGACCGGTAAATACAGCTACGAGCTTGAAAATTGAATGGGGTGAAGTCTCCAGGACTTTCTGAGTCTTCTGTCTATTGTACTGGGGCCAAAGGGTTTTCGAAATAGTACATGGAGAAAGGAGCAACATCTTTTTTGTGCTTTCCTGAGAATATAATTTGTACAGTTCCCCTTTAATAACAGCAATTTCATTTTCCTAAGTGTCGAAGCTACTTAGAAATATATTTTAGCGAGCCCTAACCGCCATAACCGCGAAAAAATATTGGATTTTCCGTTTTTGATCGAAATCGATCCCTCATACAAACAAGCTGCCCTACAAAATACCGTTCCGTTACAAACTTATGACGAAAGCAATTTTGGCTTCAGTGTAAAATTTACTTGTTGTCGCTTTCGCCTTTTTGGCGGTTAATGATCGACATCTAACATATTTTAGGTTGTTAGACACCATAACAACCTCGACGGTCTCGATGAGGAAAAAGTTCATTAAAAACAGTCGGGAGTATACTGAAATAAAGGAAATATTTAATAATGTTGGCTAACTATTAAACAGGAGATATGTGCGAAGATTTAACTAACTATTCATTTATAGCTGGTTAAGCAAGTTGAAACTAGTAACTTTATTTTAAACTGGATCTTTTGCGAATTTAAAAAAATACATTAAAAGAAGACTGGACCAAATTTGTTGAATCAAGTTATGGATGGGGCTGTCATTTTCTTAAATATTTGTACTGTTGGAAACGCCATTTTCGTCCACAGTGATTATTGTAGAACCATCACTTTCCACACTTTGTAAAACTGGCAATATTTACTGTGGACCATCTTGAGTTTCAGAAGGTTGATACGCCATGCTACACAGATCATCAAACTATCGATATTTCCCCGCTGGGACATGAGTTATTAGTCGTTTGGGCTTGGTTGCCAATTGGTCGCCTCGCAGATGCAATATGAATACATTCGATTCTCTTGGATTCAAAAGAAGTTGAGGCGAATGTCATTTGAGCCATTTATGAGATGGGGTTGGAAACCGTTATTAAAGTTTAGAAAATTTGGGTTTATAGAATGTGCTATTGCGAGTTGATAGTCCTGCAGCTAAGGCTTATAAATTATTTAAATTGTTAATTCATTAAGTTTAGTTAATAATAATAATGAAGTGATTATGTTTCACTTATATAGCTTTAAAAAGTAATATACTAAAATTAATTGGTTTTTGATAATTTTTTTTGTTTAAAATATTTCAAACTGGATTACTCCTTAGACGCTCACACGCAGGCATTTTTTCGACTTCATTGTTTTAGTACCGGATTCGGCAAAGCAAAAATGGAACACACGGGAAACCTCTTAATAAATTGTTGGTCACCAACGGAGCAAAACACTCATTTTTTTCGAAATTTCTTTTTCCGCAGGGCATGTCGCATGTGTATTAGTCAGAGCCATTTCGTCTGAACCGCATGATTTTATCACAAATGAGACCTACCCAAATGCGTACTTGCATATGTTTGTACGTACATACATGCATGTAGATGGGTCCGTGTGTATATATGTATGTATGTACATATGTGCTCATATACATACATATATTAAATCAAAAACAAACAAAAGTCACGTAAAATCAATTTTTAAACAATGTCGTTAACTATTGCTAGCGATGTGATATCTAAGCTAATAAAGAAAAGTCGGTCACTTTAATTCAGAATTGACGTCTAATTACATGTGTTATAAGCGTTTATTGTCAAAACAAAAAAAAAACAAAAAAAAAACAAAAAAAAAATACCCCTGTTATGTTACGTCATCAAAGGATGAGAAAAGCAGTGAGTAATTCTGGCGAAATCATAATAGTTACCACTGCACATACATATGTATGTACATGCCATGTATGTATTTGCCATGTGTATCCAACACTGCACTCACCTGCTATCTCTCAAAAATTTTCATTACAATAAAATATTTTCCACTCTCTTGCAATTTTTCTCTTTACTAACTTTTTAGTTCTGTATTAGCTTTTGGTATTTTTGCACCAGTAGTTTTTTCACAATAGTCAATTTTCGTTGGTTAGCCTTCCTACATATGTACATATAAATATGTTTTTTTGTAATTTGAAGATGACAATTGATAATAACATGTTTTTGTAATTGATTTAACACTTTCCCCCAACCACTTGTAGTAGATTGTTAACGTTTATAAGTAATGAATATGCTTTCTACCGAATGTACATCAGAGATATGTGCATGTACATATGCATATATATAAGTGTATATCGTTAATGGATATTTTAATAACACTAACCACATTTATTTGTTCAATTCCGCACTCAATAAAGGCTGGTATGTAGTAACTCTTTTTGTGTCAATACTGCTTAATTACTTATTGTCGTTTAGAATATAAATTTTTTACTAATTTTTACGTATAATTTACCTGTTTCACTAGACTAATAACAATTTTGGTTTATAACAAATTTTTCGTGCTCGCGTTTTCTTCGCTCAACGGCAACAAAATGAGACGTTCAGTTCAGTTGTTCAGTTTCAATTGTTCACCGGTTACTTAAGAGCTGACCAATCTCATCGTTTCGCGGTTTCGGTACTGTAAATATACATACATACATATGCATACAGCTGTATATCGTATTAACGATACGTTCACATTTGGGGTGACATAACCCAAACAAAATGAGTTCAACCAAAAAATTTTCTCTTGACAAGAGTTTATACAGAAATGAGAATGAATCGCAAATTCACTCCTTATGTACATACACATATACATATAAATAAATGAGTGTGGATGTTCTTTTTCTCTTCGGAATTGTAAACATTTGCCTTAATTAAAACTGTCATTGCGAAGCCGGGGTGCGTATGAGCAATACATGACTTTTGCTCGTGAGAACAGAGAGTTATCATACCTTTGTATGTGCGTTGAATGAGAGAGATAATAGAAGTTCGAACTCCTTTCGTTAAGGCCAATAGAAGAGAATATTTATTCAATTGCACATACATATTCATACATTCATACCTACATTCATTTTGTTTGTTTTTGATATCACAATTATTTTGGTGTGTGAGATATTAAATAAGAGGTCATTGTTACAGTTTTGATTTCAGTTTTCACTGCTGACTGTATACCTGTTATGCATTAATGTTAACTTTTTTAATTTATCTATCATATTCAATTGAAAAGTGTTAATATCTTACTTATTTTCAAGGATATTTTATGAGCTGATTAGATGAAAAATAATAATTACATTGAAAATTTAAATACGTCGTATTTAAAATTTTAATTTAAAAGTCAGTCTGTTCTTAAATATCTCTCAGAAAAATATGATTAACCGCATCTAAGCCACAGGAAAACACAAATCAACCTTTGTTAACTTAACAGTTAACAGTTTCACAAAGGGTATCTCTAGAAATGCAACGCTGTAGATTTTAAAAATGAAACAGCTGATAGAAACGTTGATTTTTTTCTTTTATTTTGATTTGCATTTCTGATTGTTGTTGTTGTTGTAACAACACAGAGATTCCCCATAAATGTTTAGAGAATACATAAGAGTGATAGTCCTTGGCCGGATATAAATCCGGGTCGTTTCGGTAACGTATAACTGACTGTTGTAGAATGCATTTATGATCGCGTTCTTTGCTGCAGCAAGTAAAATGGAAGTGTTATTGAATTTTATAGTTGAAGGTATATGGAGACAAGAAGTGATCATTTTGTTGGCTTTAGGAAAAAATAAAACATTTTAGGAGAAAAGGCTTGGAAAAATAATATGTATATATTTTATTCGCATTCCCCAATGAACTAACCGATCCACTTTTATTGCAAGTTCTGGCTTTAAAAAACTCTTTGCAACTATTATTACCCTTTGTATTATTCTATATATCACTAGCAAGTGTAAAAACTTTCCTTTTGTAAAATTTTTAAATTTCCCAATTTATGATCTCTTCTACAACTTTATTCTATAATTCGCGCTCTTTTCCTTCCGCCCAGCAACGAGCTTTTCCTCCATATTGAGTCTAGCTCTTATCAGAATCTTCACTTCATTCACAGATAAAGTTTGGATAAAAAAAATTAAAATAAAAAAAATACAAGGCGCATTCATTAAAGGCGGTGGCACTAGACCAACAACACTGTTCTGTACGTTTGATTGTCAAAGCTAACCAGAAAACAAATAATGAATTCGCCTTGTTTCATTCTCGGCTGACAGCCACATGGACAGAAAAAAACAACTTAGCTGATTTACCAACACCACCTTCAATAGATTCGCCCTGAAAAAATATATTTTTTTAAATTTAGGCATAAGAAATTGTCATAATTGAAATCAAAGCAAAAGATGATTACTACTCACTTTTCTTCCGACATTTTTCAAGAGTCAAAGCGCAGCGTAAATTTCTATGATGCAAAGGAGGAGTGACGCTTGATAGAAAAATTGCATTTTAGAATGTTTAATGTTTGCAGTGCTGCAATATTTAAATTTTTGAGTATAATCTTTGTATGACTATTAAAACGAGGCACACATCTAAGGCATTACTTCATTGTTCTATTAGATTCTAACTCAATACTTACTCACACCGGCAATTACCTGTCAAATATTTCTCGGGCAAATACAACTTGTATGAGACTAACCGAAATTTAACGGCATGACTCACATACAGATATTTCGCGCCGGACGTTAGAAACGCAGCGCGCCTATAAGTTGTACTGTAAAGAAATCCAGATAGATATAAAAATATATTATATGTACCAAATTGCTCACATTACGGGGGTCTCACGACGCAGTTGAAAGTCTTCGTCTTTAATAGTTGGTGGTTGGTCTTAAATAACGGAATTCGGGGGTCGGGAGTAAAGGCCGTGGTAAGAGCCTCCCGATGAATGTCGCTTAACATCTGTCTATATACTGTCCGGCCCAGCAGTAGTAGTTGTGTTTTGTCCTGGATCTCGTCAGACTAGCTCAGACTCTAGCGAATGTCTTCAGACGTGATTCTTTCCCCAGTAAAATAGCCCTGTCTAGTGCACTAAGCCCCACTCCTCCATTTCTTGTCTGTTTGTATAATAAAGGGGTCCAGCTTACATGTGTCAAATATAATATGATTTACCTACGACGCCATTTGCAATTTTAAATCCTCCGATATGGTGATTAATTTTGCGCCACATTGTATAAGTCTCTGTCTAAGGCGAAATCGCTTCAATAATTCGGTAATTTTCAAAAAAGGTGTTTCTGTCATAAATAAACCAAAAGTATCACAACCATATCGTACAAACGATAGGGCAAATAAAATTTTGAAAAATGTGCAGTGCCACGTCCACTTTTGGATAAATGCGTGTATCTCCATAACTTGATAAAACTCGCCCTAACTTGGTACAGTTTTGCCTCGTACCTCATTTACATCCAACATAAATATTATTTTTTTCTGTTAATATTAATTTCCATTCGTCCATCCAATGTTGTAAGCCGCAACTCGAGAAAAAGTGTAGATATTTTTGTGAAACTCAGTAAGAACACTTACCTTAATAAACATATATACACACATATGAAAGTTTGTGCTTAAAATGGGAGAAATCGGTCAAAAAACCCGCTCATCTCCCATATAACGTTAATTAAAAAACAAAATAAAGCAAAATTACTTAGATTTGGTAAAAGGGATAAGCCCAGTAAAAAAAAGTGCTACGCAAATTGTGGTGCCACCTCACTATTTACTATTTATCGTATGCCTCGATAACGACTTGATAAAATTCGCCCAAAATTACTACAGGTAGTACACGTATTGCTCCCGGCCTCATCTAGTTTCAACACAATTATTATAAATAGACTAGCAAACCCGGCCCCCTTCGCTGGGCACACTAAAATAGAATAGATATGGTTTAGAACAGAAAATATATGATTTTCATATTATTTATTTCTTTATTCTTTATTCAAGCGCTTTGGCATAAACAATATTCTTTGTTTTTCTATTTGTTTTTGAGTAAATATAAAATATAAATTGAAAATCAGGAAAAAAGAAGATTGTTTTTAAATTTCAAATCAACGCATTTGAATAAACAATCGTCTTTTTTCCTGATAATCCATGAATTTTTCGTTTCAATTTATATGTTTTATTAAGCATTGGAGCTTTTTTAACCATTATCCATTTATATTTTTCAAAAAAAAAAAACGAAACAAATTTTTTTTTTCAAGAACACATAATTTCATTCGGATTTCACATTAAATTCTCAAATTTCGTAAGAAATTATTCACTGTTCCAAAATCCACTCCAAAAAAATTCACAAACAATTTTTACATGTTGCACTTACGTTTTTTCCTTATGGCATCCAAATCAGAAAGAAATATAGACCCATTGTAACTCACACTGTCAATTTGACAGTTCAGTTCCGCCCCAAGCGTTAAAAACGTAAGCAACATTATGGCTGGTTCAAAAGAACGCTGTCCCCGTTGCCAGTGCTCCGAATTACAACCAAACTTTACGAAATCCATTTTCAATACTTACTCAACAATGTGCGTAAGTTTGGTTTAATTCGGTGCAAAGACACGGCGGGTCCACGTTTTGGCATATATTTCGAGACCCTAGTCATCAATAGGTATGAAAATTACCCCGTATTAAAGCACTTATCAACAGCTTTCATTTGATATCCATATTGTACATACACATCCGAAGGTTACCCGGGTCCACGTTTTGACCTATATCTGGAGACCCCAGTCTCGGAGCGGCATGAAAAATACTCTGTACTAAGGCATTCACCAACAGCTTCAATTTGATATCCATATTGTACAAACACATTCTAGGCTCCACGTTTTGGTCTCTATCTCGAGACCCTAGTCACGGAGTGGCATGAAAAATACTCTGAGCTAAGGCATTCACCAACAGCTTCCATTTGATACCCATATTGTACATACACGTCCGTAGGTTACCCGGGTCCACGTTTTGACCTATATCTCGAGACCCTATCTACCAATAGGTATTCAAACTATACGGAAATCATCTTCATTACCTACTTATTAATGTGTGTAAGTTTGGTTTAATTCGGTGCAAAGACACGGCGGGTCCACATTTTGGCATATATTTCCAGACCCTAGTCATCAATAGGTATGAAAATTACCCCGTATTAAAGCACTTATCAACAGCTTTCATTTGATACCCATATTGTACATACAGAACCAAAGGTTACCCTGGTCCACGTTTTGACCTATATCTCGAGACCCCAGTCACGGAGCGGCATGAAAAATACTCTGTACTAAAGCATTCACCAACAGCTTCAATTTGATACCCATATTGTACATACACATCCGAAGTTTACCCGGGTCCACGTTTTGACCTATATCTCGAGACCCTATCTACCAATAGGTATTCAAACTATTCGGAAATCATCTTCATTACCTACTTATTAATGTGTGTAAGTTTGGTTTAATTCGGTGCAAAGACACGGCGGGTCCACATTTTGGCATATATTTCCAGACCCTAGTCATCAATAGGTATGAAAATTACCCCGTATTAAAGCACTTATCAACAGCTTTCATTTGATACCCATATTGTACATACACAACCAAAGGTTACCCGGGTCCACGTTTTGACCTATATCTCGAGACCCCAGTCACGGAGCGGCATGAAAAATACTCTGTACTAAAGCATTCACCAACAGCTTCAATTTGATACCCATATTGTAGATACACATCCGAAGGTTACCCGGGTCCACGTTTTGACCTATATCTGGAGCCCTATCCACCAATAGGTATCCAAACTATACGGAAACCATCTTCAATACCTTCTTAACAATGTGTGTAAGTTTGGTTTAATTCGGTGCAGACACGGCCGGTTAGCGAACACACACAAAAAGTTGACTTTATTTTATATATAAGATTTTTTTCAGTTTGTGTCCGAAAAATCCAAATATCTTACGGAACCCTATTTTTTTCCAAAATAAAATGTAATCCATGTTACTCCTGGATAATGTAGTTTTCTAATGGTGAAAGAATTTTTAAAATCGGTCCAGTAGTTTTTGAGCCTATTCGTTACAAACAAACAAACAAACAAACAAACAAACAAACAAACAAACAAAGTTTTCCTCTTTATAATATTAGTATAGATAAATAAATAAATAAACAAATAATTGGCGCGTACACTTATGTTAGGTGTTTGGCAGAGCTCGTCCTTCTATTCGTGGCGTGCGTCTTGATTTTGTTCCGCAAATGGAGGTACCTACTGTTTTAAGCCAACTTCGAACGGTAAATGGTGTTTTATTAGGAGCTTTTTCATAGCAGTAATACACTCGGAGGTTTGTCATTGCCTGCCGAGGGGAAAAAACATTTCTAAAATTTTGCTGTTTCGTGCACGGAGGTTCGAACCTACGCACTCCCGACAGGTAGTCACGCACCAATCTTTCGGTTACGGCGGCCATGCTCACTTGAGATATGTTAATATTAAATTTGCACTCGTCTATCAGATATCACAAGCTTTCACTCTCACTATCTATGAGTTTATTTGATTCAAAAAATGTAACAGCCTGCTTATATTAAATTTTACCAAAACGTGCGGTTATTTCTAGCTCGGTCCTGACCGAATTTAGCACTTCTTAGCTTGTTTTGCAGTGAAGTCAAAACGATCTTTGATTTCAGAACGGTATAGCGCTACGTCTCTAAGCCTAACAATGTGATTTGCCACATGCCATACCTTATTTTTATTATTCGTAGATGGTAGTAGACCAAAAACCCAATGGAAATTAGCCAACTTTCACTGTCCACTCATTTCCCTGAATGCCATTCTTTACATGAATCCCCAATTTCGGTAGAACTTGTCACTTCTATTGAGAGGTGGCAGCCTGAAGCTAGCAAATAAGTAATTCCACCTGTCATATATACTCGCAAAAATGTTGAACAAGCAGTGTAGAAGCAGCCTCTCTCGCTCTATTGTTATCTAAAGATTTGAAAAAGAAACATTGAAGTTTCATAAAGCAGTTGAAGAAATGACACATATTTTCGCTTTTTCTGCCCGGTGCATTTACTTGTGCCTACAGCTATGAATTTATTTATTGTTATTATTCTAGGGGAACACTTTTTAAAGCATAAGATATTGTTAATCTTTTCGATTCAATAAAAACGACATATTTTTTCAAATCAAAACTAAATACAAGTAAATTTTTATTTACACAAATTTATATAAATAATTAAAATACTTTACTAATACTTATACTTACATATCATACATAATCCGCATAGTAAATATCATAACCAAAAATAAACTGTTTTGTTGTGATATGAGAGATTAATCTTTAAATTTTTTTCTGCTCATTTGAGGAAATAATTTGTTGGTAAATATTAGACTAAGGTAATATGCACTCAACATAGTATATAGGTTCCTTCAACTTCTATCTGGAGCATAGGGCAAATATAAGTCAGCTGTGAATTTACTTCAAGTGGTCGAAAATAATCGTTTAAGGAGAATGATCCCAAACAGTGGCTACTGTATACCGCCCGTTTGCTGGAAGAACGTCATAACTCAAAAATTTAATAATTCGAGACAAACGTCTCTTAAGTTTTCAATTTACTATGCCTCCATAGTTAAAAAATAAATACACATTTTCTTCTAATAAAAAAGTTTTAGAGGATTATACAATTTTTGGACTATACATAAGTTCGTTTAGCAAACCACCAAGTGAGCGATGTGTATGTATATACAGGATGCGCCATTTCAATCTGGTCAGTGGAAGTAAAGAATAACTTTGACAATACTCAATAGATTGAGAGAGTTTTATATTTTTTAAGCTGATCCAAAAAATTTATTTCAGAAATTTATCTAGAAACAATACCGACAAAAGCAACCTTTTTTAGCATTTTCCATCATATATATTTACTGAGTTTCGATTTCATTTCGAGTGGAACCTTGTTTTAAGCTAGTCGCTTTAAAAGTCCCGCAAGATGTCGGTGGTCAGTAAATGTTGACACTACCGGCCTCAAGCACTTTCGACGTCCGGTTTTGCTGAAACCAGTAGATTTCCATTTTTCTGTTATGCGTTTGATTTTAAACACAGCTATTAATCGGCAATTGTGGATTTTGATAACAAAGAAAAAAAAAACTAAAAACTAGCTGATCTGATGGCGACAATTAAGGTGAGTTCATTAAAGGAGGTGGCCCTAAGCCATCAACAACATTTTGCACATTAGAATGTCACAGCAAAGTAGAAAGCAAAGAGAATTACTTACGAGTATTTAAAACAATGTGCCACTCTCTCATAATTTTATTTATGTATAAAAAGCCTTTTGAATTTAAATTCATAACAAAATTTCAATTTAGAAATTGCAAACTTGAATGTAAAGAATTAATTACTTTTGTGCTGTCATCCGAATGTAAACCGTAAAAGTGAAAAAAAAATCTGTAGGTCTACTGTTACCACCTTAAATAGATTCTCTTTGGCGCCAATCGTTTGAAAATTGTTAAAGGTATTTAAAAATCTCACCGATGCAATTGTTTATTCAATTTTGTTTTTGAATAACTTTTTACTAAGTAAAAATAATTAGTTTGAGTGCGGGAAATCTTTATTTTGACTTTTTCGCGCTCTATTGCGTGTCTGCTTGTGTACTGCAGCTGCCTAGTGCTCAGGGGTCAAATATGGTTGACGTACGATGCCATTTATGATACAAAAGTTATAAATTTCCTGATAAGGTGATTAATTTTGCGCCTTCTTGTGTATACATACACACATATGCACACATATACTTTCATGAAATTTTCGTTTCTCTGAAATTGTGATTTTTATTATAAATTTATTATTTCACTTCCACAAATTTCGTTATTTTGCTTGAGCACAATAATAACTATGCAGGTATGTAAGTAATGTATAATGCATAAGTACATAATAATTAATGTTTGCTATATTTTCATATTGGATTGGTATTTTTTGTTTGTTTTTTGCTTCGAATTGCACAAAGTGGAGTTAGGAGTCTTACACTCAACCCGTGCGATTTTCCATTATTGCGATTAACACTTTTTAGACGGTTTGTGGGAATTAGCTCTGAGCATTTGTAATGTTCGTACATACATATATCGTAGGTATATCTCATATAGATGTTCTCGAGTCATTTACTTATATCTTTATTCGTATTTTTCTTTTCTACAATTATCATTACTCGGTTCTCTTTTGTCGTCTTACCGTTTAATTTGAATATCACAGCATTACTTTATGATTTTATCATTTCTTAACATTCATGTTGTTGTTATAACAGTTATATGTATACGTAACTACTATATGTATTGTATATACAAGTATATATGGATGTAAGTTTTTATGTATATACATACATACATACATATTTAGTATATCGGTGTTATTATTTATTTGCTTAAATTGGATTTTCTTATAAGCATACCTGTGCATGTCTAATCGACCTTTGTTGCCACTATTAATGACTACTCGATTTTAAAAGTATGTAGCTTTCTACTTATAAACATAATATAATTTATGTTTTAACGATATCTTCCATTAAAAAGTGCAATTTGCGAGCTGATATATATAAGAAACTGATACTGAAAGTATCAGTGGTCTTTGACCACTAAAGCAACTGACGTAACAAATCACTACAAAGACCTCATGAAGCGCGTTCCTTAATAATTACTTTAGAGCTTGTCCAACGCCGGCTGTTATAAAAAAATTCTCGAAAAATAATATTCCTTCCTATTATTCTGTGCGTAGGAAAAAGGTACGCGTGTTGGATAGTCATACTTCAGAATAGCTCAAGTAAACAAACTATACAGTTTTAGGTTTGGAAAGTAAGTTGGATTGACAACGCGCCTGATTGTTGCAATAATTTCTATTGAAAAGGTGATTATTTTTAGGTGTTTATTAAGCCTGTATATTTCCCCCTTATTGAAATATTGACTTTTACAAGTTTGTGTTTCAAAGAAACATGAAAAAATATTTCCTGCTGACACAAGAAATCGAATAGAATAATTTTATTTATTTATGATGTTCGTCTTATTAAGTTCTTAGAATTAAGTTCGACATGGCTACGATATCGAATACGTGGGCATATTAGTAGCGCCAAAATCCTGCTGCGGACATACCACCAATTAGAACGACCAATTAGAACCCCCAATAATCAAAGTTAAATTGTAGATTTTAGACTAATAGTTAAGAATACTGTCTTTTATAATTTTACACGACAAAACTGTGTATGTATCAATGCTTTCTGTATCAATGCCTAGTTCTGTGAAAGAGGTGAATTGCCTCTGTCTTAAATTTGCATTCTTCCCATCATTGAGGGATATTGCAGCCAGAGGATTAGCAATTTACTAAAGGTCAAGGAAAACAGCATGAGAGGCTAAGCTATTCTGCAATCTCATAGCAACACCAGAGGGACCAGTTCAGAGCTATGGATTGATCAACAGCCAAGTTTAATATATAACCAAACCGAACTTTATGAACTAAGTTTGATCTTGGACTCGTACTTATTTTTTTGTTTGTGCTGGTTAACTTTAATATTATAATGAATTTTAGATTGTTCCTTGTTTAAATTTGCAATGAAAAATAATATACGAGAACAAGGCAGTGCATAGAAGTGAGTGAGTTAAATTTATTAATCAAATAATTCCAGTAAAAATCTTAACTATCTAATTAAATAATCTAAGTGCGATTCCGTCAATATAAAAATCATAGGGAATCTGCGGTTTCCGAAGATGCTGCAGCCTGCTTTACAGCTAGATTAACATACATACAAAGTTTCGTTAATATAGTATATCCCATTCTTGTTGGGGTTAAAGTTCGCGTAGACGCACGACGGGCGGGGGGAAATCGAAATCTTTATTACAATTGGTGGGCCAAATTTGATTCATTTATGCCAGAAGGTTTTGAGTTACATAAATGAATATCTAAACATAGAAAGTGAACAGTGGCACACTAATACTCCACACTTTTACCTATAACAATTGACTTTCTATTTAATTACAAAAACAACGTTTTTTGTTGGGCGTAATTATCAATGAATTTTTTCCATCTGCCCTATTCTTCTGTACTTAGTGTTATCGAAACATCTCAATTTTAGGCCGTACTATAAGGCCGTAGCCCAGGTGATTGGGGCGTGACTAATATTTGGGAGTGAACAGGTTCGAATCTCCGGGCATATAGCATCAAATGACAGAAACAAATTTTGTAATGAGCGGTCGCGCCTCGGTAGGTAAGTATATTTCTTCCATGAAAAAGCTCCTCATAAAAACCCATCTCACGCACGCCACAAATAGGAGGCCAATTATATACGCCCCTATAGCGTTTGCTTTTTGAACCACCTATTTTTTTGAGCATGGTAACACAAATGACATGTCAAATGTGTTCATAATTTACTTAAAGGTTTGACATTTACGAAATGGGACGCTATATGCTTGAACGAAATTGGGAAATATGGAAAACCTATTTCCAAAGTGGTGAGTCTTTTTCTTCTTTTCTGATTTTCAGAAAATCCACACGTTACTGTAGAAAAGCAAATGCATCCACAACGAGTCACTGTTTGGTGCGGTTTTTGGTCTGGCGGCATCATCGGGTCACTCTTTTTCGAAAATGAGCGAGGAGCCGCGGTTACAGTAAATGGCGAGGGTTACCATGACATGCTCAACGAGTTGTTTCCAAAAATTGAAGAGGATGACATGGACGACATTTGGTTTCAACAGGACGGTGCAACTTGTCACGCTGCCAAAGTTACACTCGAACTTTTGGCTACCGTTTTTGAAAACCGAATAATCAGCCGAAATTCCGATATCAATTGGGCGCCTCGGAGCTGTGATTTAAGCCCGTTGGACTATTTTTTGTGGGGAGCCGTTAAGGACAAATGCTAGCGAACCATCCAGAGACGATTGATGCTTTAAAACACGAAATCGAAGTTGACATTCATGAAATTGGAGCCCATACAATCGGAAATGTGCTTAAAAATTGGGTTGATCGAATGGCCTACTGTAAAGCCAATCGTGGCAGTCATTTGACCGATATTATTTTTCATTCATAAATGACAATGTTCAATCTTCAAAATAAAAAAAAAGTTTGAAAAAATATTGATTAGTTTTTTTTTATAGTCGATTCAAAAGCAAATTTTACATGGCCCACCCTATATATGAATATATATTATACGTTGCATAGACAGATGAACGAACATAAATCAAAATATCGGAGAGGTGTCCGATGTTTTCCTGTTTTACTCGAGTTCTCTCTTGTACGGATGGACGACCGAACATTTTAACCAAGAGCGCAAGGGTACTAACAAAAGTTCTCGAATGAAACCTCAAATCTTGACTCCATATATGTGCGGTAAGGCTGAGGCCATATATGCACTTCTTTAGATATTTAAATCTATTTGTAAGTTTGTTAAACAATTTTCTTTCTAAAACCTAAAGTTTGAGTGCTGGCTACCTGGATAATATCAGATAGTAGAAAATGACTGGAAGAAGAACAAGTTTGTAACTATAGCTGGCCTGCACAAAAAAATTTTAACTGGAAGATAGCAGAAAACGGAAGAGCGGTGAATCTCTAATTAGTTTTTTTGGGGAGAATATCATTTAAGCCCTGAATAACCTGCTAAAATTTTTAAAAGAAAATATATTTCGTCGACACAGATTTGTTGCTTACTCACAGTAAATTTACACTCCAAATGAAACCAGATATGAAAAAGTACATAGTATACGGTCTGGCACTCACTCCTACAATACTTTAAGACATGGCAATCCTGTGTGTAAGAAAATGTAATTTTTTTGGCAGTGACGTTACTTATTCAGGCAAACGAAACAAAACCTAAAAAGGAGCAAAAGACAGACAGGAAATCAAAACACCGCAAAAATATAAACAAGCATTTGCCAAATGTTTCTTTCTCATTCGTAGTCAATAATAAATGGCCTTCTGATTCCGTATGTGTATATGTAAGTACATATTATAGAGTTTTTCAATTTAAATGAAATGAAAACAACTTAAAATTTCTTACGCCTTTTCAATTTCGAAAATTTTTAAATTTATTATTTTTTTTTTGAGTTTTAGAAATGCTTACCAATTAAACAAAAAAAAATTTTTTTGTTAAATATAAAATTACTTAAAAATTCACAGTATGAGTAAAATAGCGTTGAATTTGTAATAAAAAGTACTAGGACAACTTTTATTTTGTCACATTTCATTAATATTGCAGAATTAAAAATTCGATTATTTTCTGATGAAAGACATCGTGTTAACACATACACATTTTGAACAGTTTTTTTTTTTTATAATACAAAAAAATAATTTTATATCTTAACTTACAAATCAAAACGATAAAAAGTTTCGGATACATACATACATATAAAAGATTCTCAAAATATTTGTGCAGCTCGCTTAAACTATTTAAATCAAAAATATTCGATATCTGCATTCTAATGAAAAGGAAATATTTTTGCTCATATGTAGTTTTAGTATTGTAATTTTTGTAATATAACGGTGTGAGTGATGGTATGCACATCTTGTATGCATCTGTTACGACTTTTCTTGGTACTGTGCAAAGCATATTTGAGTAAAACAAATTTATGATCGTATTGCGTTTAATCTCATTATTCATAAGTTCTCCAAAACAAAGGGATATGAATGAGGGGAGCGTTTAAGACAAAATATTCCGCCCCACTCTCGTCTTTAAAAATTCTACTTTCTTTAATAATATTGTGGAAACCATTCGATGTACTTCTATATTACTTTGCAAAAACATACAGTTCTCTTCATGAGTCAGTTTTACTTCTGAAAACGTAATATGCACCTCAGAATACAGCGTTAAATAAACTCCAGAATTCAATTGCACAATTGAAGCTGTTAGATACAGGTATTGCAGAAGGTATCAAATGTACTTCACAGGTATATATCTAATGTAATATGTACATTTCAATACATTTAAGACACTGCAAAGAAAGGTAACTCGAGAAGTTTGTTCTGACACCAAGGCCAAATTCTAGGATTAGCTGAAGAACACAAGAAACTGTAAAAAAAAACACGGAAGACAATTTTTACACAATAGAAGCAGGTTGGAACCAAAAAAATTCAACTTGTTTAGTTATCGTGAAAATTCCCATTTTATAAGTAATGCTGCATATGCAGCTTTACATTTTCTTATCAATTAATTTTTTAAGCTTTAATGTTGTAAAGGCGAAACGTGAACTGAGGTATCCATTGCGCATACTTTATTTCATAGGACGAAATCGAACTATTTTTAACGTTTTCATAAAACAAGAGGAACAAAGGTGAGGTATGTATTACTACATAAAACGCCTTTAACATAAATTTTTTCCAAAATAATTCATTAGAAAATTTCAAGGATATTTAAGATTACATTTATTAAAGGACATTATTGTACTATATTTGCCTTGGATGTATCCTCTTTCGTGTGATATCCATATTAATAGAGTGAGTATAAATATTTATGGAGCGGAGAAGGTTGAGAAGGCCAACTGCAGCGAGAAGAAAGGCACACACGCTCAATCCAGCACATATGCTCTATCCTGAGTTTAATAAGGGAACTGGGTCTGGATGTGGTACTGTGATGAGTAGAAAGCACAAAATACCATGGGGTCGAGGTGCGAACCTCGTAGAAGATCTATGTATCTACAAATATGTAAAACCATTTTTCGAAAACTTAATCCTATGAAATTTCAAAGTCCTTTCAAATGTGCTCTTAAATTTACGAGCAAATGAAAATTTAAGTATGCACCATTACGCATATGAAAACTTCCCTGGATAACGTTTACTGTCACACGGTGTAATCAGTTTAACTTTTGTATGGGGAAATATTCTACTTTCCGTGTTAAGGACACGGGCCGAGGTTGGGATTGTTACTTATTTGGATTAGTATAACACCGGCTATTCAAATTAGTACAGTAGTTATTTTTACAAGGCTTAAGAATTGTCATAAGACCATATTAACTATTTCTAATATCTTTACATCCTCTTTATATTTTTGCATGCACAACGAGTTATTTTGAAACAATTTAGTATGGCACATAATTTCGAACTATATACACATTTTCGATGCACTTTTGATTGACATGAGTTTTGGATGCTTTTAAAAATGTATATTTAAGTATAAATCGATTATCAGTTTTGTATGGCAAATAACGCTCGCTTAACGGAAATTCTATCAATATGTAATTTCAATATTCTTTTAAAAATATTATCTTCGCGCTAAAGGATCACCCGGAAATCATACTTTACTTTTATTAGAATGCAGACTTCAAATATGTTTGATTGTTCAGTTTTTATGGTACACTATAAATCATACTTTTGCTATTTGTTGATGTTGTGGTGTGTGTAGAACTGTTAGCATTCAAGTTTTATTCATTAACATCACATTGATTTTTCAATTATTTCGTATAGCACAATGATATTCGCTTATCAATTTGGCAAACTTTTTTGTTGTTGTTGATGTTTATGCTTGCAAACTAAGTAGCTCAGTTGCCAATTTAAATAGTTATAACTACATTGTTGTTGTTGTTGTTGTTTATTAAATTAATTTGTTAATATCACTTTAACCATCTTTGTTTAGATGTTGCGTTTGCTTGTTTGTAGTAGGTTGCTTGCCGCTTACTTTTTTGTTGTATTCGCGGACGCATATCACATATCAATTAAATTGCAAAATACATACATACGTACATACAATACATGCTTAGTACAATTCATGTTATACGTACTATACATACATTTGTTGTTTTTTCTTCATTTGCCCTGACTGCTTTGTTCTTATTACGTATTATTATTCACATACAGATGTTAATAAATTTGTTGGTTTGTTGTTTTTGTCTTTCAATTCTCTCCTCTCTAAATTACGAGTTTGATATATTCATAGTTATACTTTTCATCACAATTCGTTTTTGTTGTTTTTTTGTTTGTTTGTAATGCATACTCTTTTTTATTTTTGATTTACAATTCGTGCATTTTGGTACTAGTTGGAATTTTTCTAAGTTTGTACCACGTATGGAAATTTGATTATGTTGTTAAATCTAGTATACGATTGCAACAATATACACATACATACATATATGCACGCTTTACCAGCATCTTTGAGCATTGTTGACATTTGAGCTTAACATTTAAAGGTAACTAACTAACTTATTAGTTGCATGATTTAGCAGAGAGCAATAAAACAAAAATAAAAAAAATCTACTTATTTAGGTGAAAGTTTCATAAGTTTTTTTATACCGGGATGAACTCTGTTTTCAATGGCGAATGTTTAACAGAAATGATACATAAAGAGTTAACTTTGCAATTTGTTAAGTTTGTTCACAATTTTCACCAAGTATATTTTAAAAATCTTTACATAAGTGTATTTCGACTAAAAACAATTGAGTTACACATATTTTGTCTCAAACTCTCATTTACTTCACTAGCTTTGAATTTTTTTCCATAACTGCCATCCTTCGAAACTCCTCTTCCATAATTGATTTTATACTGGGCAAACTGATTTTTTTTTAACGTGTAACTAATTCAACAGATTTTAAACACTGCTAAATAATTTAATGTTTTAAATTATGCAAATAAAATGTTGAAATTAATTAAAGCTGATTATAAAAGGACGATTTTTTTTCTGGAGTATTATCAAAATTGGAATGTAAAATGAATTTAAAAAAGCCTAAAAAATTGATCCAAATAGGATAAATACTCCAGACATTGGCAGCACGCTTCTTTAATGTGCTTTAGGAACGCAATCAGAAATAAAACATGTTTGCATTAAAAATATCGTTTTCTTTCTCAATGAAATGAGTTGCCTTTTTGAAAATTAAGTTGGTATTTTCAAATTGATTTTTTTAGACCGTAGTTTAAGTATTTTTTTAAGTGTATAATTTCTTCCAACAGTGACTAAAACTTAAAAATAATCCTATTTTCTGTTTGGGTTTTGTTTCTTCTGTGTTTGGAAAACAAATATTTGTTTCTCTAGTTCAAGGGAGTTTGCATATTTAAATTTTAACTTTTTCCCCGAAGTACATATATAGTTTCTTTGAAACGTATTATTTTGAACGTATGCCATTTTTAGACTAAGTGCTCTCTGCTAGCATGAACATACCGAACCGTCTTTTCTTTTTATCGCTGTCAACAGATTTTACTTAACTAATCTAAACATTTTCATATTTGTTCTTCAGCTTACAGTGGATTTTGTTGTTGTTGTTTTCGTTTGTTGTTGTTGTTGTTGTTGTTATAGTCGTTTTTTGTTGTTGTTGCATTCTTAACGTATGCTGGCTTGCATTAAATCACAGCTTTGGTTCACATTAAACAAAATATTAATGTTGTTCTTTCAATATTTGCTTAGGGTTTTAGAGATTCCACTTTTTTGTGTGTTACGCCATTTTATTTAACTTGCTTATTCTTCTTCGCATTCCCAGGGGTGTTTAAGTCTTTTAGATCTCTTTTACAAATATAATGTTTCTGCACAGTTACATATATAGCGTTCTTAAAAAAACACCCATTTACTTTTAACCAATATACATACATATAAATAAGCGTTTTTTAAACAATTTCATTGATGTATAAAATTCATTTTGAATGCGTTTAGGTTTTTTTTTTGTCGAAAAAATGCTCTATTTTGCTGATTTTTTGCGCACAATGTTTTAAAAAATGACGTACGCTGTATGTGTTTTGTGGACTAAAAAAGTGCAGGTAACGAAATATTATGAACTATTTAAAATATGATGTTTGATAATATTAAGAGCTGAATTAAATTCTGCATTGAAAACATTCACAAAAATATAAACATTATAGATTTTAAGTTCGAAACTACGCCTATAGAAGGTATTAAATGGCTGCAAGCACCTTTGCTACTTTTCTGTTTCTTATGTTTCCTTTTTAATATTCGATGAAGTTTCTAATATTTACATTCAACCTCTTCTTGGTGTTATACCTTCGTAATATTTATTTTTGTTGTAGTATTGGAATAATGAATTAACTTAAATTTTAACATAACAGTTACTCGTCTAAGCATTTGCTTAAATTATTTTAGTGTGGAATTATAGATATTTGCTCTGTATTTTGTAAATGAAATTATACAAGCTTTTGGTCCATGACCGTATATTAATCCGGAGTCCATTTTAATTTTTTCTGCTAAAAATATTTGTTTTTATGTGAGCCAATCGTAAACACTATAAAACAAGTAAAATCGTTTTCTTTATATGCAGGTATTTTTTATAAAGCAAAGAAATAAAGTAATATGGAATATATATACGTTCTTGACTCATATATAACACATTTAGGTATTAGTTTATATATGCAGCTATATAAAAAATAATGCAAAAATTACATCTGTTGATTGACTGAAATCTACATTGTTCTTGTTGTTACAGTATTCCGGTACATGCAATAAATAAAAATATATAATGCTTTGAATAATACGGGAGCACAATTTCTAGACTGTTGTCTTCTTTTTAGTTTTCCACAAGTTTCGTTCCTTTCGCTTATGACATTCTTCACCGTAATTGTAATTTATGTGAAAACAAAATGTGGTAACAACTGCTCATGGTCTCCGCAATTGTATTTCGAATTGTTTTTTTTAGGAGCAATTCTTGATTTCATAAGGATCTTTGTGTTTTACGTTGCTCTGGAACCAATCTACGTCATATATGTACATATAAATTTATTTTACCCCTTTATCACAAGAGTTGTTGTTATTGTTTCTTCTTAAACTATGGTCGCCTAAATATATATGCGTTTATGAATATATAGGTAATTGAGTTTTGATGCTTTTTCGCTGTGTGTTCTTTTGTAACTCTTACCCGCATGTATGATGTTTTTGTAACATTCAAAAGATGGTTGTTTAAATTTATGTAACTTTTTTTGCTTTTAGCTTTTAGCTTGGATTGATGTGATTTTAAAGATATAGAAATAAAATATCACTGCAATGCCTTTATCATCCAACTTTTCCTTATACTTTGGTTGTGAAGCTAGAATATTGCTAAGGTATTTTTTGTTATGAACGTCATTTCTGCTCACCTACACAATGTTTGCTGTATACAATATGTGTTCATATACATATCTATTGTTCATATACATTTATGAATCGTTACATATGTGTCTTTAGTAAACCTGAAACAAAACTAATATATTTACTGGGGCTAGCTAGTATCAAATTGAAAATTTTCACTTACCTAAATTTGCATAAAAATTGGGGTATGAGTCAGTGTATCTTCAATTTTAGTAGCCCATATCACGACGCATGAGATCGAAGACATATTCATCACGAACGTCATCCGGTACTGGTATATAACCGAGTGCAGGATGTAAAGTATTTGGGTTGAGAGGTTTCCATTTTTGACCAAGCAATGTATTGATTTCCTACCAGTAGTTATGAAAAACGATTACGTTATGTATATGTATGGAAGAGTATTATAAGGTATGACTTTACTTCAATAAATGAATCCATGCTTGATTCTGTGGGCGTGCTATCTATCATAGATACCTCTAACCGTTTAAGCGTATGGCCTCGAAGACGTGAAATTCCAACAATATTGTGTAGATCTAGCACATAACCATGTATTACGATTTCCTCTAAATTTTTACAACGCCAGGCCATCATTACGAAGGGGTCTTGACCAGAGCGTAAAAATAAATCCATCACATTTTTATCGGAATGCTTGTATGCCTGTAAATAATGAACGTTTTATTTGTCAAGTGATCTTAATTTACGTTTGCTATTGTATTTTAAAAAGTTTGGAAATATACTAACAGAATCTATCCACTGAATACTTTTCAGTTTACTGCTATTGTTGACAGACATCCACTCTAAGGCCTCAACGTTCATCTATAATAAAAATGTGTTTAGATAATAGTTTAAAAGTGAAAGATTTTCAAATCTTACAAAGTCACAAAATAAAACACGCAAATGTGTTATTGGCATGTTATGGCGCAGAATTCGCACTTGCAGCACTTCCACTGCTTCGAAAGCATACGCTAATGTTACTATCAAATCAATATTGGAGAAGGTGGCTCCAAATCTAGCCCAAGACGTATCAGAAATACCAGGATGTTGACGATCCAAACCATGTATACAGATTAATAGCTTTTTCAAAGGCAGTAGCTCCATGGCATGCAAAAGCTCTTCATTTAATGTATCGTAATCGAGTGATAAAACCTTAAAAACAAATTTCTAAAGTATATAATATTCGTAAAATAGCAGAGTAATTCTTATTTTCACCTGTAAGGATGCACACTTTTGTAGCAAAGATGTTTTTATGGTAAATATGGGATAATGACTAGGGTCGAATTTAATCGAAGCCAATGTTAGCTGCAGCAATGCTTCTGGTTTGCTTAAAGCTTTTAATAAATCTGAACCGTAGTAGGTTAAAGCTTCTATTGCACCTAAATCCAACATTTGGCATGGGAACTGCTTGCGATTTAAAAACATTTTCAGCGGTTCCACAAAGCACCTAGAAATACAATTCAAATATACATTCTAATCTATATTAATTAAGAGAATTCTTTTCATACTGTTTAACATCGACAAGACTCTCTTCGTTTATATCGCCAGGTGGGATTAAGCCGACATTGTTAGTGTAAAAATGTAACCCTTGCAAATTTTCACAGCGTGCAATCCTTAAAATGAAACAAATTAAACGAATAGAATGGATTCATAGGGTATTTTATAAATACCTATACAAAATACGTCTTATTTTCTCCATATGGAAAACGTTCAGAAAATCAAAAATTAGCGTAACTTCACTTGCCAAATTACAAAGCTTTTGACGAAAAAACGCACATTGACGCTCATTGTTGATGTGTAATTTGAACTTGAAATTGTTGAAAAATCTGAAAACATATCAATTTATTCATTCATGGTTTCAATAATCTTGCGATTATGCTAATATAGGGATATTTTCTTGGCTCATTTACAAAAGAAAGAATGGAAACTAATGTTACTCTTGTAACATAATATATACTCATGTCTATAAAACATAGACCCTCAAAATCGATCGACTGTTAATAACAAATAATTAATAAATATAATTAAAATATTAAATTGGTAGCGTTTAATAAAAATCTTTGTTCCCTATTACACACTTATACATACATATATGTAATTATTAGATAGATGTATTGTCGATCCATCACTTTAAAACGGCTTTCTTAAACCAATAACATTGCATTGCACAAAATTTTTTTCAAATATTTTTAAAAATTAGTTTATACTGGTGATATGCCATCGTATATACATATGTATATAACACATACCTTTTCTGGAAAAGCACCCCACGCCAGTGGCGACAAGTTTGCGAAGCATTTAATCGATCCCGTGGCTCTAGATATTCATATATGTTGCCCAATACGAGAGTAGGTATTTGATCCCATTCTGACGAAACACGTCGGCTCATGTCTTGGTGTACAATCAGCACTAAGTCTATTGCAATCTCACTTTTCGCCCTTTCACTGCCACTTCAATTTCCACTCGCTTGCTTCCACAGTTCCAACTATAATAAAGTTATTTAATTTTTCTTCCAACTAAACTACCGTTAATCAAAAAAGCTAATAGCATTTGATTTGCTATTGCCCAAATAGGACTTGAGTTGACTTTTTTTGTGTATTATATTTTGTTTGTGCAAAACAACACATATAAATAGTCGCAAAAATGAAATGCGTATAAAATTGTAAAACTAAAAATTTTGATGAACAATAGAAATTTAGATTTCTGCCTTTCTTCAGTTTCGTTCTTATAGTTTTCAGTTTATTGAATTCCACTTACCGTTTGTATTTCAACCTTTTTAGTCCTTTAGTAATTTTCTTGAAAAATTTACTTAATTTATACTAAAAGGGCTTTCCTAATGAGTCTTTTGCAAAATACTTTTTATTTTTGTGCATTAGATTTGCTTATTGGCTACTTCTCGGTTTTTTTCAACTCATATTCGACAAATTGAAATGCAATGTTGCCAGCTGTAACTTATTAAAGCAAAACTATAAAATTAATATGCGCTTACACCGACGCTAATCTTATTATACAGGCGAGAATTAGATTATAGACCGGTTCATAAATTGTTCTAGGAAAAAACTGACATAAGCGATTTTATTAACTCCCTATAGTTTTGACTAATAATTACGCTTTAAAATTAAAATTTTCTCAATAATTTGGTTTTGAAGGCGAAGTGTAAATGGGAATTGGCAGTTGGAACTGCCCATTGTTTTTAATGACTTTGGCGGAATAAATGTTGAGTATCTAATACACCAATACTTAAACGTTTTTGTTCGAAATGATTAATTTGTTTCAGCATTGTAACGCTTGAAGCACGACTATTTGGAGAGCCTGGCAGTATAGCTGTGAGCTGTACTCACAGATTGTCAACATCAGGGAGAGTGATACTTGTGAGTAGGAGCGATTTTGACGGTTAAATCACCTCACCGAAGGTAGAGGTTTGCAATTGCCAGCAACGCGTTTAAGAGGAATGATTTTTTAACATTGTACAAAGGATTTTTACAGGGAATGTATTATATTTATTCTATACCAAAAGAGGTTTTACATAATGTAAAGTATTTATATAACACCGAATAACATATGCATGAAGAAAATGCAAGAGTGCCAAGGCCCATCAAGAAGGTTGCAGACAGCTACAATCTTTGACCAACGCAAGAATGATAGAATACAAGATTGCACCGCGGTGAACGGAAACTCGTCACAAAAAGTAATTGCCCTTGAATATTCTTGGGTTATGACGTCGCAGCGTATTCGGAAGAGACATTCTTGTATTCCATCATTCTTGAAATTGTCTCTCCCAAATTCGCTGTGATATAATCTCTTTAAATAAACAAACAAAAAGAGGAGGAAGAGTAGGCGAAAGCAATGGAAACTGCCAAACACGAAGGGATTATACACGTACACACGCAAGGGGTATTGATAAAAGGTGGTGTGACTAGAGCAATTGACTGCTTATTCTTCAACTTGCCATTAATTTAAAAATGTCAGTAAAATAGTAAGTTTTTGCTGTGTTGTGAATGTGCGACAAACTAATTTTAACTATTTGTCATTCGGTCCATCCTTCTATTCTATTCAATTCTTCCATTGACAGTTCTTTTTCTTCGAGCAAGGTTGTTTTTTTTTACATTTTATATAATATGTCTGTCGATTTGCCTGTATATCTCTGATCAAATATTATTTTATAGTGAACATTAGGAATAAAAAATTGCGGCAACTACATATATATATAAAGATGTTCTATATGTGCATTGTGAAGAGAAATATCATAAAAATTCAATATTCTTAATACTGGGCAATTCCGCATTTATTGATACCCAATGATCAACTTTTCCATGTACTCCACAAAGTGTATAATTACCTCTGTTTTCCCAAACGACAGTACCCCTCGTATTCCTCTATAATAGTTATAGAAGTAGTAGTTATACATTAATTTGTTGTTAATTATTATCATGTTATAATTTTATCGACTTTTAAAAGTTTTCAAAATGTAGCCACGTTTACCAACACTATCTGCTAGGTGATCAATTGTGTTCCACAGCTGTTTTTTGTTTTGCTTGAATTCCTTACCTTGATTTTTATTTAAAATTGTTATGTTAAAAAAATGATTCATATCCGAAGTTTACAGTACAAAACCGCTTTAGTCCTTTATCAAAATCATCAGTCTTCGATATGTGAGCGGGCTTTTTCTTGTGTTTCTTCAGCGAGAAAAAAATTGGCTCCTGTCAGCACTAACATTGTACCAAATTCGCGTGTATGGCAGTTACAACACCGCACGCTTTCAGAAGCCGCAAATACTTCCACTATAGTAGCTGGGCAAGTTCAGTCACCGTTCGTGGGAATTTGGCATACACTATCGCAAAGCACACCAGTTGCTTACATTCAGGATACATTGACAGTGATTCATGATTACAGCGGATTACCTTGGTGGGCTTCTATTGTTGCGTCCACCGTACTTTTTCGCACCGCAGTAACACTACCATTAGCCATATATCAAAATAAAATCATGGCACGGCTGGAATTATTGACGTTGGAAATGCCGGCGATAGTTGCTGAACTGAAGAAAGAGGCTGCAATGGCTATGAAAAAGTTTAATTGGACTGAAAGTCAAACTAGACTAGTATACAATCGGTCGGTGCGTAAGTTTATAGCGGACGCCGTAACTGAATGGTGTGGTGCGGGATTAATAATTATTTTCATATTTACTTTTAGTTGAAAAAACAATGGAATGCGCTGATAATTCGAGATAATTGCCATCCAGCAAAAACATTTATTGTGCTGTGGGCTCAAATACCTTTGTGGATATGCCAATCAGTAGCAATAAGGAATCTTGTACATATGATGCCCGATCCAACATCATTGCAGGCACAAATTATATACACCGAAATGACTATTGTCGGCTTTGGTTGGATACCAAATCTAACCGAAGTAGACAGTTCTTATATATTGCCTGTTTCACTTGGCTTAATCAATTTGGGTATAGTAGAAGTAAGTCCACTAGCAATAATTGTATAAAATTATTACTTATAATAACTATATATTTTCAGATGCAAACGCTATTACGAAATCGTCCTACAACGCGCTTGCAAAAATATGCGACAAATGTGTTTCGAGTACTGACCATTGCAATGGTGCCAGTGGCTTGCTCTGTACCATCGGTAAATCAGTGAAAAATCTCATATTTTATCTATTTTATTTTGTTGTAATATTTTTGCAGGTTCTTTGCGTTTACTGGGTGGCCTCTAGTAGTTACAGTTTAGTGCAAAACCTGTTGCTGGCTTCGCCTCCTGTACGACGTTCACTAGGTATTAAACAAACGAATTCGGAAATATCGAATCCCTATGAACGGATATGGGCTAGAATGAAAACTTTAACATCGAAAGCAGATCAAAAGTCGAAAGATGAATCTACAAATATCACAAATAATGAACAAAAGTCGAAATAGAAAATTGGTTTTTAAGATTAAAATATTATTTACTAATTGCGCTAGAACTTTGTGTATTTGTGTAAGTAAACAAATTTTAAATTATTGAAATAGTTGAATGCATTAAATGCACATTTAAATATGTACGCAATTTTGAGAAGTAGGGCTTAAGAATATAAAATTCATCATCATATAAAATTAACAGATTAGATGTGTTCTTTGTTAGAGATGACAAAAAAAACGAATGCAAGAATTAATAATACTTGAAGAAATGCTATGCAAAATTTTATATTTAAAAACCCAACAACCAAGTAAAAGCATGTATGCATAACATTATTTGGTTTGATTGTACATTAAATAGCTACTATTAGTTATACTGAATTCACCATAAGACTTTCTACCATTTGCTTTTGAATTAACTAACCATTGGCACTCATGGGGAAAATTGTATCAGTATAATAGTCCAGCAGCCCCGATTTGCGTTCGTAAAAAAACTTATAATATGTCTCGAAATAAAATAACACAAATAACCTAACATAAAATAAATGTAGTAAATCATAACAGAATATAGTACACATAATTCAACAAGGCATAATATGGAAAACATCAATAACCATGTTGCTTTTTAATGTTTTGTAACTGAGAAATGAGTCTTGCCCAAATTTTACTTCCTGTTTGTAAATTGGCGCAATGTAAAGTCATTGTCAGTTGAAGCACAAATTATTTATTATTAAATATGTACAAATGTTTTCCACAATTCAATTCTTTCAACAAATATTTACTTAAAAAATTGCTTATACTTAAAATATACGCGTTATTTAGCTCAATGCATTTAAATCTCTCAAGCCGCTGATAAGAATGCTTATGTTTTGGTGTGTAACAGAAAGGTCTAAAGATTGCCACCAGCGATAATCGATGTTGATTAGTTGATTTGGCTATACTTATTTATAGGATGTTTTGTTAAGTATTTCTACATATGTACGTATGTACATAGGTGCGCATTTGTGCTAACAAATATACACATTAAAGTTTGCATTTAGAACATATTACACTCACTTTGACTCATGATTGTTTATACTCAGAACAATCTTGTGAGTGCTCCTGCAAGCTATCCCATTCACGAATGTAAATATATGCACATGTATACATATATATGGGCTCGCATTTGCTTGCGGGAACATACAAAAAAGCATACATACCTACATACATTCAAACCTATGCATATATTCAACGAATTCATTCAACATCCAAGTGATTCCAATTTTGCTCTCATTTCATTGGCGTAGTCTTAATTAAGTCTGCCACGAGATACTGAACTGGAGCAGTGGGCGCTTAATTGAGTTTGAAACCGTCTGTTTGCTTTCAAAAGGCTAACACTGCTGGATGGGAAAACACGAGCGGTATTGTCGAAAAGTAGAAAAATACGCGGGATTCGTAATATTTCTGTTTTAGAAAATCATTAGTGAATTTTATATAAAGAGTATCGTGAAAATATGCGTACACACGCTTTGGTACGCAATTATTTTTTATAATTATAAAAATTAGTGCAATCAACTGAAAGTGTTAAGAATGAATTCATTAAAACCTTATATTACCAAGGAAATGCAAGAATAATCGTAAATTTGTGTACAAATATACTAAATACAGCATCAAGTAGAAGAGGCAGAGTAAAACTTGTGAAAGCAAATTTTTATAATTGAAGTGAAAATGTTTTCGAAGCTGTGGCTTCTTATTTGCGCGACTCAACTTGTTATCATTAAGGGTGTAAGTATTTATTTGCTTTGTAAATGACTTGTATGCACATATATATGTATATATTTACTTTTATGCATACATACTTTTTCTTTACTGAACAAATATGCGGCTATGGAAGTTAACAAAAATAAGAGTAAAAATTTTATCTCGCAATCGTGCGGTGCCATGTGCGGTGCATGATTCCTTTTCCTGCAGAGAAATCCACTCATTCTGATTGCTACCTTGATTTCTTGTAATCATTTTACAGTATTCCCTTTCATAAAAATACGCATTTAGTAAATTTTGCATTTGAGAGTGTCTATTGTCAAGCCTTAAGTGGTTATTGACCGATTGCGCTAATTCTCATTACCAATCTACTTGGGACATAGTGTTCTATGTGGGGATTAGATTTCAATGAGACGGTAGACTCCTCTTATCACTCTGAACGTTTTGGTACATATACATACATACATATATATGGCTATATCTATCCCGATTTCTTTATGCTATTACATACAACCGTTATGTGAAAAAAATGATAGTGCCCTTGTGCACTTTGTGTTCGAAGTTAATATAACATTGATAATGAATTTGGATTTCATTATTTTATAAATTTCAAACAAAATCGAGATGGTTTTATTTATTTTATATTATTTTACGTACAAAATAATTATTTATTTAAAAAGTCGGCTTTTTCGATTATGATGCAAATTCGACCACTTGGCATTCAATATCGTAGATAGACAATTGTGTGAGAAGAACAATTCAAAGGTACTACAAAAATGCCCCTGTTTTCGATTTGGTAAATGTTTTTCCAATTTCATAAACCTTATCGAAAAATAACCTCAGACTCTAAATATATAATATTTATTAATTTTTGTTACGATATTGTTGTTTATTTTTCTTAGGTGAATCATAAGCATCTTAGTTCTAGGAAATTTAGAAAGCATTAAAAATTACAGATAAGAAATACATTCGGCTACGCTTATAACGGTGGCTCATATATAATTCTTACATATTTCTATATTAAATATTCTGTATAGATTCCTTGCGTTTATTCAGTTTCGGTCATAACTGTCTTTCTTTTTTCCATATTTGGCGTTAAAAACACTTGGACTCATAATTATGATTCATTGATTTACTATTTTCTGCTGAAAACGGAAATTTACATTAAATTCATATATTGAACGGCAATTCATTATATAGTATATCTGTTTTTTGACGTATGTAAATACATATAAGTACATATCTAGTCTGTAATAGATGGGCTAAAATTTATAAATGCTAAATGATGTTTTTCCAATATCCCAGGTGCGCACGTTTACTGGTGTCAATCCTTTTGGTAAAATTTTCGATGATAATTTGGTATAATTGGCGATTTCTCGACGAAAGCTCTATGCGATAGAATTCAAAGGTGTGAAATCGTTTGATTTTGACGACCAAGATGCTGCAGAATATTTTGAAATTATTCCTTCAGGAAATTTTGTTTGTTTTATGTCTCCATCGAACCCGCCGGTTTACTCTGTTGGACGATTATAGCGACCAAAGATATTCAATATACATTTTGTGAAATTTAGTTTTTATTGCTTTATAATTTTCATTGTGGACTTTAATTAGAACGGTATCTTGAGCGAAATAGATGCCGCCAGCAGTGTGTGCTAGTCGATTCTAACATAACCTAAACATCATAAACCAAGCTTAGACATATGGTAAACAAACTGCTTCGACCCATTAGTGATTTTGTTTTGGTATCATATACTTTTGGTTTTGTGAAAATGTCTGATTTTGTGCCGAATAATCGTCATTTGCGGGAAGTGTTGATTTTCCTCTTTCATTCGAAAAAAACGGCGGCTGAAGCGCATCGAGAACTACAAAAAGTTTGTGGAGATGCTGCTTTAAGTGAAACAACGTGCCGAGATTGGTTCCGTCGTTTTAAAGTCCGTGATTTTAATGTTGACCACCGTCCGCGTGAAGGAAGGCCAAATACCTTCGAAGTCGCTGAATTGGAGGCATTGCAAGAAGAGCTTGCTTCAGTATTAGGAGTTATCCGCCAATCCATTTCCAAGCGATTGCATGCTTTGGGAATGATTCAGAAACAGAGGACTTTGGTTCCTTAAGAGTTAAAACCAAGGCCAATGTTAGACGTCGTTTTTTCGCCTGTGAACAACTGGTCCAGCGGCAAAAAAGGAAGGGTTTTTTTATCGCATTGTGACGGGTGATGAAAAATGGATTCATTACAGTAATCCAAAGAAAAAAAAAGTCATGGGGACTGCCCGGTTATGCTTCTACGTCGTCGCCTCGGCCGAATATTCACGCTGCGAAGATTATGCTATGTATTTGGTGGGACCAAGTTCATGTTATTTATTGTGAACTGTTAAAACAAAGCGAAACCATTACTGGGGATCGGGTTGACTTCAATTGATGCGATTGAGCCGAGCACTGCGTGATAAGCGGCCGCAATACGCGGAGAGGCATGAAAAAGTGACAACGCTCGGCCTCACGTTGCCAAACCCGTTAAAACCTATCTGGAAACACTGGAATGGGAAATCCTACCCCACCCGCCATATTCTCCAGATATTGTGCCGTCCGATTATCACCTGTTCCGATCGATGGCACATGGTCTAGCTGACCAGTAGTACCATTCATATGAAGACATCAACAAATGGCTTGATCCGTGGATAGCCTCAAAAGATGAACAGTTTTACCGCGACGGTATACGAGATCTACCAGAAAGATGGGAAAAAGTAGTAGCCAGCGATGGACAATACTTTCAATGACTTACTTGTAACCATTTTTTCAGAATAAAGTTGTATTTTCAACAAAAAACAGCGAGAACTTAGTTGCGCACCTGATGCAAGATATCTTATTAAAAAAAAATCTCCAAAATTAATTTCACAACAATTTAAGTGTATTTTGTCGTTTTCTATAAAATATTGGATAATTGCATTTTGAGCTTATTGAATTAATGTACATTAAGGTTTTGTTATTTAAATTTAAAAGATTTAATTATATCGGGTGTTTCCCAGCTGCATGAGAACTATCGATATCGATAACTATGGTTTGAATGCTGAGAATGGCAAACTGTGTTAACATTTCTATTCAGTGAGTTTTGCAAGTAATCATGCTAGTTTAACGTCAGAGCAACGTTTCCAAATGTGGAACTTTCCTCTGAAAAAAAAAAATCTGTTCGTGAAGTTCATAAAGCACTGGCATCACCGGCTCTTATTTCTTTTGAAACGAGGTAGGAGCTGCAGTTACGGTGAATGGCGGGCTCTATCGAGCCATACTAACTGAATTTTTGTTTCCAAAAATTAATCAGCTAAGCATCGACGACATTTGGCTTCAATAAGACGGCACAACTTGCCATACAAACCATTTATTGAAATATTCAAGCGGCCGGATGTCATTCGGCCAGATTTATTGGAAAAAGTAGTCAATAATTGGATTGATTGAACTCGTAGGCGACGAACATATGCTGGATATGATATTAAAAAATAAGTGCCATGAAATTATATCTCAGCTTATAATAAAAAAATTTTGTTCAACAATATTTATGCTTTGTATTATCATTTTAAGTTAGAGGCTCTTAAAAACAATGAATTTATAACTTCTTTCTCTTCTACGCACGCCTTGGTGTATGCAGCAATTTGCTGTCGTTTAATTATGTGTACATGTGTACATATGTACACGTACAATACGAACAAAGTTTAGAATACACGATATTCCTTTGCCTTTAGAAATAAATAAAATGAAGGTCCGATTAATTCATTAGGTTAGGTTAAGTTGCAAGGGCTGCTCTTTACTGCTGCAAATGTGAACGCGTTACTCTGCAAGTGCCCAGATTAGTCGACTTAGTGTTAGTAGCTGCTAAAGACTCCTCATCATGCGGAAATCGGTTAATCAGTAGAGCTCATATGTTTAGATTCGATTCACCAAATCCTTTCTTTGTACGCATATCAGTTTCCTCATTTCCTGAAATACCAGAATGCCCGAGACCAAGTATAGACAGATGCCGTGCTGTTTGTAGTCATTGTAGATTGTAGACATCTTCGGCATAAGTATTTGCTCTTGCTCACATTTGAAATTGGTCGTTACCGACCCCGATTGCAGCTTGAAGGTGAACTTTGAGGGAATGATGTGAATTATGCTTACCAGTTACGTCACCGCGAATATTGGGTCCCATGAATATTGTAGAAGTTGTAGAGATGGAGAGGAAGAAATAGTCGAGCACTTGGATGGTGTTGTGGGCACAGCTTACAGATCCTTGCTTGAAGCGGTAAAATTATAAGTCGTCGTCGTCAATCTCATCTAGCGGCAGATCTAGGAAACGTGTTATTTTGACTGGGTGGGACTAAAGGGAGGGAGGTGTTAGATGAGTGGATTAACGCTGGTATGTGAAGAGGTGGTGAGTGTCATGCAGGTTATTTTCGCATGTCGGACATAGTATGTTGAGTATGTCGGGGTCAATTCCGGATAAGTAGCAGTCTAACTTGCCGCAATATTCAGGACGCAATTCTGCTAGTTCCGTAGTTCTATTTTTTGTTGGTTGAGTAGAGTATACTTCAATCCCGTTTGGAAGATACCTATGTCGACGTATCGGTGTTTCAGACGAAGATTTACCAGTTTCAGCGGCTTTGTAATTCTTTAACTATCCGTTTTTCATCAAAGCTGCGTAAAGAGAAGGCTTTTGACTCGCCCGTAATTGCAGGGTGCCAACTTTATGGCTCAGACTGAAGTGTACATAGAGTTTGCCTTTGGCTTCTTCTCTAGATTGGCGCGATAACCGCTTACGCAATTTTGGCTGAGTTTAACAAAGCGCACCAGTCATTTCTCTTGCGTGCTAACCGGCGCCAGTTGGACACATCAAGTGAAGTCAAGTCCTTCTCCGTTTGATCTTTCCAACACAGAGGAGACCTTCCTCTTCCTCTGCTACCACTAGCTGGTACCGCTTCGCATTTGGTACCGCAGAGCCTTTGACTACTGAAGGTAATATCTGAATACTACTAGAGCCGATATCAAGCCAAAATAACGTCGTAACATGTAAAACATGATACAATATTTGAAATAAATAAACAATATACTTCTGAATAAAATAACTAAAATCGTAATAATGAATGGAAATAATTTTCAGACTTACGCTCCTCCTAATTCGGGTATCAAGACAAGGTCTTACCATCATGATTCTCCAAATGTTGAAGAACAAACTGAACAACCATACGACTTCAGACCTAGTTCCAGCTATGCTAATACAAATTACGGCGCCAATTCATTGAGGTTATCACCAACCAATTCTCATCAACACCATGATGAACTGCATAGGCAGCATCAGCCTTCATACCATCAGCAAGAGGAGCAGCCAAACCTACAGCATGCAAACTCTTATCAGCAACGTGAATTACCAGTATACAATCGTAATACGCACGTGCGTCACTCGTTGCCATCAGAGCGTTCGGAGAGCTCCGCGAGTGGTGTAGAAAATACAAATAATGATTACTACACCGGTTGTCCACGCCAGCACACCGGTCCAATACCATATGCCTATGATTGTCGACGTTTTGTAAACTGTTGGCATGGGCGCGGCCACATACAGAGCTGTGGAGCAGGTACGGTTTTCAACCCTGAAACGCTCGAATGCGATCGTCCTGATAAAGTAGTTTGCGGGACGCCGAACGCAAATGGTGTTCACAGTGAGCTTAATGAAAAGCAAACATCGCTACAAATTGAGGCGAATCCAAATAAATATCGTGCGGGCCGACTCTTAGATGTAAGCACAGATAGCGTGAACTCGCTTTGTCCTGCAGGGATAAACGGCTTAGCGCCGCATCCAACAGATTGCACGAAATTTCTAAATTGTGCTAATGGCAATACTCATGTACAAAGCTGTGGACCCGGAACTGCCTACAGCATTTCTATGAAGGTATGTGATTTCAAGGAAAAAGTTGATTGCAGTGACCGCGGGGACGCTGGATATGGGGCATTGAATAGACGTGATGGACCTCTATATGGTATGTAAGAATTGCATGTTTTAAAGTTTATATATGCATGGAAATTATTGGATTGGTTGGCTTGATGAAAAAAGTATAACTTTGAGTTGTTATATAACTCTAAAATATTTAGTATAGAGAGTTTATATACAGGGTGGGCTAGGTAAAATTTGCTTTTTGAATCGGCTATAAAAAAAAACTAATCAATATTTTTTCAAACCTTTTTTTTTATTTTAAAGATTGAACATTGTCATTTATGAATGAAAAATAATATCGTTCAAATGAGTGCCACGATTGGCTTTACAGTAGGCCATTCGATCAACCCAATTTTTAAGCACAATTTTCGATTGTTTGAGCTCCAATTCCATGAATGGCAACTTAGATTTCGTGTTTTAAAGCATCAATCGTCTCTGGATGGTTCGCATAGCATTTGTCCTTAACAGCTCCCCACAAAAAATAGTCCAACGGGCTTAAATCACAGCTCCGAGGCGACCAATTGATATCGGAATTCAAAAACGGTGGCCAAAAGTTCGACTGTAACTTTGGCAGTGTGACAAGTTGCACCATCCTGTTGAAATCAAATGTCGTCCATGTCATCCTCTTTAATTTTTGGAAACAAAAACTCGTTGAGCATGTTTGGCCGAGCTCCTCGTCTTAATCGCGGTGTGCATTATGATGTTGTTCCGCTTGATGAATGTTGGGTCGGATTCAGCCTTGGAAATCATGTCTTTATCGACGCGGCCCCTTTCTTGCCTGTAATTCAGGACCTTTGAGACCAACTTTGCAGCAATACGTCGCAAGCCCAAATCATTAACTACAAGGCCCTGAATAGATTCACAAGCAATGTTGAAGTCCTCTGCTAGCTCTGTGATGGTTTCTTTCATTTTATGGATGTTTTCTTTAGTTTTAGATGTTGAAGTGTTCTTTAGAGTATCATTACCGAAACAGTTTCCATACAGTACCGAAACAGGTTTCCCCACCATTGAATCTATTTTTAACACAAAATTTAATACAAACTCCTTGATGCAAGTTCAAATCAATTTTCAAAACTTAAAAAAATCGAAACACATGCAAAGGCGTGTTCTGGAAACTTTTGGGGCAAGGTGGCATTTTAATTACTTACTGCTGAAGCCGATACTGGGAGTCGATTTCGATTTATTGGTCAATGCAATATTTTTTTACTAAACATCAACAACTAAAATCTAAAATAACTAAATTTGTTTTTTCTTAAACATGAATTCAGCATTACATTTTATTAGCTTCTTTTTTAACTAGAAATGTTTAAAAAGGATTTTCTTCCTTTTGTTTTTGGAAGTATTTTTTGTCATTCCGAGAGCAATGTTATTATTTTTTTATAGATGTGATTGTCGTTTGGAGTAATTAGTTAAATTTGTTGGGTGCTCCTGGTGTAGATGACGTCGAGTTGAACATGAGTCTCAAAAGTATAGATACTTTGACTAATGACTAAAGCTAAATTAGTGGAAGTAAACCTTCTACAAACACCCATGTTGACATTCATACATACTTATGTATGTATATAAAAACGAAATAAGCATTATTCTCTCTATACTAACTACTCTTAAATTTATTGCATAAAAAGCAACCCTTATCAAGTAATGCATTGGCGTTTGCTTCCTTTTTGTTATATAATTTATATTGTATTTATATATTTATGGGACTTGCATGACTATTTAAATTAAGTGTAATTATATACGTTGGTAGGTATGTACATGTGTACATATGTACTACAGACATATGAGTATTCCATATTTATTCAAAATGATTTATGCAATACGACTGTATTGTATTTTAAGTAAATAAAAACTATGAGAAGACATATGCAAAGGAAACTGGATCGAAAGATGAGGTAGAAGGTGATATTTTCTGCCCACCAGGCGTATCTGGACACTTTTCATATCCATTTCACAGCACGAAATTTCTAAACTGCAAAAACGGCAACACGGCGATACAAAATTGTTTGCCTGGCACCGTATACAGCTTATCCCGCAATGCCTGCGATACCAAAGAAAACGTACCTTATACCGATCACGCCGCTAACGTTATATCTGAAATGCGTTATGATGATTGTAAGTGCATAAATGTCTTTCGATACGTGTTTGATTTTTTTCACGAATTCTGCCATTCAAATGTCTCACAGCTTTAACGATAGTGAGTTGTCCACCGTCCACTGAAGGCATTCACCTATTTCCCTATGATTCTACTAAATATATCAACTGCCGGCAAGGGCATATGTGGATTGGCACTTGCGCATCAAATACTGTCTTTAGTATAGCTGCAAAGACGTGTCGACCTGAAAGTGAAGTGAATAACAATGATCGTACTCGCAAAGCAATGGAAGTAAATTACAACAGAGAACCTTCAATTTGTAAGTGTTTTTTTTTATTTTATATTTAAAATTAAATATTTAGTTTGTTGCAATGCAATGAAATGCCGATTTATAGCCAGGAATTCAGAACTGAACAGCGCAGGTCAAATGCTTGAATGCCCTGAAGGAACATCTGGTTTATATCCACATCCTTTTGATTGTAAAAAGTATCTGCAATGCCTGAATGGAAGGCTAACCATAGAAATGTGTAATTCGGGCAATGTTTTTAGCTTATCTGCCAAACATTGTGATCCAAAAAATCTAGTTGACAGTAATGAACAAATTCAATTTGAACTTGACGTTGGACAACATAGTATTTCAGAAACGGACTATGATTACAGTAAGTTGGAACAAATTGTGACTACATATGTATGTTTGTATCTATGCTGGCTGGAAAATGTAAATGGAGGTTCCTACAACTATTACGATTTATATATAAAGCAGCAAGTGAAATTTTACCTGATCGCCTTTGAAGCATGTGAGACACATTTTATAATCTGTACAGTGGCAGAGGTAGTGCTAAATGTTTTCGTTTCTTTATATTAGCCACTTTGAAGAATTTCAGCCTATTTGACATTGACCTCCGCAGCTAGAAAAAGACGACAGGTACACAATTTCTTTACTTTAGATAAAATCTGTGTGTGAATTGGCTACATATCGGTTCAAAAGCACGCCTGTGATTGGCCTGCCCTCAACCGATTAGAGTTTACTAAAGGGCTTTCCAATAAGAGGTGTTATTTTGATATTCAAAGAAAAATGCTATTTTTTAATATAAATGTTCGGATGTTTATTTCATTAAAAAGAGGAAGGTATGCCGTTAATAGTAGAAAAAAACATCAGGCAAATGACCACCACGACCACGCTTACAGGACAATATTCTTTTCATGAAATTTTCCATAACCGAATTGCAAAGTGCCTGCCCTATATCCCCGATAGCCTCACGAATTCAATCTTTGAGGTCTTGAATCGACCCTGCGCTGTTGGCATAGACCTTCTCTATCACGTGGCCCCAAAAAAAAAAGTCACAAGGTGTTAAATCAATCGGTGGCCAATTATGATCACCTCTTCGAGAGATAACTCGATCCGGAAATTTTTCCCGTAAAAGGTCAATGGCTTCGTTGCTTGTGTGGCACGCAGCGCCGTCTTGGTGAAAATAAACGTTGTCCAGATCAATACCATCCAATTCCGGCCATAACAAATCGTTAATCATCTCTCGATAGCGATAGATAACACCTGTTACTGGAAACCCCTTTATTACATGCATAGTAGCTACCGTTACTGAGAAGGCTGCTTGAGAACAGGCATTCACTTGCATTTCTCTCGCAGTGCATTGGGAGGCTATCAAGTCACATTCGAATAGTTTATACACTGTTTATTATATGCACCATATACTTATTTATATAATATAAAACAATAGTTCGAGCACTTCAGAAAAGGTTATAAGGAACCTCTCTCATTCACATGTTCTGAAAGATGCCACAATGATTAGACGAAGGCAATGATTAGAATACGGTCGCGTGAACCATCCAACCTCGACGAGAACCATAACGATAGTACTATTATGTTGGTAGAAAGCAGCTTTAACGTTCAAGAATTTATTTATTTATCATGACCTTACATGTATGCCAGTCAATGAAAAAATTCTTACTGACCCCTTAAAGGCAATATTAACTACTAGGAGTATATTTCATTGTTTTAAATCAAGCAAAATATAATTCGAGATCTCATTGAATTCCCGAAGTGCACGCGCTAAAGAAGCATTCATAGCATATTTAGTGCCGGCATTTTCTGTACAGAAAGGATTGTAATTACATAAAGTGCGAGCCAAATGTGAAAAAGATTACTTTGCAGTAAAGACAAACAATGAACGTTTCCATTTAATAATACCAAAAACGAATGAGAGCAAAATTTTATCTTCTCCTTTCAAGATGTTGAAGGCCAATTAGCGAGACTCCTTGCTTAAAAATATTTCGGTACAATATTCCGTATTTAAGGTTCTGGCTGTTAAAAATCTGTATTGTAAAATTCTTCTTAAAAAAATTCTTTGTCTGGAAATGATGACAAAATTCTGAATTTCTAAAAAAAAAACATTATCCGTACGGATAATAAAAAGAAGTGCCCACGGTTGTCAGAATTTTTAATACGGAAGGTGATATTAAGGAAGTATTAATAAAAACCTTTAAACTTATTATTTAATAATATTTAAAAAAACTGAAACTGGCCTCTTTATATAATACAATTAAGGCAGTTACAGGAACCCAAAAGTAGGTGGCAAATCTGCTTAAGCGCTAAGATTAAAATTCTTCTAATACTCGGTACGTTTTGAAGATCTAGTTTTGTTTTGCATATTTTAAAATCGTTAACGTCAGAGCAAGTGTGTGCAAAATTTCAAGCGCTTTTGTTGAGAAATCTTTAGAATTATTTTTAACTGAAAAAGTGCAAGAGAGACGGTGCAAAAATGAGTTGTCATTGATATAAAAAGTTGTTTTCTCGGAAAAATGTGGTACGTATGGGCTCAGATTTAAAAATGGGCCATTTTTTCTAAACAAACGCATTTTTCGTGAATTTGGTGAGTTTTGGAATAAAAAAATTCACATTGTCGCTCACAATTTTTTTCGCTAAATTCCAGCAAGGATGCCGAAATTCAATTGACTAACGCATGATGAGCGTTCTGCTATAATTAATTTCTATTAAGATAGCCATTCCCAAAGATATATTGGAAATATTTTGTCTCATCTCACAAAAAAAAAATTGACGTGTCTTTCGAAAAACAAATTCGGGCCGTCCCAAAAGTACTACGGCAAGGGTTGACAAACACATATTAGAAATTTCTGATGATGATGTATCTAATCTTCCCCGAATATTCGATATCAGCTCATTAATCAAGGGTTCTTCTACAGCACGAAGATGATGGCAAGGAAGCCAAAAGCGCAGTAAAGTCGCCTGCGAAATTCTCTACATGAGTGCAAAAAATAAAGAAAAACACGTGTCTTACATTAAGAGCGCATAATAAAACCTCAAAGTTGTTGGCGTACTTTACTTTAAACCGATGAATCCACGACAGATTAAAATAATCTCTTGGTTTCGTCTATATATGACGTCGACCTACCGAAAAACTTTCGTGTAAGTGTGCTCTACCCATTCGTCCGAGAGGCGTTGTTTAATCGTCTAGGATTCTTGGCTCCCGCAACGTATTTAAATATACTTGAAGAAAACGTCATTGCGGAGGGAAGTTGGTTAATAGGACCATATTTTGTTGTACAGCAAGATAAAGCGCGTAGTAAACGTAGTACGACAATATTTGGGAAATAATAATATAGGGTTTTTTAATAAGAGGTGTTTTTTTGATATTCAAAGAAAAATGCTATTTTTTAATATAAATGATCGGATGTTTATTTCATTATAAAAAGGAAGGTATGCCGTTAATAGTGGAAAATAACATCAGGTAAATGACCACCACGACCACGCTTACAGGACAATATCCTTTCCATGAAATCTTCCATAACGGAATTGCATATTCCAATTTCCATAACTGTTGGCGTAGACCTTCTCTATCACGTGGTCCCAAAGAAAAAAGTCACAAGATGTCGGTGGCCAATTGTGATCACCTCTTCACCGTCTTGTTGAAAATAAACGTTGTCCAGATCAATACCATCCAATTCCGGCCATAAAAAATCGTTAATCATCTCTCGATAGCGCAATCCATTCACCTGCAACACCTGTTATTGGAAAACCCTTTATTAACTTTTTGAAGTGGTCACCGCAAAGTCCCGTCCTGTCTCCCGACGAGAACGCTTGGGCAACCTTAAATGCGCGTATTGCTCAGGAGAAGCCTCAAAGATTAGCGAATTTAAAGAATTTCATCTCTCAAAATTGGTCAAGTTTTACTAACGATGACAGTAATGAACTCTATTCCACTCAGAGTTGGAAATATGAATGCTTGTATCTATGGTGCTTGGTGCTTGCGGATATTAAGTATTTGATAACTTCTTTTTGCAGCGCAATTTCTGAGATGGCGTCCCTTTTTTCTTATAGCGAATTTTTTCCAGAATTTTTACCCAAGATAATATTGCAATGCAGAATTTAAAATCTCTCTCTTATATATTTCTAAATAAATGAATAAAAGGTGTAATACTTTCGCGCTACTTCCAGATCACTTAATACACACTCGCTTTCTAAAGTTTAAGTAGAAAAAGTAATAGGTTTTCCGAACACTCAGTTTTCATTCCAGATTTACGTGGCCGCATATATTTATAGTCATTTGATTTGGTATTTTTTATAGTCATACATACAAACATACATTTGTAGATATGGATACCCTGATTTCATAGTGAAGTAATTGATATTTAATGAGCAACTCGCTTTGTATATAGTCAATAATAATCAAGGAAGATTTCAATTGGTTTGTCCTCAACATGTGAACGGACTTTTCTTACATCCTTTCGACTGCACCAAATACCTTAGCTGTTGTGATGGCCAGATCCAAGTAGAAAGTTGCATGTCTGGTAAAGTATTCAGCATATCGCGAAGACAATGCATAAATCGTAACCAGGTAAATGCATTTGATCGCGTAGAATATCTAAGTGAGGTTAAACACGAATTCTCAACGGAATTGGAGCAAAATCAAAATAAAAGTTAGTTGACATTTTTTATATGAATACAAAAAAATACGGTTTTTTATTTATTTTGATCTCCTTAGATCAATTATTCGAAACAACCTGTTCTATGGGTGCTAACGGTGTTTACCCACATCCCTATGAGAACACAAAATATCTAAAATGCTCTAATGGACGTGCAGCCGTTGAAAATTGTATAAAGGGAATGATTTTCAGCAAATCCCGAAGATACTGCGACTATGAGTCGAAAGTTTACGAATACGACCGCGTGGATTACGCGTATGACAATCAGAATGAGAATGAGGACAGTCAAGGTTCCAAAGTTCTAATTAATGAGAATAAATGTAAGTTGGAATTTTTTTTGCAGTGCATCTAATTTACTAAGCGCTTAATAAATCAACAGCAACGGACGTTACTACGAGTATAGGCGTAGAAGAAACAGTTGAATGTCCACCTAAGGCCGAAGGCATGCAACCACATCCGTACGATTGTCATAAATTTCTTTCGTGTTCGCATGGCGTAACTCAAATTAAAGATTGTGGCCCAGGTACTGCATGGAGTATAGAAATGGAAGTATGCGACTTTGAGAAAAACGTAAACTGCGCAGGACGTACGAAGTTACATGCAACAGCTACGAATACGATTATTGAAGACAAGGTGGCTTGCCCACCGAATATGAACGGCAAATTTTTGCATCCATTTAACGCAAACAAATTTATTAGCTGTAATAAAGGTGAAACGCACATACAAACCTGTTCAATGGATAGTGTTTTTAGCATTTCACAAAAAATGTGTGTCCCTGAAGTAGAAGTCAATACTCTGGATCGGGTGCAGTGCTCGCAAGATTATACTACAGATATCAGTGAGTACGGAAGAAACTCTAAAAATCATTCTTGAGCTACAGCTTACTCATTCCATAGGTGTGTACCACAACTATGTCACTTGCCCAGCGCAAGCACTTGGCTACTTCATTTATCCGTTCGACCGTTTACTATTCATACAATGCGACGACGGCCATACTATGATACAGAATTGTTCACCAAATACACTATTCAGCAAATCAAATCAAGTTTGTATGCCCGCAAACGAAGCAGAAAGCAGTGATCAGTTGTGGTTGGGATCATATTGGCAAGGTGTGAATAATGGTTATAGTACATATGACCTCAAGCATGAATGGAATGTGGGTGCCTACACCCCGAACTCTGGAGACTCCATTCAGTCTGCAATTTGCTCAACAAGTGAATCAGGTCTTTACCCACATCCAACCGATTGCACGAAATACCTGAGATGTGCAAACGGTATAAGCTATGTAATGGATTGTGGGCCTGGTACTGCTTTCAATGCGGCACTAGAAGTATGTGATTTCATGGAAAAGATGGATTGTTCTGCAAACAGACATTTAGATTTCGGTACTTTTGGAAATTCTGCAGCAGGTGGTAGCGAAGGTGAATATTTTATTGAAATGCAGGATAATTTTTTCTTTATAAAATATGTTCGTACAGATGACAACAAGCAGCCTGTGGTATGCCCAGAGGGAGCTGCCGGCATGTATCCTCATCCTTTGGATTGTACGAAGTTTCTTAATTGTAATAATGGTATCGCAAACATTAAAGAGTGCGCGCCTGGTACGGCATGGAATCCTAAAATGGAAATTTGTGATTTTATAGCTAATGTCAATTGTCCAGGCAGCAGCGGTCCGCGAGAAGGGTCATCAACAGGTTACGTACTTTTATAAATAAAAAATTTTTTTGGTATTCACATTGGGTGCGCAAGTAAATTTTGAAGAGTTTTTGAGAAACTGACCATTTATTGATGGTACATAAAATGGTACACTTTCTGGTACACGGCAGGTCAACTTTCGAGTAAAGGTAAAAATATAAAAAGCATGGCTTTACATGTATTTTATTACTTTTCAATGTACACGCTTCAAGTAAAATGCACTGAAAAAATATTCCTTAGAATTCTCTTCAAAATTGCCGTCTTCATCTCACTGTCGTTAAAAAGGGTCCGCGTAACTCCCTTCTTTATATTTGAAAAAAGGAAAAGTTACTGGGAACCCTCTCTAAATTGTATTCTGTTGAATCTTGTAGCTTTTAAAGTATCCCTCTCAACTCGAGTGGTTCCATCAATTAAACGTCGCTGCTTGCTTAGCGGTGTGGGCATTCGCGATACGCATTTCACGCAAATTTTTTTTTTTTTTTATACAAACGCTCATCTAAAATCTCTCTTATTTGCTAATCTGAGGTTCTTCTGCTAACTACCATGATTTAGTTCTCCAATGGCCAGTACCCAGTACTATCTTTTAATTTTTTTGGACGTTTACTTCGGCCGAAAACTGGGTTGCCACTGGACGATCCAGATGGAAGTCGTTGAAGTAACCAAGCCCATTTTTTCACCATTCTATAAATATGTATATGAACGTGCAAAATCTTAAAGAATAGATGACATTCTTTCAACAATTTTTTTCAGCCTATTTCCTTTTTAACAAGAAATTTAATCGCAGCGCGAGGCTCCAAATTGTGGGAATGTCCAGTTTCCGCTGGCAAAGTTGTTGCTTGTTCCCCTGATAATTCTTAGTGAATCAAACGAAAAAAAGAAAACAATGAGTAACACAATTCGGTTTATCAGTAAGGAGATGATAAGCCATTTCTAAGTACCTGAGGTCACGATTTTGCATTGCAAAAACGTATTTCTATTATTTTAAGGCTTCGTGTCTATAGTAGGGATTGATCAAAAGATTTCTGCCGGGATGTTATGCACAAAGTGTATTCGTGTTTCTCTCCTCTTACCCGCTACTATCAGAGGATACATTGATTATATTGTTTTTCAAATATAATTCCACATACTTTTCGGGGCTTTTGTGCTTTTGTCCCCTCGAAACCGGTTTGGGATTGGGAATAGCAATGTCTGCATGGGAGCTCCACTTTCTTGTACAATAGATATAGATACAGTCTGTGTCTGAAGAAAAGAACCGGTTTTTTTTCTTGTAACTTCAAGATATATTTCGTTCTGCTTTTTGCTGCATAATAGTCTCACTCAAGGGCTACGACGCCAGTGCTAACTCAGGTTAGTGTCGTTCGAAACTTCCCTGTAAACTTATCCAAACAAATATTAGTGAGAAGTACGCAAAGCGTTTCAAGGCGGTATTTTTATGTACGCACCGAAAAGGGCCGAAATCCTCTTACGCCTCTTATGTAATTGAAAAATCAATAAAGTTTGTTGTGATGTGGACTCAGCGGTGTAAGGTGTACAAAACTGTTGATGAATTTTCCGAGCGCGACTTGAAGCGAGTGATGACAAAAAAGCAGGATAAAGTGATCGTCCAACTTTTTAAGCGGAACCCTTCTTTGTGACTACACCAAACACGATCAGTTCTTGCTAAAAAGGGAATAGATGTGAGTATCAACACCATCGAATGTTTACTGAAGGAGGCGAACATATCCTACCGCCCACATCATCAAAATCACTGCTCTCAGAAAAACACATTGAGAAACAACAAAACAAGAAAATGGCGTCACAGTATTGGACTGGCCTTCCCAGTCCCCAGACGCCTAACCCATTGAAAATGTGTGGGGATTTATGGAAACGTATCTTGAGGGAAGGCCAGTGCATGATTTAAAGCAACTCGTTCGTCAAGTTCACAAAATTTAGTCCTGTTTGTCGACGAGCTACGCAGAAAAGCTGGTTCAAAGCATGAAAAAGATGCCAGGCTATACTCGACAACGATGAAGACTACACGGCTTATTGAGTAATTGCGTTTCGTAGTTTTGTATATACTTTCATGTAAAAAACATTTAAATATATATTTTTTATACTTCATGATATTGGCTGACACAGACTGTATATCATTGGTTCCAAGAGGAATCTTTTGGTTAGGTTAGAGTTGGGGTTATTTGCAATTCCCTAGGTTAAGATGATTTTACTATCCTCTTGATTTAGTGTATTTCGATTATTGCCTCAATCGAATATAAAATTAAGAGACCATCTGATCTATTTATTAGCGAAGGCTTGATGTAGGGATGAAAATGAATAAGGGGTAGTTAATTCCTGCAGTGTGGATCTCTAGATTTATTGATGAAAGTGAGCACAATTTTCAAAGTGTTGGAGTCCAATTCTTCTTTTTAAATTTCATTTTATTTTATTAATCTATAAATCAATATGCTCACAGACTATATGATAAATATAAACATAACCAAATAACAAAAATAAATAAATTAATAGTACAACACGTGATACATATTAAATTAAAAGTTAGCTTAAGAGGAGATAAATCATGTTCTAAGAAAGAGAAGCATTAAATTAAGGTAGCATAGTTTTAGCGACTCCCACATAAACTACTTCATTACAGCGAAGAATACGTTGGGGAAGATTAAAATGATGTTTTATAAGACGGACAATCAAGAATACCCGAAGTAATATCAAGTACAAAACAGACGTAGCATCTAAAGATAACAGAGTTATGAATAAACAGCGAGAGTAGTAAAACGCAATAGGAGCAAGTCTTCCGAATAGACTCTAATATATTAGAATAAATTGCATGAAAAGGTATCTAATTAAAAACGCGTACTCTAACCTGGACCAAACATAAGATGAGTACAAGTGTTTGAAGGTAAAAATTTAGAGATAATGCAATTTATGTGAGCGGGAAAATTATGTTGAGGGATAAGCGATTACGCACACATTAACTGTGTAATATGTTTAGCTCAGTCTGAAGAGCACATGAATCTTCAGGACATCTAATTTCATAGTAAATTTTAAAGTAATCTGCTTAGGGAAGTAAATTACACATAGGAAAACAGGACGAAATGCCATTGAGGGTCCTAGAACCCTACCCTGAGGAGCACTTGGAGAAAACGTGAGAAAGCGACAAATAAAGGGGACGATACATTATCCACTACAACAACCCAACGCCTATTATACCTATGACATAAGTATAAGTAAGACATGCTGGTTTTAACACAGTATATGACTACACGGAAGTATGACATCAAAGTGGAACTTAGTTGTTTGGAATTGTGAATTCCAAATGGTAGTCACGCACCAATCCATTCGGCTACGGCGGCCGCTGATGCTTATGTTTATTAATGAAGGTTTTATATATAATTTAAAAAATATAAGAGTAAATGAAGCCACCACTTGCCTTACTGTCTGTTTGTTCCGATAAGATCGATAACTGTCACCTTTTTTGAAAGTAATGGGTATAAAACAAGTGGGGTATAAAAAATCGATTTCATCCACACGTATACCTCTTTACTTGCTTGTACCGAAATATTCAGTGACATATTCATTGTAAAATAACTCGAAATCATTTTTCTAACTCTTTTATTTCAGATAATGGCGCTCCGAGATATAATAGTAACCCAAATATTCACTCATCGTCATCACAGTCGAGCTACAGAGGTTCAACGCATCATCACGATAATAGCGGTCGATTCGATCACAGAACAACATACGCTAGTGAAAGTTTACCAACACCACCTTCTCGAACAACCGCTTATGGCAATCGTTGGTCTAACATGGACCGGCAACGTCCACTTGCGAGTGATACCACTTATACACCTGAGAGCAGATATAACTCACCTTATGATCGACAACAACGTCCACCTGCATATGGAAAGGAATTGCATAATAACATCGCGGCCAATGGTTGGATTGGCACAGGTTCCGCATACGATCTACAAACGCCCACACAAAGTGTCATATATGAAGAAGGCTCACTGGAACCAAATCGTAATTATAACACCATCAAAAGTTATACAACACCTTTAGCACCTTTCAACTTTGACTCCATGCCTGCCTCAGCAGTAAACAGAAATGTAGTAACAAATGAGTCTACAAATCTTTATTTCGCACAACCTGTCGGCTCAGAAGAAAACACAGAAGAAGTGTTCGACTCTAAAGCAGATGTTCAACCTACAGTCCGTTTGCCATTTGATGAAAAGTTGCCTTCTAATAACTGGATTCCAATACCGAATCAAGTACTTCTGCCGCCGAAGCGCATAGCTGAGCCACAAAGTGGCTTGAAGGGTTCTCCACCAGAAAACGTCTATGCACCAGCGTCTTATGATACTCCCCCTGCTAGACAAGCATTCAATGCTCAGCCAGTTGATTCTACAACGACCCCTCAAAATACTTTTGATTCTTCTAACTTATATGGTGGGTTGAAACCACCACCACCACCACCACCACCTTCAACGTCTCAGAATCCATTGCCTTACGCTTCAACTAAAAATCGAATTTCGGCTCCAACGAACTCTTATCCTCTACATTCTTCGCCTTCTCGCCACACTAGTAGATCAATACTAGAAGACACAATCGAACCTATTAGGGCTTTTAGCACTAATGTTGAGGGACAACCTCATCTGCTTTCTTCTCCTTCTAACAGAAATGTATACCAAACTGAAATTTTGACGAGTACACCTGCAACTTACCTTCAGCCTCCAACGCTGCCAACTCTTGCAACTAAATCTAATTCCCCGGCTACAACACGTTTAAACAAAGTACATCCTTTACTAGAGAACACAACCACAGCTATGTTCTTTAAAGACCCTCATTATAGTAACTCGTATTCGAACGTAGCACACTCAAATCCGGTAAAATCTGTCGGACCACAAGGTACAGAAAATTCTGAAAACTTACCTATGGCTGATGCCTTGCGCTTACTATTGAGACCATACTTCAACCGTAGCGGCACGATTTCAGAAAGCAGCGCTGAAAAGGCCGAGTCTCACATAATGAAACTCACACCTGAACTGCCATCTACTCTTGATATTAATTCTTTACCAAATAAAATTACCAACCATTCCAAAGTTGGTACTGAAAATGAAAAGGAGGTTGAACTTATTCTTGCAGGTGAACAACACAGTTTGGCTACAAACCCATCTAAAAATGGCACACACGAGTCACGTGCAGAGTTTTATTCAAAAAATACAAAACAAGAATCCAAAAGTAATACTAATTGGCATAATCACGGACATAATCGAGAGTTTCACCGTAATCATCCAAATTTGCTTAACCCCTTTGATGAGGATGAAAATTTAAGTCCTCACATACATCATCGGCACAATCACAATAGAGCGTTTCATCAAAGACACCCCGAAATGCCAGACCCGTTTGTAACACCCGAAGCATCTCATACCTTGTCTAGCACTACCAATTTTGATTTGAGCAATACAAATCAACCAAATCCTTATGCGGAGTCAACAACTCCATTTAGTACACGACCAAACTTAGATGTGAGCGGAGGGGATGATGTCAGTTGCCAATTTGATTGTGGGAATGGAAAATGTGTCAAGTCCTTCGAGGTGAGTACAAAATCACATATATATTGTACACCATAGCTTTGATTATTTGATCGGTTTTTTTGAGTTTTCATTCTTTTTTTATAAAGATACACCTCGGTATTTAACAGAAACCATATACCTATACCTGATTAACGGTGTAACGAATTTGACCCATATAACGTTTGCGCCAGAAATTCAATTAAGAACCGTGGAATAGAGGGGAACATTTTGTGGAATTTTTCTTATTTTTGTACAAAGTCTGAAACTTGGATTACTTGTAGGGTTTTATTAGGCAGTGAGCTAAAGTTTTCCACAAAAAGAGAGAAGAAAAATAGTTAAAATTTGTCAAAATATTGAAATGATATCATTACAAAAGCTTTCATGTTCGAGCTTCTTGTTATCATGTTAATTGAAATAAATACAAATCATGAGTCCATTGACATTTGTGTGAATATATGGGTTTATAATTTATAATTGATAAATAATGTTTTCCAAATGTTCGCTGCTCTACTTCGTCGAAAGTTCACTTTCAAAGCTTCAGTGTTTTCTGGAGCCAGTCGATTAAACTTTTTAGATGAACTATTTTATTCTGGGCTCTTTGGACGCTTATAGTCACCATTTGTAGCAACTATTCACCATTTCCGTAGTGGTTTTTAATTAATTTTGTACTGTTCCTGAGCAAAATTGAACCCATTTTGGTAAATTGTAGATTTTCCACTTAGCGTCCGTGAAATGTGGCTTCTGTCAAAAAAAAAAACAAAAACACTGCCAAGAAAGAAACTCGTACTTGACAGACCCTATATACCAATTATAGTACTTCCATAGTGTGATGCAATTTTTGTCATTTTAGGTATGTAACGGCGTAAATAATTGTGGCAATCGTAAAGATGAAGAAGAATGTAAACATTTGGGCTATGAAGTGCGTCTTGTTGGTGGTGAGAGTGCTAATATGGGACGTATAGAAGTCAAAAGTGAGTAATGAAATTTAAGTACTATGAGAAAGAAATTTTCTAGTGTTACTGAACTTGAAGACTGCAAATCGGTTTTTGTGACACTATGTATTTTTGCAATATTTAAAGTTGAAACGGACCATTTAAAAAGAATTGGGACAAAATAAAGAAACATCGGTTTTGAGCTGAATATTTCGCAGTCGAATAAAAATGACTGCATTAAAAAAATTATAATATATATATATATGTATAATCGGGGCTTACACTCTTTTTGGGTGTTTGGCCGAGCTCCTCCTCCCATTTGTGACGTGTGTCTTGTTGTTCCACAAATGTAGGGACCAACAGTTTCAAGCCGACTCCGAACGGCACATATTTTTTATCTTTAATTTATTTGCACAATAAATAAATATTCTGCAAATACATTATGACTCGCAGCGCTGACGACGGAGGTCTTCGGCTGTCCTTTGCAACTTATGCGAAGAAACTTATGAATTCGTCTGAGCAGATCAATCTCTTTCAGAAAGTTCTACATTAATTGTACATTTTTCACGGTGGGATATTTTAGCATATCGATGAGGTCGGCGTATTCGAAAATCTTTTGTCGACGTGTGTCGACATGTCTAGGTATTGCGGTTTCCACGTAGAACGGACAAGTGTCGCTCAAGGATCGTTGTAATATCATAGATGGGCATGAGCTGTAATTGTATGGCCAAACCGCATACCAGTAAAGGGTTTTAGCGCACGGAGACTTATGACTCATAGACTGACCTCTTTCTGCTCGGGTTGATTGCAGACTACTGGTGGATGTACTTTTCCCAGTCCATGGTTAGTGAAGTTCCTCTTGGCCTTGTTCCTCGGCACAAAAGTCTCACATAATTGTTTGGCTGTGGTATCACCATATTCATTCCCACGTGCTAGCATATTAATGTACCGCGGATGGTCACCATTTCACTCTGAGTATTGGTTCGTGATACAACGGCGTCAATGCCCGAGTTGCTATCTGTGCAGCTTATCTTGGCTTCGAGCACCGCAGCAGTTTCTGCCGTAAACACAGATTTTTGAGTATGTCCCCATTTTGAGTTACTACTGCAAAGAAGGTGTTAGTTGCAGTCTCGAAGCCGTCGGTGTATACGATTCTCCAACCAAAATTTTGATATTTTTCTTTTTTATCTTTGCAGTTCTTGGAAAATGGGGCTACGTATGTGATGACAAGTTTGGTCTTCGTGATGCCGAAGTTGTTTGTCGTGAACTGGGCTTTAAATTGGGAGCCAGCGAAGTGCGAGGATATTCTTATTATCCGCCCACGGGAGTAGATGTTTCCTTCGCTATGGATGAAGTAGATTGTCGCGGTGATGAGTCTTCGCTACGAGAATGCAACTTCAAAGGTTGGGGTGTGAGCAACTGTGGCCCAGACGAAGTGGTCGGTGTAGTATGTAAAGTACCACAACTTAAATGTCCCAACAACTATTGGCTATGCAGTACCTCCCAAGAATGTATTCCTCCTGCGTTCGTATGTGATCATACACCCGATTGTGCTGATAAATCGGACGAAAGCGATAATATTTGCAATGTACGTTGTTGACTTAATTATAATTAAAAATATATACCAAAATATAAAATATAAAAAAAAACTTCAAAATTTCAATTTTAAACACATTTTTGCATTTCGTTTACATTTAGTCTCCAGTAAAATATCGCCTAGAAGGTGGCCGGAGTTCGAACGAAGGACGACTTGAAGTCAGATACCGTGGTGAGTGGGGCACTGTATGCGATGATGATTTTGGTTTGAAAGAGGCTCAAGTAATGTGCAATTCTATGGGATTTTATGGACTGCCAGTAAGAAATCTTAATAATTTTTGCACCAGTGCTGATTAACCACTTGACCTTTATTTGTTACAGACTATAGTAAAGAACATATATGGACCGGGCAGTGGACCCATTTGGTTGGATCAAGTATCTTGTTATGGTAATGAGACCTCATTGGATCAGTGCAGCCATTGGACGTGGGGCGAACACAATTGCAATCACACTGAGGATGTTGGTTTGAAGTGTACCGCAGGCGTTCCAAAACAAAAAATAAATACACCACAAACAAATAGCAAAAACGATGAAAAGTCGCAAACAGATTTGGAAGACTCACAACAGCAATTCGAAGATATTGGCTTATTTTCCGATCAATGGGAGCGCAAGAGCAAAGCGGTTGGTACACAAAGGCGTTGTGGGCAATTTAAAAGCCATTTAATTGACGAATATGCACATCCGGAAGAAAGAGTTGTAAATGGCAGTCTAGCTAAACGTGGCCATCATCCATGGCAAGCAACTATACGCACACGTGGCAGGGGTGGCATATCGAGCCATTGGTGTGGCGCTGTACTAATTTCTTCCAGACATCTGCTAACGGCAGCACATTGTCTCGCTGGTTATCCAAAAGGTGCTTACCTTATACGCTTAGGTGATCATTATGCCAATATAGCAGAATCTTCAGAAATAGATTCGTTCATTGAAAATTGGTATGTTCACGAAAAGTTTCGAGATTCAACGCATATGAATAATGATATTGCACTGATTGTGCTGAAAACACCCGTGAAATTCAATGACTACATCCAACCGGTATGTTTACCAAATAAGGGTGCCACCTTAACAGAGAATCGCAAATGTACAATTTCCGGTTGGGGTTCTATCAAATCCGGTGTTTCAAGTATGCTATACATTTAACCAATATTTAGTAAATACTATATCATATCTTTTTTCGTAATTCCCACTTTAAAATGTACTTAGCTCCATCTAACATCCTACGGGCTGCTGAATTGCCAATTTTATCCGACGAAGTTTGCAAACAACCCCACGTTTACGGTGCATCTTTGACGGAAGGCATGTTTTGCGCTGGATACATGGATGAGAGCGTCGACGCTTGTGATGGCGATTCTGGTGGGCCGCTGATTTGTCATGACGAAGGTTCATAATACATACATACATAATATACGTTTTTCAATTATTTAATTGAAATGCTACATTTTTGTATACTTTTAGATGGGGAAACTTTGCATGGAATTATTTCTTGGGGCCAACACTGCGGTTATGCAAATAAACCGGGCGTTTACGTGCGTGTAGAAAAATATGTTGATTGGATAATGGACAAAATCAACTTTTCCATGCAAAATGTTTCATAATGTAGAATACATTTGCAACTACCAAAACCTTTCCTTTTAAATTTTTATAATATGATGGATAAGTAGTGATTTAATTTGTTTACAATGTAGATAAAATAAAGAAAATAAGAAGTATACTTATATATTCATGAAATTCGCCAAATGGAAATGTTTCTGCCCGGAATGAAGTTAAAAAAATTACATACTCACCATGTGGAATAAAGGAATATACTGCGGCAGTATTTATAGAAGGTAAAAGATGGGAAAATTGTGTATACAAATGATCTTTCAAAAGACGTGCCTAGATGTTGTTTTAAAATAAAATATTCCATTATCAGGTTCCATTATTTTTAATCGAAATAAGGCGCTTAATTATATACGAAAAATTATGCGCTTAATGAGCGCTTAATTATTGAGAACGTCTAGATATCGATGTTGAAGGTTGTGCAGCAACATTTTGCGCTACAGCAGCAATATTCTCAGCAGTACGTCCAGTTTTTGGTCTGCCAGTATTTTTTCTCTCCTCCAGTACCAGCTTCTTGAATTTTTTCTCAAATTTTGCATTGCCGATTCGCTTGAACGATTATTTCCATCAAAACAAATCAAGAAGTTGCGATATGTTGTTCTTAAAGATCGACCATTTTCATAACGAGTTTCAATGACTTTAACGCGTAAAATTGTGCACCTGTCTAGTTGACAAATGACAAAGATGACGTAAAAAGAATTATTCACTACTGACATCTAGGCGTCACTTTTGGACGACCCTTTATAAGTATTGACATGTGTTATTTAGACAATGGCTTTTCATTCAAATGCAAGCTGAATATATTTAAGTTTGATCAAATTTGTGCGATATTGAAAACTTAGTGCATGAGTAAAAAAATAAGAAAGCGTTTATAGGAGTGTAGCCAATTAAAAAGGCCATAAATTTAGTTTGAAAAATTACATTTATTTAATTTAAAGCAAAAAATGTGTGACTATAGCCTTGAAACGGTCCAGAAACGAATCGCAAGCTGTCCGAATTTGACTTGCAGGTATTTTGGCACACTCACGGACAATGGCTTTCCTTAGCGTCTCTAGACTGGTGAATCTTTTAGTTATGTGCTTCCTCTCCAAAATAACCCAAAGAGAATAATCCATCGGATTCACATCTGGTGAATTTGAGAGCCATTGTGTTACGTTATGAAGTTCGGAACGTGGTATTTTAGTCATTCTTGGTTCACTCGAGCTTTATGAGACGGTGCCGAGTCCTACTGAAACGTCCATTGTATGTCACCGAAATATTTGTCTGCCCACGGCTTCAAAGCAACCTCCAGAACACGTTCCCGATAATATTTCGCATTTATGTACCTTGAAGTCAGGCTCGATGAAAACGATTGGAGAACGCCGATCTGTGGTTACAGCTGCCCAAACCATTACCTGTGGCGGGTATTGCCTCCTGATGGCCAATCGATTACTCGAAATCCCGTATGAACGGTCGGTCAAAAAAACCTTATCATTTTTGGAGGTTACAAATTACTCAATTTGAAAATTTTTTTCAGCAGAAAACACAATATTTGGAAATTGACAGTTTTCGGCCAAGCGAAGCTGATTTGGTGGGAGATTATGCGCCTTATCATTCTTGTAAGGCTTGACTTTGAGATCATGTTTCAGTATGCAGCCGAATTCTCCTTTACCACTTTAGGTTTTTTTTTTGAAGGGCTTGGAATCATTTCGGTGAGTATTAGTTCAATTTGGTGCCATATTTATAAATCCATGTCTCGTCACCTTGCTGTAATGATGCCTTCAATAATATTTTAACTTTAAGAAAGCAATTCTTTAGCGACAGAAAAATTACGTTAGTAGCCGTTACAAGCCGCTCTTTCTCTCACCGCATCCCTAAATTATCGTGCATAACACTGCACCAATACGGACTGCTATTTTCCTGATCCTCACACGACAACTTCGAGTAAATTTTTTTTAACTTTTTTAATTCTTCCAGGTGAACCAAGAATTACAGTACGGAATCCGATTTAAACTTAATTGTGTCATATGCTTTGGCTTACTACGCTTCCATATATGATATCTTGGCACAATTTCAGATAGACACTTCCCGAAATTAACAAAAGACACTAAACAGTTACTTGTTTATAAAGCACGCACTACTATAAAATGTGAATGATTCCGCTCAAAAGTGAAAATACCTACGCCAAGAAAAAAAAAAAAAAATGTGGACAAGATTTCCAACGCAGTTCATTCAAATAAAAAATTCAGTTATTTGTTGAACCGAAGTACATGTAAAGTGAAACCTCCCGCGAGCGAAAACTTATCGTCAGTCAACTTTTGTCCGCAAGGGAGGGATAACTTATTTTGGAACTTTTTAATTTATTAACTAATTAAATACTATTTTTTATTCCATTTATGTGCATTTACGTTTATGAAGTATTGACGAAAATAAAAATAAGTATCACATTTCAGTCAATAAACTACATAAAACGTATCTATTTATATTGGCTTTAGCGTATAATAGGTTGGCTTTGGCTTCCCATCTTTTTTATCAGTTCAAAGCAGTAAAGTCATCGGTGCAAAATCGCTTTAAGTTTGAAACTGCATTCAAAGCAGTTTCGTTTGAGAAAAATTCATTAGATTCTTCGGTAATACTCTCGGTGCCAGTGCTATTAGCGTCAATAGTTTCCATGTTTTCATCAATGTTTTTCTTAATTTTGGTGTTTCACCAATGTTCTCTCTGTGAATTCCGAATGGTAGTCACGTACCAACCCATTCGGCTTCGGCGGCCGCGGTCCAAGTAATAATTGCTATAAATTCATCAGAATTTGAATTAGATTCCCCAAGGATTTTTTGATAACTGAATTAACGAAGCCAGCGTTGCTATCGGCAACTCATCTTCGAGCTCGAATTCAGTTGACACATTTCTATTTTTCTCGAACCCTGCTGTTTGGGAACAGGTTTTTATGATTTCCTTTAGAACCTTTGTGCAATCTTCTTTTACAAAAAGCATTGTTTATCAAGATAAGCTTAACTTAAATGTTCCGATAGCTAATTCTAAAATTTCGAATTACTCCATAATCTAAAGGCTGGCAAATCGTATTACTAGGTAGTCAATTATTTCGATATTTTTTAAACATATATCACAAGAGTGAGACGCTGCGTTGCCCAGAAATAGTAGTATCAAATCACTTCGCAAGCCAAACTAAATGTGTGAATGAAAAAAAAATCAGACCTTATCAGGGAGTTCCCTTTTAGAATGTATCACATTAGCTTTATATTGCATTAACATTTGACTATGAGAAAGCTCTGCTCGTGTGTCCTACACGAACTGAACTTCAAATTGCTCGCCGGTAAGAAATTTCGCTTGAACGCAGAGGTTATCGCTGAAACTGAGGCCTATTTTGAGGCAAAAGATAAATGGTTCTACAAAAGTGGTATTGAAATGATAGAGCTGCGATGGAAAAATTACGTTGAAGAATAAAGCTAATTTTGAACAAAACAAAAAGTATTTCCTTTGTTAGGCGTGCAGCTTTTCAGCCCATGTGTTATGCAAGCATGTCATCAAACAAACAGTCGGCACCCATGTTACTGTTGACAGTTATGATTTCGAGGTTGTAAGAGACTTCAGTTATCTAGAAACCAGCATTAACACCGATTACAATGTCAGCCTAGAAGTCGAACGGAGAATATCTGTTGCCAACAAGTACTACTTTGGACAAGCAGGCAATTCATTAGTTAAGTCATCTCTCAACGAACGATACTAACACTTGGCGTCCCCTGGGTTGTTCGAGAGTAAGATTCTGTGGAAGATTTTTGGACCTTTGCACGTTGATGACGGCGAGTATCGTAGGCGATGGAACAATGAGCTGTATGAGCTTTACGACGACATAGACATAGTGCAGCTAATAAAGATCCAACGGCTTCGTTAGCTGGGTCATGTCGTCCGAATGGATGCAAACGCTCGGGCTCTGAAAGAAAGAAGAGGATATCTTCTGCGTTGGAAATATCAGGTGGAGAAGGACTTGGGTTCACTTGGTGTTTCCAACTGACACCAGTTAGCACGAGATAGAAACGACTAGCGCGCTTTGTCAAACTCGGCCACAATCGCCTACCAGTTATCCCGCCTATGAGGAGTTCGCATCCGATCAACAGAGGGTTTTGTTTGATTTGTTATGAAAAGGAAGCTTAGCGCCTTTTGGCAAGAGATTTTGATGTAAATTTTGTGAAAAATAACTGTTCGCGACCGCTTTAGTGAAAAAAATTTGTTCCGAAATTTATACTTACAACTTGGTATAGGAAAAAGTGTCCGCCCAAGGAAGATGTCCGTTTAATATAGGTGTCCGTTAGGAGAGGCTGCACTGTATTTCGAAACTGTAGTTTCCTGTGCAAAAAAGAACATTTTATTTAAGGTTGCATTGAAGTATACGCATAATTACAGTAACATGGTTTCTTAAGCCAGTGCGTTGGGTATAAAAGTGTTTATTGTCTCAGTATGTATGATTCATGCTTGTACAAATATCTCAAAAATTGGACCATTCTACCATTCATACAGTATGTACATACATACGGTCAACGCCATTTATGACGGTGTAAAGGGCAAACATCAGCCCCTTTGGCGAACTCGGAGAATTAATTGATCATTTCAATTCGGTGGAGGCGTTCAGCAGTGCTCTCGTAGCTTACCATTTGAGGCTCTTCCAATGTAGTATATTGGTATGCAATTTTCATAACATTTCGACCCACTCAAAGTATGTATGTATATTCTTATGCCATCCACGCCACTGTTTACTACATACATACATATATGTGAGTACGTTATCACTTATACGTATGCATGTATACGACTGTACATACATACATATATCTGTGAAAAGCAAATTCTGTGTTTAAATTGGTCCGTGCTTTCCAGAAGCGAGAGCATAGCACGTAGTGTTATTGGAATAATAGTAGCTCCCATCCTCTTTATTAATGTCAATAGCTCGTAACATCAAGAAGATCGTACATATGTATGTACATATACATAGTACATGCATTGCAACAAAAACGAAAATAAAAGCAAAAACAAAACGTAACAAAATCAAATGTTAAATGCTACTGGCGAAAATATCGCTTAACGCTCCTGATCTGCTTTAAGTGATGAGCCGACCTCTCCAGTTGAAAACTGTGCTGTGAGCTTTAACGTTGTGTGCGGTGTTGCGTTTGACTTTCTGCAAGAATCTAACAATAATTCGTTAATAAAATTGTTCAACTAAATTTTATGTCAAAACGTATATAAAATGATTCTTCATTTTTTAATTCGCTTTCTTGTGCTTCAACAATTTTGCGTTTTTTGTTGCTTTGCCATCAGTCAATATGACAGCTTTGAAGATCTAACTTCAAGCACCTATAGAAATAATATTTACACAAATACTTTGCTGTGCATGGACATAAAGCCGCAACATTCCGTGGATATCGAACAAGTGCGTTCATTTGACATTTATCTCTTATTATATCGATTTTTGAAAAGATTTAACAGGCTTTAAAGAAAATGTTGAAGCTTTAAAAATACCTGTACTAAATAAGTATGTTTTATTTTAAATAGCAAAGTGTTAAGCAAACAACAAAAAGAAAATTTACCACAGTTTTATAAAGCTACCAGATGTTTTTTTTCTTTAGAAACAAAAAAAAAAATGCACTTAGAAGTTTTCCCTTACCTTTCAGGCTCTCTTGTCTTCATTTTTCATGTCCAAAGTGTGTATCGATCCGGGGACCAATCGAATGGGAGTCACACAAAACTACCAGATCGGTTTTTCGAGTTACTGATTGACTTCCCTGCTACCTTGTCTTAGAGGATCAAACTTTTTAAATAAGATTGTTTATTTTAACCATGGAGTGAGTAGTGAGCCAATTAAAGTATATATTTTCGAGCTATAAATATGAACTAAAACAAAAACAAAAAGACGTAAAAAATTAAAGCCCTTTTTCGTGCCCTGATTTTGAAATTAACAGCGAGTTTGTTTGATATAAAATACAAGAAACCATACTAGCGCCAGATATGTTATGCAAATACATTTTTTGTTCTTGCACTTCATCAAAGTCTACTTTCTAGCTAAGAGAAGATTCCGATACTTTTGAATAGCTAGAAAATGATGCTTTTTTCCAAGTCCACAAACATTTCTTGAGAAAAGCTTACAAACTTGAAGGCGACTATAGCGTTCTTGAAATCCTTTGCCTTTGAAGTTGGCTTTATTTTAATTTTTTTTATATTATCCTTGGAAGTCAATACAGTTCTACATTCGTTTAATCAATTCTCAAAGAACTTTTGCCATTCAGAAATAGATACCTCCAAAAGGAGCTATTTAAAGCCTCCAACAGCTTTTTCAGCTGTTGAAAAACGTACACCTCGCATTTTACTTTTAATATTCAATTGTTCATGCAAAATTGAATGCATGCTAGTCCCACTAGTGCCCACAGATGTCTCTATTTTTTTATATACATAGTATGTCATATGACGCTATCAATTGGCGCTCAGCATCGATGGTTTCTGGCACTGCAACCGTTTTTGGACGGCCTCACGAAATTCATGCTGCAAGCATCAACGGTCACGTCGAAACTCGTTGTACTCGTATATACTAGCGTTTCACAGTGGCTAAGTCTGCTGCTTTAACGCCAAAACTCTAGTTAAATAAGTAAAATTTTCACGAGTAAATTCCGAAATGAATTTTTCAACGCACTGAAAAAAGAACAAATAAAGTTAGCAAGTGAAGATCTTAAATGTAAGTTTATGCTAAAAAATACCAAGCTTGTCGATAAAAATATCGAATTGTTCCTCGAATCAATATAAAAGCTGATCTCATGTAGTGTTGTAAAAGAACAAAATATGGAAAAAAGGCAACCCACATCAGAGCTTTGTAATACGCGCACAGGTACTCATGTACCTCTTTAAATATCACATACGTTGGATCAGCTAAACTCCTGAAGTTATTTCCTATCAACTCGGCTTCTCGGCTATATGGGTGACAAGTACGAAATTCCATGGGGAAATGGGGAAGAGGGAGAACTCGTTTAAAATTTCTTGTCATGATAGTCAAGTTGGCGGGAGTTACATTGAAACTGTGTTACATTGAAGAAGTTATCTATGTCTGAATTTTGCGGGAGGAGTTTTAGTAGTGGAAATACTGTTGCATTTTGAAATAGCGCCAATATTGAAGCAGGCCTAACAGTTTGTAGTTACATCTACATGTGCTTACTAGTAAATATGTATGTATATAATGAGGCCGGCCGTACGAAGAAATGGCCTGAAGCACATTGGAATCGCAATGCTATCCGATAGAAATACAAGGGCTCAGGATTGGCCATGAAAAATCGTCACTGTTGGTGGGAAATACCATTTTTATAATTTTGGCGAGCGCGAAATTCTATGAATCTGCCTGATTAGCAATAACAATCCGCTCAAGATGATTATAACAACGCGAGGATTTTGCGCTTTTTCAGTTTATAAACATTTTATTTTATCACAACACAGAGGCGATTTTCAGGGCGCCCAAGCAGTGGTCAATTCTACATTCAATTTTTATGTACCCTACCATAAAACCGGATGCTTATCACTACCTCAAGTGAGAAAATGTGTATTTAACTTTAAAACATATTGAACCCTCTTTATGTGGAAAAATAAACTAACCACTGCGGGGCTCTTTCTAATACTCGTATCCACAATATTGAATTCTGATGTTTCTGAGGGCGTAATACTACGTTTCAGAGGGTCACTTTTTGTAGTCGTTTTTCCACCCGATCACCCTGATGTAGATACGCATTGAATATGTTTTTTCGTATTAATCTAATGAAAATTTAGAAACAAATATCAACAATACATTCTATTGTAAATTAATTTTTTTAAGTATGCAAGTATATATATTTTTTCATATAAGTAGGTATGTATACATGTATAAGGACTGATTAAATAGTGATAACATTATATTTAAGTGCGTTCGAGGAATTTTCTTGACAGCTCGCATTTGCATAAAGGTTGAATTTTACAAGTTCAGCTTTCTATTAAACTTCATTATATTTACTTATTCAACCGACTTACTTATTCAAATACGAAGACACATGTCAGAAAGGATGCAGTAGCTCCCAACCGTTTTGCAAATGAGAAACCTATGGGGATACAGGTTAAAGGCAAAATAGGGTTTGTCTTCCTAATCACCCTAACGGAAGATTTATCATTTTTGCGAATGGTGTCATACTTATGTCATATTTGACACTTGAGAATTAGACAGCTGCAGTATACAAACAGACAAGCACTGCAGCGCCTAAAGGTCAAAATAAAGATTTCCATCACTCAAAATCATTTTTTTTACTTAGTACTTGCTTTGACTTGCCCACTTTGAAACTCCTAGACAATATCTTAAACTATGTATATATTCGTACTTGTCTGCCAATCGGTCTGCAAAAAAATTGATTATACTTTGTTAAAAAAAGGGGGGAAAATACCAATTGGATTTTTTTAATAATAAGTACACTCGTGGCGGCCGTCGCAACCGTTTGCATTGGTGCGTGACTATCATACGGAAGTGCCCATTTGATAGAAAAATAGCGGGCGTCCTCTTCGGTAAGCCTCCGAGTGTATTTCTGCCATGAAAAAGCTCCTCATAAAAAAGCTATACAACATCTAGACTCACACTAAACACCCAAATAAAGGGTGTAAGCACCAATTATATAATATAATATCAATATATACGCATATGGTCATTAACATAGGACCACCACGTTTACACGGAAAATGCAAGTTTTTTAAATTAATAATAACAGATATAGTTTTCAATTGTATTGGGACACCCTATGCTCTACTAGGAGTTAAAGGAAAACATATGCTTATGTGGTTTTTATTTCATAGATTAATATAACAAATATAAATAATAATTCAAGGATATTTTAAAACTTAAACTAGTGACAATAGGAACAAAAAGGAAATATTTATGTGGTCATTAAAAGAGTACGCAATATAAATAGATACGATACAAAAAGAAACGAGTGATTTTATTAAAAATGCTATTTAAATAATCGAAGTTTAATTAATAACCACTGTGTCCACCATTTTTGTATTCCATTTGGCATAGAATTGATAATCCTACGAAAGGTTTCCGTGGGAGTGGAATACCACTGTTCTTTGATTTTTTGCCATACATCTTTCTTAGTTTTGAGTGTTTCATTCCCGATTCGCTTCTTTAAAACTTCCCAAAGGTTTTCAATGGGGTTTAGTTCGGGTGACCGGCTTTGCAAATCCATAAATTTAACATTATTTTGTGAAACTTATTCACGTACTACCATTGAGGAGTGTTTAGGGTCTTTATTTTGCATAAAAAACCGCCTAAGTGGCATATTATCCTCAGCAAATGGTAGCGTCACTTCTTGAAGCATGAGCTTGTGAATAAATTTATCCCTTTTTTTATAAGAGAGCATCCCGAAATCATTATGTTGCCACCATCGTGCTTGATTGTGTTTTATTGTGAACCGCGGAGAGAACTATTGTCGTTTAAGACGTTTGACATTTCGCCCAGAATCATTTCCAAATAAATTTAGTTTTGATTCATCGCCCCAAAATATGTTATATAATTTTTTCATACCCTCTGGTCCACACGATGACTTGTGCTCTTGAACAAAACTTTTGCTCTTCCTTAAATTTGCTGTTCTGCCTGGTAGGTTCATGTACAATCGACGCCGGACAGTTCTCACGTATGTTGTTGTTTACAGCTGATGGCTCATCTGTAAATTTGTACGATTTATTTTGTTTTCGAAGATTGACAATAAGCCTCCGCTCCTAAAGCGCACGACCTATTTTTAATAGGAGTTTATATTACTGGGGTGGCAACAAAGTAATGGCGGATTTTTTTTAGAAAATCAAAGACAATTTTTTCATGGAACTAATTAACCCTATTCTGTAATGTATTGCCCACTTTAATCAATGACCTTTTGCCATCTTTCAGGCAGCATCATAATCCCATGTTCATAAAACTTCTGGTTTTTATTAGCCAAAAAACTGAATCAGGTACTATTTGACATCATCATCATTATTGAAATTTTTTCTATTTAAGGAGTTTTGAAAAAATCGAAACAAAAAGTAATCAGCTGGTGCAAGGTCAGGATGTGGCAAGACATCCCAACCAAGCTCCAATAATTTTTGCCGAGTGGCCTAAGATGTGTGTGGCCTTGCATTGTCATGATGGAATACACTACCTTTTCGATTGGTCAATTCGGAGCGCTTTTCTTCAACTGCATTGTTTAAGTTCGTTAGTTGTTCAATGTAGACATCAGAATTGGTCGTTAGGTTGCGCGGTAAGAGTTCAAAGTAGACAATTCCTTTGTAATCCCACCAAACTGATAACAAAACCTTCTTTTGATGAATATCAGCTTTTGATGTTGTTTGAGTTGGTTCACCTGGCCTGCTCCACTTTCCGATTGATATTGTTGTAAACAACCCATTTATCATCGCCAGTTATCAGTCGTTTTAAAAATGAATAATTTTCTTTACCTTTCTTTAGCAAATCGCAGCAGTTAAGGCGTTGCGTTAAATGCGTTTTTTTCAGTTCGTGAGGAACCCATGTATCGAGTTTTTGAACATAGCCAAGTTATTTTAATTGATTTTCCATGCATGTGTGTGAGCGTTTTCCATATTTGAGTGAAAAATCTCCAGAACGAAATTGGGCAAACCAATTTTGACACTGCCGTTCTTTTAAGGCTTCGTCAACATAAACAGCACATAAGTTTTTATGAGCTTTGCGGAAATCAGAAAGCAAAATATGCCGAAAATGTTTCTTTTGATTTTCTATTTTTCAACGAACGCCAAAAGAAAACTACGCAACCAATCAAACAACTTTTTTTACTAATTGACAGCTGAATTACCACCTATCAAATAACAAAATGTGTTTTACATTTGCCCTACGTCTAAAAAAAAAAAAAATAATAATTGGCGCGCACACTTCTGTTAGGTGTTTGGCCGAGCTCCTCCTCCTATTTGTGGTGTGCGTCTTGATGTTGTTCCACAAATGGACGGACCTACAGTTTCAACCTGACTCCGAACGGCAGATATTTTTATGAAGAGCTTTTTCATGGCAGAAATACACTCGGAGGTTTGTCATTGCCTGCCGAGGGGCGACCGCTATTAGAAACATGTTTTTATTAATTTTGCTTTCACCGAGATTCGAACCAACGACCTCTCTGTGAATTCCGAATGGTAATCACGCACCAACCCATTCGGCTACGGCGGCACTAGGTCTGCAAACCTAAAAATTCAACTGAAGTCATCTATATATGTGTGAAATCCGCAATTAGTTAGTTGCGAACCCAATAATCTAATTCGCTAATTACGTTACATTTCTTTTTTTTTCATTTATTTAGTTATAATGCAAGAGTTATCCGTTAAGTGGCCACTCAAAATCATTTTTTATGAAAATAACCTAGAATCTGTGCCACAAATGAAGCTTATAAAACTATCTAAAACTGATAAAATAAGCAAGGTGCTTTAAAACTGCAGTTTCTAACTATTTCTAACCTTTAATCAAACTGTAATTGAAAAAAATGAAATTGAAATTGAAATAACGTAGCTTAATATAACGGGTATTTTAAATTCATAACAAAGCAGTGACAAACTTTCCATAATAGCTTGAAATTTTTCCGAGCGGCACAAGAAAAATGATAGATAAAGGCAGCGTACCTATTTCAATGACCATATATGTAAATACTCACCTTCTGCTTCGATACAAAATTGCTAAGCCATCCAACATTATACATGTGTGCATGAGGATGTTGTACTTGTTGTTTAGGATGGTGGTCACAGCAGTGAGGCAGAATGACTTCAATCGAATGCTCTTTTTATTTATTAACTAGCAAACCCGGCCCCCTTCGCTGGGCACACTAAAATAGAATAGATATGGTTTAGAACAGAAAATATATGGTTTTCATATTATTTATTTCTTTATTCTTTATTCAAGCGCTTTGGCATAAACAACATTTTTTGTTTTTCTATTTGTTTTTGAGTAAATATAAAATATAAATTGAAAATCGGGAAAAAAGAAGATTGTTTTTAAATTTCAAATCAACGCATATGAATAAACAATCGTCTTTTTTCCTGATCATCCATGAATTTTTCGTTTCAATTTATATGTTTTATTAAGCATTGGAGCTTTTTTAACCATTATCCATTTATATTTTTCAAAAAAAAAAGGAAAAAAAAAATTTTTTTCCACGAACACATAATTTCATTCGGATTTCACATTAAATTCTCAAATTTCGTAAGAAATTATTCACTATTCCAAAATCCACTCCAAAAAAATTCACAAACAATTTTTACATGTTGCACTTACGTTTTTTCCTTATGGCATCCAAATCAGAAAGAAATATTGACACATTGTAACTCACACTGTCAATTTGACAGTTCAGTTCCGCCCCAAGCGTTAAAAAAGTGAGCGACATTATGGCTGGTTCAAAAGAACGCTGTACCCGTTGCCAGTGCTCCGAATTACAACCAAACTTTACGAAACCCATTTTCAATACTTACTTAACAATGTGCGTAAGTTTGGTTTAATTCGGTGCAAAGACACGGCGGGTCCACGTTTTGGCATATATTTCGAGACCCTAGTCATCAATAGGTATGAAAATTACCCGATATTAAAGCACTTATCAACAGCTTTCATTTGATACCCATATTGAACATACACATCCGAAGGTTACCTGAGTCCACGTTTTGACCTATATCTCGAGACCCCTGTCACGGAGCGGCATGAAAAATACTCTGAACTCAATTTGATATCCATATTGTACAAACACATTCTAGGCTCCATGTTTTGGTCTCTATCTCGAGACCCTAGCCACGGAGCGGCATGAAAAATACTCTGAACTAAAGCATTCACTAACAGCTTCCATTTGATACCCATATTGTACATACACATCCGAAGGTTACCCGGGTCCACGTTTTGACCTATATCTCGAGACCCCAGTCACGGAGCGGCATGAAAAATACTCTGTACTAAAGCATTCACCAACAGCTTCCATTTGATACCCATATTGTACATACACATCCGAAGGTTACCCGGGTCCACGTTTTGACCTATATCTCGAAACCCTATCTACCAATAGGTATCCAAACTATACGGAAACCATCTTCAATACCTCCTTAACAATGTGTGTAAGTTTGGTTTAATTCGGTGCAAAGACACGGCGGGTCCACGTTTTGGCATATATTTCCAGACCCTAGTCATCAATAGGTATGAAAATTACCCCGTATTAAAGCACTTATCAACAGCTTTCATTTGATACCCATATTGTACATACACAACCAAAGGTTACCCGGGTCCACGTTTTGACCTATATCTCGAGACCCCAGTCACGGAGCGGCATGAAAAATACTCTGTACTAAAGCATTCACCAACAGCTTCCATTTGATACCCATATTGTACATACACGTCCGAAGGTTACCCGGGTCCACGTTTTTACCTATATCTCGAGACCCCAGTCACGGAGCGGCATGAAAAATACTCTGTACTAAAGCATTCACCAACAGCTTCCATTTGATACCCATATTGTACATACACATCCGAAGGTTACCCGGGTCCACGTTTTGACCTATATCTCGAGCCCTATCCACCAATAGGTATCCAAACTATACGGAAACCATCTTCAATACCTTTTTAACAATGTGTGTAAGTTTGGTTTAATTCGGTGCAGACACGGCCGGTTAGCGAGCACACACAAAAAGTTCACTTTATTTTATATATAAGATTTTTTTCTGTTTGTGTCCGAAAAATCCAAATATCTTACGGAACCCTATTTTTTTCCAAAATAAAATGTAGTCCATGTTACTCTTGGATAATGTAGTTTTCGAATGGTGAAAGAATTTTTAAAATCGGTCCAGTAGTTTTTGAGCCTATTCGTTACAAACAAACAAACAAACAAACAAAGTTTTCCTCTTTATAATATTAGTATAGATTTACAAAATTTAAAATAGAGTTACTTTGTGACGAGAAAGATATGACACTGGTGCTCCTAACTACTATCAGCCCAAAGCTAAAGATATTCACGTATTAGCAAAAGTAGATGGTCGTATTTTCGTTTTGCAGGCACACAGGCTCTATTATCAAGCAATATGAGCTTTTGGTATAATGAACACTGAAATCAAAATATGCACAACTGTCTAGTCTAATTTTGAAATAAAAAAGAAAATCAATTTATTTTGTGAGAAAATATTGGAAAAATTTATTTCAAATACCGAATCTGTTCTGGTGCCCATGAGCTGACTATTACGGAAAGTCAACAAAAGGTTACACAAATTTAATAATACAATTAACGAAGAGCCCATTTAACATCCATCAACATAACAAGTCTGAAGATTGAGTTCAAATATTTATGTGAGCATAAATGCTTGTATGAATATTTGTAGATATGTATGTATGTAGGTATATGCATATACAAGCACTTACTTTTCATGGCGTCACAAGCAAATCATTACTAAATCACACTTGAATGGTTTCGCTTTTTTGCTTTTTTACAGATCACTGGATTGTGGTATGGCAACGAGATCATCGTTCATACGCAGGATATACCAGGTATATACCAGTATGACAGTTGCGTAATAGTACATCTGAATGACATAACAGATCAAGTAAGTACTTCTTGTGTTTGAGCATATTTATGAATTCTTAATTCACAGTTTAGTTTAATGCAACATGCAAATTGAAATATATAGCGGCATAGGAATCAAAAGTTTCTACATCGAGATGGAAAAGCGTGAAATCCTTCTATTTACTTGATAACAATGGATTAGTTTACTATTTCTATTATTATGTGTTATACTGTAACACATTTCTTGAGAAAAATAAGTTGTTCACATGTTTTATTTTCCATTACCTATAATCATCATCATCATCGGGCAGCTTTACAGCTTGGGGTGAGTTTTAGCTTCGTTGGTAACAGTTCTCCTTGGTAACAGTTCTCCAGTTTCTAATACCCGGAGTCCTCAGGTCCATTAGAATTTGTTCAAGCCATTTTAGTCTTAGACGACCACGTGTTTTAGGCGCTACGGGGTTGTATGACAGGATAGATTTCTGGGGCGGTCATTTCTTATGCCCGTAATATGACCCACACGTCGCAGTCTTTGGGACTTGATGTATTTCATGATGTCTTGCCAATACATAACTTTATTGTAGCATATCAGGTAAATAGCGTCTTGCAGTCGAAGCGGATCAAACACCCCGCAGCAATTTTCGCTCGAAAACTCTTCATCAGCTGCCATACATATACTTACATCAAAACTTGATAAATGAACTTTCAACTAAATAAAAGTCACTCTTTCATCCCGTAGACAGAAACGTGTTGACTAGCAGAAAATGCGTAGAGTGCATATAATAGAGTGAATTTCGATCTTACTCCCCAGTATAACTTTTCGTTAGAATTCGTCTCCTCAGTAAATGTAGGCTAATGATAATACTTTCAAGTTTGTGGATAATAACTGATAACTATTAATTTTAAAGCGATCCGTAAAACATGTACAATTTATACTTGAGCAAAATAATACAGTTCCTTCTAATTCTTCGCCTTGTTTCGGTTTTTTTTTTCAATTCTATTCTCTTCATTCCGCCTACTCACAGGAAGCTCTTTTGAAACCAAAAAAATTCTGCTAGCTCCGAAAAAATGTCTGCAACAAAACACATAAGAGGTTGGAATAATATTTAATTTTTTTGCTTTTTTGTTCAAGTCTGGGATTCAACATTTCTAGAGTATAAATTATGTTGGAATCTTTATATATAAAAATGAATGTTTGTCTGTATGTCCTCGATGAACTCAAAAACTACTGGATCGATTACACTGCCCTGCAAATTTCAATTTTTCTGATGCGAATAAGATGTGACCTAGTGTTCCCGAAGGGAATTTTCGCGCTGAGCACGAATCCGAGTTCAAAAATTTTCCATCACGTCAGGTTTTCAAACAAAATGGGGTTGAAACCCCTAAAAATAGCGTATTTGGCCATTTTTCAAAAATTGTGGAGCAGAACCCTGACGTGCTACGATCTTCGTTATTGTCAGTAATTGAAGGTTGAACTTTGCTCTTTGAAATAAGCCCAAACCCAAATTGTTCGCATGCACCCTTAGAGTAGGGGGTGTACTTATGTCTACGGGGGTAGAGAAAAAAATGAACATAGGAACTTATCTACACCCAAGATAAGATATAATGAAAAGTGCAGTGTTCCTAAGGTATTTAGTGTCGCTGATTACAAGCCTGAAGTCAAACATTCCATTTAAAAAGAAATAAAAAAAATCAAATTCAAATTTTCAAATCTAAGGGTGCGTGTATGTCAGAGCTGTGATAAGCGATAAGAGCGTCGATAAGAGCGAAGCGTAGAAAATTAATGCATGTATTTTAATAGAAGTGTGCATGGCGGAGCAGCGCGCTAACTCACTCTTCGCTCATTATCATCGATAAGAGCGTAGAAATTGTAGGTTAGTAATTTCTTCGCTATTATCGATGATGGACACAGAAGATTTTATAAGTGCAGTATTTTTAAAATCTGCAATTTGGGATCAAAATGATCCAAATCACCACAACAGGTTCATTTTTGATAAATTGTGGCAAAGTATTGCAGCTGATACATGAACTGGTTAATAAATCAATACCTATTTATATTGAATGTAACACTGAAAACACCATGGCTAGATGTGATGACAATGCACAAAACAATGAATATCCGATTTAGATTCACAATATTCTAAATGTTTAAAATATTTCATTTTTTTTTGTTATTTTCTCCAATAAAATTATTCGTACGTATGTACCTTATTGTAAGCATGAATCGCTCCTCTTGCAAGATTGATCTGTTGTGGCAGTTTTGCCAATTATGCTGCAGTCGATCCGAAATTTTCTCATATATTCGAAAAACTTTTTTGGATCCTGTCTCAAACTATTATAGAGATGGTGAAATTCTCCGAGTTCTAGTCTTGCTTGGCTTAGAGGATGCGCCGAAAACTGACGGTTTTCCCTTACAATATTATGTAGATGATAATATGCAGCAGTAAACGTCAACAACAACATATTTTCTTCCTCTGAATCACTCATTATTATAAATATTATAGTTCTTCACATTTCAAAACTTAAATTGCAAATGCAACTAACGCTCTTATCGCAGCTCTGTTGTATACACCACACAAAACTAAAGCTCGACGCTATGCTTTTGTCGCTGCTCTTATCGACGCTCTTATCGCTTATCACAGCTTTGACATGCACGCACCCTAATACATCGTCTGACACACGACCGTCAGACATAAGTACACCCCCCTACTCTAAGGGTGCATGCGAACAATTTGGGTTTGGGCTTATTTCAAAGAGCAAAGTTCAACCTTCAATTACTGACAATAACGAAGATCGTAGCACGTCAGGGTTCTGCTCTACAATTTTTGAAAAATGGCCAAATACGCTATTTTTAGGGGTTTCAACCCCCTTTTTCTCGAAAACCTGACGTGATGGAAAATTTTTGAACTCGGATTCGTGCTTAGCGCGAAAATTCCCTTCGGGATCACTAGGTCCCATCTTATTCGCAAAACCGATGTAGGGCAGTGTTATTATAAAATTGGTATATATATATGTATTTTTCCACTTAGTAGGTTTGTAGAATATGATCGTTGATGCCACTCGCCACCAGGTGGTGCTGCAGAGTAGCAACTTCTGCCCCGTTCAACCGATTGTCATAATAATTAGTATGTCTATGTATTTTTACACAGAGGAAACGACATGTTCATAGATGTAACTCGTAGGTTATATATTTTAGACCTGTGCGAAGTCGCGGCGGGTCGCTAGTATCCAATAAAAATACATTTGCACCTTACTTTACTGGTGAAAAAAATCAGATTTCCGAATACTTTATTGATGGTTGACACATATGGTAGGCTTAGACTTAAAACTTGATGTATCCCAACAATAGATGATGGTTCTGTAAAACTCAATAATAACAAAAGTAAGGAAGCCTAAATTCGGATCGGACCCAACTTTGTCCACCAGCGAACATTTTAGTAAAATTTAATGCGGTTAATTTTTGGAGACAAATAAGCTCATAAGCTATAAGGGTCTCGTTGCCTCGTTACTTGATATTTTTACCTATATTTTGTTTGCAAACCCAACAAAAACGCCTCAGTGGTCAGCAACAAAGCATCGCAGTGTCAAGCTTGGCAATTTGACTTTGACTTTTTACTTAACGAGCCATTTATTAAGTCATTTAATTTCCTTTCAGCTGTATCTTTAGATAAGTTCTAGTTAATTTTTTATAAACCTATGTACATAAGTTTCCGTAGCCGAATGGGTCGGTGCCCGACTACCATTCGCAATTCACAGAGAGAACGTCGGTTCGAATCTTGGTGAAACACCAAAATTAAGAAAAACATTTTTCTAATAGCGGTCGCCGCTAGGCAGGCAATGGCAAGCCTCCGAGTGTATTTCTTGAATATTCTCCATGAAAAAGCTCCTCATAAAAATATATGCCGTTCGGAGTCGGCTAAAAACTGTAGGTCCCTCCATTTGAGGAACAACATCAAGACGCGCACACCACAAATAGAGGAGGAGCTCGGCCAAACACCCAAAAAGGGTGTACGCGCCAATAGTATATACATATATATACATAAGCAGCATATTTCAAGCATATTTTCTTCTACTGGATGAAACACATCTAACTCGCAAGTGATTTAGCTGGTGCAAAAAGGTCATTCACGGCAAAACAAATTTCCCAAACTGTTAACTAACAAACCGAAATTGGTATGACTACCCCTAATGACAGTTGACCTGTAAAATTTGATGGACGGAGGGAAATTTATTCTTAACATATAATAATTGGGCGTGGTTTTACCCGATCTCTATAGTACTTATGTAGAATTTAATGAGGTGTGGGCAATACGTGTACTAAGTCATGGTCGAGTATTATTAAGCCATTACCGATATGTACGCATTTACCCAAAAGTGGGTGTGGCACATCCTATTTTTTAACTTCTATTGGCGTCGTATTTTTTTCTTGTGTCCAACATTTGCACCAAATTTGAGTAATTTGGTTTTGTTTAAGACCGTATTTTCACTTTCTTTCACCTTAAAGATGGAATTCGTGAGGCTATCGAGGCCATATTCATGAAAAGGATATTGTCCTGTAAGCGTGGTCGTGGTGGTCATTTGTCTGATGTTATTTTCCGCTATTAACGGCATAGCTTCCTCTTTATAATGAAATAAACATCCGATCATTTCTGTTAAAAAATAACATTTTTCTCCTCCTCATATTGGAAAACCCTTTATGTGTTTACATCTATCATTATATACAACCGTTATTTTAACAAAATTATAATACCCTTAGGCATAAGTGCGCAGGTATAAAAACTTCAGCTGTGTAAGGAAAAATGAATACTTACCGAAAATCTTTATAAAATGCAGAGTTGCATTATATCTTACAATTAGCAAGCTGAATATTACATACTTTCATAGAGTAAAAAAGAATTTTTCTTGCAAAGTTACATATTTTCGTAACGCGTCACTTTACCATCTTGTAATTAGTAAATATAAAACAGAGTTGCAAGCAAAATGTTTATCATGTTGCTTAATTAGGGCAAACGCTCCAACTATGAAAGTATTTGATGCGGTACCACCTAGTGGTAGCAGAGGAAGAGGAAGGGGTCCATTGCGGTGGCAAGGTCAGGGGGATAAGGACTTGGTTTTACTTGGTGTGTTCAACTGGTGTCAGTTAGCACGAGAAATAAACGAACATTACGGTTTGTTAAACTCGGCAAAAAATCGCTTAAGCGATTCGTAAGTGTTGCAATTGCCAATGAGCCTAGTCAGGCGATTAACGCCGTTCGCAGTATAAGAAATTGGTTAGTCCACCCAGTGACGAATTTTCCTTTTTTCTCAAATAAGGTTCTTCAAAATTTACGTATGCTATTTGTGTCTCTATTTAAAAAGTCTTTATTTGTATTTGGGCTATTAATCATGTCCACATCAGTTAGATACTGAATCAAGCTAGGTCAGCTGAGTCAATCTAGTCCAACTCATATATAGTATTACATGTGCCACACTTAATTTTCAAATATTTTATTAAGTTTTCCCATATTTTTACTTTCAATTTAAAATTTTTACAATTATCACTATCTTATGGACGTCCCAGATGCGAAATTATTACAATAACCACCAGCAATCTCAGCTATACAATCAGCGGCGAACACAAAGCCCCAAACTGCAGCAGCAACAACATCAAGTTCAGTCTCAATACTCATACGATGATCACTCGTCAGCCAAATACTTGCGATTGATTTGGAGTGAGAGTGATAATAACCTGGAATACATGTTTAATTATACGGAGAAAAGACCAGGCCTATGGACTAATATTGGAGAACAGCGTGGTTCACTAGTAGCGCTCAATTCATACAAACAGTTCACAGGCACTGTACAGGTGGTGAAAGCTGTTCGTGATCATTTGGTACTAACATTTTGCGGTAATGATATGCAGAGTTCTATCTACACCCTTGTTCTAAGTCGAACCCAAAGAGGACTCAGCTTAGAGGTTTGTATGAATACAAACATAATTTTTATTGATATTTTAGTGAGATTTAGAATCTGAATCACATTTTAATATACTATATATTCATACATATATTTCAAATACTTACAGGAATTGAGAGGTATTCGTGGTTTACTAACCAGGCGTGGCTTATACACGGAAACGATTCGAAAAGTTTGCGGTTCAGGGGCTGCGAGTACGAGGACCATGAGCGGCTTCTTATTGACATTGTTTGGATTCTTAGCCATTACTAAATTGTATTTCTAAGAATTACTGAAATTAATAACTGCATTCGAAGTTATTTCCACTATGAAATTTATACTAATTCTATAAGCATAAGTTAATGTTAAATTTTTTTACAATTTGTACAGTATACTGGTTTGGAAATTACGAAACAACTTTATTATACTATATTTACCATATTTTAAAAGAACCACCACATATGTATGTACATATGTAATATAAATGAACCAAAACCATAAGTTGAAATTATGTCCAATTAAATTAAATTCAATTAAATTAGTCATCACAAACTCCAGTGTCAGAGTGAAGAACGATGAGAAAGCGGTGTACATACATATATGTGTAACATACATGTACATACACATGGGTAAATACATAACTACGCATGTAGGCGTATGTTGCGTCTAATTAAATTATTTGTGTTACTAATTAAGTTAAAATTACAAAAGCAAAAAAAAAATAGACAAATAAAAAGTCGCGGAAATTTAGTCTAAGATTGGATAAACGTTCAGAGCCATTAAGTAAAGTAAACAATAATTTCCTCTTACGTAACCGATGTGTCGTACAATGAAGTTTGAATGAAGCTTAATTACATATAGTCTGAGACAGCATGACGTCCAACGATTGCGAAATTTGTGAAATAATAATAAGCAGAATTTAATTGTCCTTAAGCAATGAACTGCAGCGGTTAGAAACTCAAAGCGAGAAATATTTGATTCCATCCGAAAAGCAATTTTGAAATATCTAAATTTTTCATAGAGTTTAATAAATTTTCTATTGAGTTTATACATTGAGTAAACACCCTTTTAAGATTGCCTTTACAGCGTTGACTTCTCAAATATGTTTTGGAAATTTTCTATTTGTATCAAGGCGAATCTATTAAAGGTGGTGTTGGTAATTGAGCTGATTTGTTTTTTTTTTCTTTCGCCGTGCCCATGTGGTTGTCAGTTCAGAATGAAACAAGGGGAATTCATTATTGGTTTTCTAGTTTCCCAATACTTTGCTTTGACAATCAGACGTACAGAGGCCACCACCATTAATAATGCGCCTTGATTTGTACGAATATGTCTTATAAATTTCGAATATTTTCACTTTCTTTGGCAATAAATTCAATTTTCAACGCACTCATATAATATTATGTGAAAGCAATTTTTTTCCAATTTTTCACCGACCTTTTTATAAACGATAAAAATATAATTATTTCGGGTTACTACTTTTCTTAACTATTACAAAAGTTTTCGAAATTTGTTTAACATAAAATCATACAGTCTAAGCGGTATTCGACATTTGACTGCACCCGGGGCAAAGAAAGTTGATCGATGACTGACACGATCCCTGCTGTTCCAAAGTATGTGTGTTTAATATTCTGAATTATATGTTAATTGACTATTCTGATGCGGTCGCTCTAGCTGAATGGATTGGGGCGTAATTACCATTCGGGAATGTGTAGGTTCGAATCTCCACACATGAAAAGAGAAAGTTGTTTTTAATAACGGTCGCCCCACGGCAGGCAGGCGAGTGTATCTCTGCCATGAAAAAGCTCCCCATAAAAACAATTTGACGTTCGGAGTCGGCTTAAAATTGTAGGTCCGTACATTTGTGGAACAACAATAAAGACGCACGTCAGAAATAAGAGGAGAAGCTCGGCCAAACACTTAACAGAAGTTTGCACGCCAATTATATATATATTTTTTTTCTGATGTCCATTTGACAATTTGTGAAGTACTGCTGAAAAAGGTAATTGCTCACGTTAGAATTTGCGTTTCGGAAACACTTTTCGTCAAATGTATGTAAACTCCCAATGTATTTTTTGTGACAAATGCAAACACCAAACTAAACAATAAGCTTGCCCTCTACTACGATACCCGATTTTGCATGATTTTCCGCTATTAGAAAACAACTTTTGTATTATTTGGTGTTTCGGGCCCAAGGTTTCGAACCGACTGGTAGTCATTGGGCTTAAAATAGTTTCAATCGACTCATAGTGATTTTCGTCATCCAATGCAGTTACAGGTAATATTTAGTCTTTATTTTCAGAAAGTTGGAGACCTCCCGAGAACGTTTTATGCCTCACAGTGTTCAATCGGATCGATGTTTTGCTCACAAATGTACAATTTAACTTAGCTGACGGTGACATAAAGGCTCGCCCAAAATGTGACACACAGTTGCTTGAGAAATGTTATATACCATTCCAATGACTTTCATAGGTAATTTTTATTTCCATTTATATAATGAGGTCACACACTCTTTTATGTTGGAATAATCGACGATATGTACGTTCAATCTGGTCCTTCATTATCCAAAGCTTTTTCTCCACACATTGAATTTGCATGTGATCCCATATTCTTTTTGAAGCATTTGAATAAACAAACGATTTTCCGTATTTAAGTTTTTTATGCGTATAAAACATTCTAAGCAAATACGGCTCAATAATTAAGGTAATTCTTATTTCTATACCTACTACATATACACATACCTATTTTAGAGTGTGCCAACGCTGGCCTTGTATACCGAATTCAAAAGTGTTCCAAAAGAAGGCGCCATAAGTTCTTTTTATTTATAAAAAGTACGGTTTTTTGTGAAATAGAGGATTTATGTGTACTTAAAAGCATATTTTAATTTCGGCACTGCTATGGATTGACGGATCTACATATATATATTGAACTTTTTACTTGTTGCCACTTTAATTCTAACTTTTTCCTTATCAATAATCACATTTTTGTTGTGCCAAATATTTGAAACATTTTCGTAAATATCGAAATCAGTTAATCCCACATGCTTATTAAACATTTTTTTCCTCTAAAAATAGAAAAACGGTTAAAAACTATCACAATTGAAAAGTTGTTTGTAGACTCCCCACCATTGACTCCAATCAATCAACACCAAACCCAAAGTCGAAGAAGCTCAAGGTGTGCATATCAGCCAGTAAAGTCATGCCGGTATTTTTTTTTATTTATAAGCAATGCAATTCACATCGATTACCACGAAAAAGGCCAACATTAATGTGTATTATGAAAAGGCGATGATGTACATTTGGATGGATTATGTCTACTGACGTCAAAAGCCGTCATCCTTATCTTCCCTTAAAGTATTTTTTCATACACATGCCCGTATTCAAAGTCTATCATGTGTTGTTCTGCTGTATAGAATAAAGAATACAAGCAATAGCTTTCTTCATAAAAATAGAAGAAACGAAAGAAAATAAAGAAATTTAAAGGCCGAACATAAAGTAAGAACTTTATCCGTATTTTTAAACTGTAGTATTTTATAGGATGCTTAGGTAGGACCACATTTTTTAAATTTTGGAGCAAATTGTAGTCTTACCTATCTTATAAGAAAATTTATAGTGAGCCCGTGTACCGCTTACAAATTGTGTGACTCCTTATGACTCCGGGACTACGTGGGAGGTTTAACCTGTTGCAAGAGCAATGAGCAATGCTGTAGTAAGCCGGTGGTAAACCTTTCAAAACTATTATTTGGTAAACCATTTGAGAGATGCAGACAGGTACCAAGTGAATGAAATGCAATGTTCGATATGTATATAGTTTCTAATAAATCCAAAAAATAAGGCGAAAATAAAAAAAAATAAAATTATTTAAATTGTTTTACAATGTATTACAGGTATTATTATTTTTTTAACAATACTTTTTTCTTTAATTGTTTTTAATATACTAAATACAAATTCCTTAACATCTGTAGATATAACTCAAAAATAGAGAATATAAATACAAAAAAAAAAAACTCAGTTCCACACTGTTGCTACAATCGCTAGAAGCAGTGGTGCCATGAAAAGGAAAGAAATACCCCAAAAAACTACAAATTTTCCTATTTTTGCTCTTTTTCGGAAACAAGACAAATTTATATAATTTATGTACATACATACTCACCTATTTATTTATAATTTAGAACTTACTTTCCTTAATAACATCAATTGAGATTTAATAAATTCTTCCTTGTACAGTTTAAAATTATTTGTCTTTTTACATTCAACGTCTGCATAATAGAAAAAACTCTCTTGGTCTCTGAATTTGAATGCAAAATCAAGGATTTTTTAACATTTTTTAAATTAATACTCAGCATAAAAGTTTTTGAATTGTAAAATTTCATATCACATTTTATTGATGGAAAGATTTTTCTAATTAGTTTTTGTTTATCATTACCTAAAACTGCTATGTGTTTATATTTTTTATTTTTTATCAATGAAAGATGTTTTACTATTCGTCAAATACCGTAATTTTATTCAATTAAGCTCGATAAAGTATACATTCTTGAAATTCCCACTTCATATTCTACAAGTAGATGATATGATAAATAACTACCAAAATTGCTTTTTGAGTTTTAGCTAATTACTTATTACAATTACCATACTTATTACCACAAAAGCGAAGAACTCACTCGTTCTGACATTCACTGGCTAGAAGTAGTTTTTGGGAACAAGGAAACATATGGATTCGAAAAGATTGAGATGCATGAAAAGGTCATATGCGGTTGTGAATTAAGTTTGACAAGTGCGCTTCAACAAGAAATCAAGTCCTTATTCTTACAGTTCATATATGTACCCATATATAAGTGTTTTCAATTTCTGCTCCATGGAATAAAATTTTCCTAACTGAACTAGGCATGCAAACCATGGATAATTATTAACACAACAAAAACCATCGATACGTTCATTCCTATTTGCCTTCGCAAAACTCTCTTATCGATATATTAGAAGTTTCTCTATTTCTATGCGTTATGATCAAATCTCAGTCTATATGAATGACATAAAAATGGCATTGGATTAGAAATAGACAGTCCCAATGAGACACCCAATATTTAAATATTTTGCACACTGTTTAGTCGTGAAATCGATTTGAGATAAGCACGAACTTGTGGGGCTTGCCCTAAATTAGACAGACTCTTCGCCTAACTGCTAGTATGCATGGCAACTGGTTTGGTATGTTGAATGTACGAGTACACAAAAAACGACGTTTATTTTCCTTTTAGTGTTCCTTCTCTCCACCTTTTGTTTTGACTCCTCTTCTTTGTCATGGAATTTTTTTTTTCAAATATATTAGCTACAATCAAAAAATTAATAGTCTGAATCATTTTACGATAAGTTGTTTGCAAAACATTTCACGGAAGTTTGCGATAATGGTCAAAGTTAATACTGTCTATAAACGGTAATTATACTAGGCGGCATTTGTTAAGGATCCAAAGCTGTGTTCAGATATTTGCAAGCAGCATTTTTATATCAGCCGTATCATTGGATCCATTGAATTTATTTGTTACATTATTTCGGCCGCCGTAGCCGAATGGGCTGGTGCGTGACTACCATTCGGAGTTCAGAGAGAACATAGGTTCGAATCTCGGCAAGAAAAAGTTTTTTCTAATAGCGCTCGCCCCTAGGTAGACAGCGGAAAACCTCCGAGTGTATTTCTGCCATGAAAAAGCTCGTCATAAAAAATTTGTGCCGTTCGGGGTCGGCTTAAAACTGTAGATCAGACATTTGTGGAACTACATCAAGACGCACGCCACAAAAAGGAGGAGGAGCTCGGGCAAACACTTAGAAAGGGTGTTCGCGCCAATTATATATATAAAATATAGGACAAAATTCCTTCACAATTTAAGTCTAGCTGTAAGTTCAGTGGAATTTAAAATAATAATAATTAAAATTATATTCCTTTAAAGTTCTTAAAATAAGAGAATTATTTGGCATATAAAGTTCTAACTCGTTTTAGCGAAAAAATGTTGTGACTCCGTTGTGTTGTGGCTATCGTATCTCGTACAATGCTAAAGTCAAATGCGAGCGAGAGAACAGTTCCTCTAGAGTTTAATGATTTTAAATTATCACATTTTGATGATTTGAAAATTCGATTGAAATGTTTTGTCTTCCGATAATTAACAAAAAAAAATATTAAAAAAATTAAAAAAAAGTGCTCTCATTGACTTTTGCTAATAGTGTACTAAAAATTTAGTTCTTACATCTTTGTGTTCCCGCTAGGAAATGCTTGTTTTAAACTATAAAAGAATTTATGTTCATACTGTTCGAATTTGGGGAACCAGAAAACATCGATACATAGCGACATGATTGGTGACGAAATTCAGAATCGTAGGATGCAGTTTAATGATTCTAGAAATTATACGAAATAGGACGAATCTTTGTGCTGCGTCCCATCAAATGCCGCAGAGTGTATATATAGACTTCTTGTTTTTGGTACCATGCGGTACCGTAATGATATTTTAAACAAAACCTCGTATTCAACATACTTACATATGTATGCATACTCGTATATAAAAATTTTAGAATATTGGAAATATTTGTATCAGTTTTGACTAGCCATTGAAAATTATCTTTTGCGCGGCAAACCATGTAGATTGCCCCAGTACAGTTTCGTAATAGCTTTTTTCGCTTCTATCGTTAAGATGAACAGTGCCCCCTTGCTCAAAGCCGCACAAAGACTCTGTACGTAAGAGGGGAGTTATTTGCGAATTTATCAGCATTCTCATTTCCTTCAATACCAATGAGATCCGGTACCAAGCGAATCCAAACTTTATTAACAATGCCAAGTGTGTTAAACTTATCAAAGAATTCCACCGCTTGGTTGTCTGGAAATATAGCAATTCTCTGGTTCTAGTAATTACGCCTTATATGAACACCGCACATACTTCTGTTGCATAAACTTGCATATGATACATATCATATTTCAGCCTGAAATATGGTGATCTTTTTTCTATACTTTCAGAGCATCTTATTCTCGGTACTAATACAGCAACATCGTTGCTTTCTTGGTTAACTGCCCCAACCGTGTGCCAGGTCATCATAAATTGATGTATCATGCTTTTTCAGATACTCCCATCTAACTATTTTTTGTGCAATACGATGCCACATCAAAGTTGGGACGAGTTGATCGAGGCAACAATTATACCAGATGTCGATATTGATCAAAGTATAAGTGGTGCAAGACTTTTAGCAAATGGGTTTGCCTTGACCACTAGGCTGTGGTGTGCACTGAATTTTACGAAAACTGATTTTTTTATAATTATAGTTTAAGGGAAAAGTATAAAGCAATGATATCAAAAATGCCATTTTTGTTATTTTTTCTATTAGATACGAGTATTCGTGCCATTCTTTCAATTTGTTATGCAAAAATTAAAATTTATAATGCAAAACGTAAACAATAACAAAGAAACATGGAAATGTTACATATTTATATTTATACGTACGTTCATATGTATATCAGAGTGTAAGAAATATAACGTGTGACCAATAGAAACCCCAATTAATGTCCTAATAAATGTCTGATAAGCTGCTAGACATACATATATAATGATACATACATATATATGTGTTTAGTGATAAGCATGCAAGATGGGCATGCTCATAATAAACCCTTGAACTTGATTTTATTATTTGTTTACAAATAAAAAATTACAATCACCTGAACACTCTTTTGTAAATTAATATGTGATTAATAATATTAAAGACCTCCTGTAATACTAAGCCTATTATGCAATGAGCCCGTAAATAATTAATCACATATCATTAAGAACTGTGTCATCAGGTGATCATACATACAAACATTAATTGTAGATTTGCCTGCATGGGAGACAATCATCAAAACGTAATTCATTTTACGACTTCGAGGTAGTTTTTCTAAGCAAATCCAACTGGTACAATGAACAATCGAACGATAGAAGAGACGCTCGTGCATAGATACGGGTGGTTTCAAGTGCGATTATGTTGTTACGGGTAGATTACACATTTGTAAAAAATTGAATTCTTCACACTGAAGTATCGCAATTTAGCTCTGCTCGATATAAGTGGGTCCGTAGTGCCGTAATAGTTACATAGAAAATTAAATAATATAAACTGTAAACAGCAAAATGGACTAAAAATGCTCTTGAAACAACTAGGCATCTTGATTGACGAAATACATCTAATACTTGGCTTTAAGCGAGACATTAGGTCTGTTCATGAAGCAAATAATTTGTAACACTTGTTGTCTAATCTACCCCTAACAACAATTCTTACAAATTATCAAGTTTTGGTGTTCATGTATTCAAAAAATTGCAAAGTAAGGGAAAGTGAGAAAAATGACATTTCTAGATAAGCTGTTAGTAAAACTTGCAAATTGTTACTGGTTTTGCGTTCACGTACTTTTTTTGATATTTTTCTCTTTGAGAGCGAATTCTTGGAAGTTAAGTTACTGGCAAGTTACTGGCAAGTTACTGGTTAATTTTTACATGAACAGACCTATTCTGCATTACTTGCATAATACTGCTGGTTCATTACCCAGATACGCCGGTTAGATACCGCTCCTTGGGACCTCATATCTATAAATAGAAACGTTTATCTCAACAGTATATTGCCGAAAGGCAAAGCAAAGTTTGTCAATTCCCGTAGTACAGAAATTGGCGAGGGTCTGTAACAAAGCAGCCAAAATATCACAATACTGGTTGTAATGACTAGGAAATTAGATTCCTTCTCCGTTGTGAGCTCTATCTTATCTATCCACATTGCATAGATCTTCTTAATAGAACAGACAGCCTGTCCCGCTATTCGGATTTTTTCCTCGTTGCAACTAGTTAATATTAGTAACTAACGATACAAATTTGGGGTTTAGCGTTCTAAATATGTGGTAAGGGGCCGCCGTAGCCGAATGGGTTGGTGCGTGACTACCATTCGGAATTCACAGAGAGAGCGTAGGTTCGAATCTCGGTGAAACACCAAAATAAAGAAAAACATTTTTTTAATAGCGGTAGCCCCTCGGCAGGCAATGACAAACCTCCGAGTGTATTTCTGCTATGGAAATACTTCTCATAAAAAATATCTGCCGTTCGGAGTCGCTTTGTAAGTCCTTCCATTTGCGGAACAATATCAAGACGCACACCACAAGTTAGTGGAGGAGCTCGGCCAAACACCCAAAAAAGGGTGTACGCGCCAATTGTACACATATATATATTTTATATTATAGGTAAGTACACATGGGGTGATGCGGCTTTTTACATTTCAGCCTTTCTTGCCACTCATTCCGATCGGTGATAGAGCCTGTTCATGTGCGGTATGGTATATTTTCGGATTACCGTAGCAACTGGCTCCATACCAAGACCACGTACAAGATCGTTACAGCGAACGTACCAAGGCGCGTTAGCAGCACATCTCACTTCGTTTTGAGAACTTTGTAATTACAAGGTATTGCTGGCGCATGAGCAACCCCGTAGTTGGATTCCATGTGTCCATATTGGGTAGCAGTACTTTATTGTATGTAATGTAGATAAAGCAGATTGCTTGCCCATAAGCCAGATCATATTTCTGTATTTCATTTCCAACTCTTCTTTTTTCTTCATGTTCGTTCCATTTAAGTTTAGTATCTAAGGTCAAACCCAAATATTTAGCGGTGTTATGATGTGGGATTTGTACTCCGTTTATGTACAATGGGAGGTATTTGATTTTGTTGTGGGTAAAGTCAACATGTACCGATTTTGTATCATTTAACTTTATGCGTCATCTTTTTTTTTTGACCATACGGAGATGTTGTTGACGTTGTAGTTTTTCAATTGACTTGGACTGCGTTTTGCCCCCCGACAAAATGGCCGTATCGACTGCAAACGTGTGGTGGCTGTGGTGCATTTCTGATTGATGGGTAAGTTGCAAGTAAAAAGTGGGTAAAGGATTAATGGTATTGGGGCCCATACAATACCCTGTGGAATGCCAGCACTAATTTCTTTGAGTGCAGAGTATGTAACGCTGTATTTCATTCGAAAAAAGCGTTCTGAAAAATATGATTTAAGTAGGTTGTGATATTATGTTGGTGGTAATGCGTTTATCTTTTGAGAAGCCCACATACATTGTCAAAGGCTTTGGACACGTCAAGGAAGACAGCGGGCCATACATTTTTACTTCAAATGCGTTTTCAAAACCTCTGTGGGCTTGGTTGATGGTTGAATGTTTTGCGCGAAACCTAATTAAGTGCAACTAATCTTTGGATTTAATTCCCATAATTTAAGCAGATTAAGGGAATTTTTGATTTACTGCCGAAAAAGGACAGTTAATATCTATTGTGAATGAAAAAAAAATAATCAAACTTTTAAACAGAAGAACAAGAAAGACTGAAAACAATCATTGCAGCATTAATATTTTGGAACAGTATGATCAAGATAATACTCGAGTTGTTATTTTATAGTATGAACATATACAAGTAAGTGTAATATGAATTACAACCCAACAAATTTAATAATATTAAACTTATAATTTTTGAGATTTCTCGTTCTCTTTCCTCAGATAGTACGGATGCAATGCTAGTTTGTACAGGGTGGCCCATATAGCGTTCGCTTTTTGAACCACCTATTTTTTTGAGAATGGCAACACAAATAACATATCAAATGTGTTCATAATTTACTTAAAGGTTTGACATTTACGAAATGGGACGCTATACGCTTGAACAAAGTTGGGAAATATTGAAAACCTATTTCCAAAGTGGTGAGTCTTCTTCTTTTTTTCTGATTTTCACATCGGTGGCTACGTCAATAAGCAAAATTGTCGGATTTGGGGCTCAGAAAATCCACACGTTACTGTAGAGAAGCAAATGCATCCACAACGAGTCACTGTTGGGTGCGGTTTTTGGTCTGGCGGCATCATCGGGTCATTTTTTTCGAAAATGAGCGAGGAGCCGCGGTTACAGTAAATGGCGAGCGTTACCGTGACATGCTCAACGAGTTGTTTCCAAAAATTGAAGAGGATGACAGGCACGACATTTGGTTTCGACAGGACGGTGCAACTTGTCACACTGCCAAAGTTACTTTTGGCTACCGTTTTGAATTCCGATATCAATTGACCGCCTCGGAGCTGTGATTTAAGCCCATGTACTATTTTTTGTGGGGAGTCGTTCAGGACAAATGCTATACGAACCATCCAGAGACGATTGATTCTTTAAAACACGAAATCGAAGTTGCCATTCATGAAATTGGAGCCCAAACAATCGAAAATGCGCTTAAAAAGTGGGTTGATCGAATGGCCTACTGTAAAGCCAAACCGATATTATTTTTCATTCATAAATGACAATGTTCAATCTTCAAAATAAAAAAAAAGTTGAAAAATTATTGATTCGATTTTTTATAGCCGATTCAAAAAGCAAATTTCACATGGCCCACACTATACTAACACGTTTGAAATTACATTACTTGTTTTGATATTTCGGAGCAGTTTGAGAAATAGCAATTTAAGATTTTCTTTTCATAGAGGGTTGGCCATCTTTTATGAAAAAAACAACTGATTTGTATAAGCGAGGTATTTTTATTTGGTTAGGTTATTTACAATTTATTAAAACTATTTTTTTGTATACAATATCAATCAAGTGGACACCTTTATTAACAATCACAAACCTTCTCAAGCATTTCGGGTTTTATAGCGTCGATATCGCGTTGTTTCGGTATAAAGCTATCCATGGTTGAGCGGCTAATACCCGCATTTGTTGCCTGCGATCCATTTTTACTCACAAAACTATCCAATACACAAATCAGCTGTTGTTGCTTTTTCCAATTTTCATGTCCAATCCATGAAGTAGCTGTACCAGATCACTCCGAATGGCGTTTGTGTTGGCGATTTTCATATTTGAGGTAGGAGTTTTATAGTAAAAAAACTGGATCCAGTTGACAATGGATAAAATTATCTAGTAGGTAACAGAGAAAATTATTGGTTTATTGATCAATGAAATTGTAGTCACGCGTCGGGTGACTACTAAGGTGATTTGATGTATGTATGTGATTGGTTCACATTCATTAAGTGCGACTTTTCTCTGACCTAAAACTTCAGTTATTAAAAACAAGCGTTATAGTTATTAGTCATAAAACGTAGACTAAACCAATTCATAAATTACTACGTAATAAAATCGAATGTTTTTAATAATCTCCCCCAAGTATGTATGCTTCTAATATAAGTAAATACGAAGGAAATGTAAGTGTGTACTTAAGTCTTCAGTCTTTAAACCACAAGTGCCGCCAATTGAGTTCACAACTCAACGCAGTTATCATTCGATTAACCGTTTTACGCTCGCGCACACTTATGTCCAAGCCATAAGTGACACTCTGTATATATATAATACCAAAATGATCAGAGTAATGGGAGAAGTTGATTTAGCCATATCTGTCTTCCGCCCGGCCGTGCGCACGATAACTCCAGCAAAATTTAATATATATCAATCAAAGTTGGTACATATATGACTCTCTATCGAAGGCAGGTTTGTGTTGAAAATGGGCTAAAATGGTCAATAACCAGGCCCATCTCTCATGTGGCGGTAATTTTCATAAAAGGAAAAAATGTGATATCTCTTATAAGTTATAAGTGAACCAATTATTTATTTATTTATTTGTTTATTTATTTATTTATGTATTTACTAGAAATAGAATTATAAATACTTAAACCTAAACTAAAGTAAACCTAAAATACTCCCATTTGGTTTAAATATGGAACTCAAAGTAAAAAATACGAGGTAAGTAAAAATTTTGAAAAATGGTTGAATAATAATAAAACTCGTCCAAACTTGGTGCACATATTGCTGCCCACTCTTTCTGTGCCAATACTACATTTCCGTTCGTCCATCTGACGTTACAAACTGCTCCCCACGCTCACTTTTTGTGTGCTAAGACTAAGTTTCCGTTCGTCCATCTGACGTTACAAGCTATAACTCTCATAGTCCATGAATTTGTTTGACTCCAAAAATTAACACCAAATTTAAATGAAATCTTACTAAAATATGCGCGTTATAAAAATTCGGCCCGGATCGAATTTAGCACTTTCTTACACGTTGCATATAAAAATATCAAGCTTGAATTATTTGTAACATTAATTTATATATTTTAATGCGTACCTTCATTGATTACATGACAATTATTAATCATGCAATAATAAAACAGTATTAAAATATTGAAAAACAAAACAGCAACTCAGCTCATGTCAACATATATGTATGTACACACATATATATGCACATATGTATGTGTATACCTCGTACACGCATTTACAATGAAAAATGGTGGAAACAAATATTTTTAATTTTTTTATAAATAATTGCCAATGTGTGCAATAAAATAAACGTGCGTCCGAAGTGTTTTTGACGTAATTGATGATAGTAATGAAATAGAACTCGACTTAAGTTTGAGAATGAATTGGTAGAGGCTAATGCGTATTGATTAGCTTATACACTTTATTGACCTTTGTACATTAGTAAATGCATACTCGTATATCTGCACTATTTACAAAATAAAATAATAATAAATAACAAAACAAAGGCATTATGACGTTACCACAATGTGTAAATTTACTTTATTATGTCCTGGATGAAGTTGATTGGCTGTTTGGTAAAATATGTGGGATAGACTCAGGTCGTTTATTTATTTATTTTTGTTTCTACATGCTTTTAAATATCTTTTGTAAGGGTTCTTGATTTTGAGAGGCGTGGGACTACATATTAGGAAAAAATTTGGTTCAAATAAAAGAAGTATAAATTATGATTGTTTATTAGTGTTTACTAAGATTTATTTCGAATAATTGATGAATATAGCACATAGGCTCAAAAGTCCCGGACCTAATAAAGAAAACACGTTTTTTGTTCAAAATTAGCTTTATTCATTAACGTAATCCATTAAGAACATCGCAATCATTCCAGCGCCGCTCTAATACTTCAATGCCACTTTTTTTAGAACGATTTATCTATTGCCTCGAAATAGGCCTCAGTTTCAGCGATAACCTCTTTCTTCGAGCGAAATTTCCTACCAGCGAGCATTTTTTTTAGGTCTGCGAACTGCCAGTAGTATCTGGGAGTCAAATCTAGCGAATATTGTGAATGTGAAAGCAATTCGAATTTCAATTCATATAGTTTTGCTATTGTTTTGATTTACTTGTGGCACGGTGAGTTATCTTCAACAGTGAGAAAACGCGGCACCCACTTTGAACAGAGTTTTCTCATAGCCAAATGCTCACGCAATATAAAGCCAACACGTTCTTTTGGTATCGATACTATGTCAGCTAACTAAGCAACTTCACTTTTCGATAATTCAGAACTATTTTGTGGATTTTTTGTGATGTTTTCTGGTCGTATGGCTTCATTTGAACGTCAACGAGCACAAGTGAAAAAAACCATCATTTTATTGTTGTTTCTGAAGCAGTATAAAATGAAAACACGAAATTTTTTTTGATCCATTATTTTGAAAATAACAAAAGTGGCGTCACTCTTAGTATAATAACTCACGAACTAATAAATGGAATATCATTAAGGTTAGTACTAAGTAAAAATAAGGTGGATGCAATAGAACTAGTTCCGTCTATATATTATGCCCGAGACTTTTTAGTCCCGCTAACAGCAGGTTTCAGACAGCCACCGCCAAAAATGAGTTTCGAAGAGAGAGCAAATATCAAATTTTAAAATTGGTAAAACATTTACCGAAACATTTGAAGTGATGAAAAAAGTTTATGGCGATGATTATCTACATATCTCGTGGTAGAGTTCAGCCATGTTCGTAAGACTCCAGCCATATTCGTAAATTTATAAAAAAACAACCGAAATCATCGTTGAAATTCATGGAATCGGTGTTAAATATCTCCGAAACATCGATTAATCGCATTTTAACTGATCATTTGTGCTTACAAAAGGTCAGGGCACGTTTCATTCAAAAGACGAGAACTTCCTTTACAATATTGTAACTGGTGATGAAACGTGGTGTTTGTAAACATGAACCTTAAACTAAGCTGATGCCAAAAGTGCCGGATGGAAGGCCCCAGACGAGCCACCACCTACAAATCGCGTTTGGAGAAGTCAAAAATCAGGTCGATACTCATTTGTTTTCACGATTCCAAGGGAATTGCCCACAAGGAGCTCGTGCCATCAGGCCAAACCGTCAATGCAATTTTCTATCTTGGCGTTTTGAAGCGTTTGTTGCGTCGCATTTGTCGAATTCACCCTGAATACCGCGAAGGAGGAAGGTGATGCTTATTGCGTGATATTGCACCATCTCATCGATCCACTCTTGTGACTAATTTTTTGACTAGAAATCGCATTTTAACCATGGATCACTCACCGTATTCGCCTGATGTGGCTCCCTGTGACTTCTACCTATTCGGAAAATCGCATTTGGCCATGAAAGGAAAACGTTTTGCGTCCGTAGAGGCCCCCCAAAAGGCTTGTACAGACATTCTGAAAGGCTTTCCGGTCAATGACCTGAAACACTCTTTCGAAAAGCTTTTAGATCGCGCAAAACAGTGTATCGAGACCAGAGAGCGCTATTTTGAATAAATAAATTCGAAATTATCAGAAGAAAGCTCCTGCCGTTTTTATTTTAGCTCAGTCTAGTTTATTTTGAACTTCACCTTGTATATTTGGCGTACAGCTGAGCTAAAAACAAACTAAAATCGCAATTATCTGCAATGCCCGGATAAGTTTGTGGCACAATTCGATTGGTCACGGATTGAAAGCCTAGGGTATATAGTACAATAAACACGAAATGATAGAAAATGTGTTAAGGCGCCTCGAGCGGAGAACGAAAAGCCTTTCAGTGAATTTTTTGCCACAAAAAGGCTTCTTATGGAAAACCAGGCGTTCGGAGGCGCGTTAACATCAAAAACACACCATAAGTTGGAGGAAAGGCTCGGGCAAATACACCTAATAAAATATGAATTTTTTATACACACGCATAGTATATATGTATATGTATGTATACATATATATATAAATGTATTCTAAAGATAATTGGACGTTGAACCCAGGTATGTATGTAAGTAATCACTTTAGTTAAAACCAGCATCCGTGTGTAACCAGAAAATACCGCACAAAGCAAATTCAAATATTAGTAACTAACTAACTCAACACACTGTAAAAAGGGAATATTGTATACAAATATACTAAGAATTGATAAGTGTCAACCTATCAGCTGAGACTAAGTTCCAATCACTAAAATAAACCGACGGCAAACGGCGACCATACACCTACTTACATACATATACGTAATATTAAGTGTAGAGAGTATAAAAAGATCGTTCTTTCTTCATAGCTAACAGATTGAAGTGAGCATTGAAAGTAACAATAGGCATTCAAACTACGTTGTTGTACAAAGCGTTTTATTTGGTGAAAACTATTTAAATTAACAAAAAGTAAACATTTTGGAAATGTCTGCAAAAAATCTTAACCCACTCGTTGGTGCCACCACCCGTTATATTGCCGGTAGAAACGCCATGCAGACAGTTTATTGGCGAACATCACCTGGGCCCAATGGACGAATGGTAAAAATACACAAAAATTGCGAATTCGACAAAACACAGGACCTGCCTTCCAAAATACGCTTGCAATACCATAATGAGAACTATCGGGCGAGGGTTAAGGATCTGCACTGATCTCTGCGGTTGTCTGCAAAAATAACGATTTTTAGGATAATTAGTTTGTATATGTATTAGTTAATTATGTGTTAATTTAATTAGTTAATTACTAAATTATTGAAATCTAATTGTTGTTTTTTTACTTCCTACTTACCGCACCGATATGCTATGCATGTTTATACTCTCTATATGTATTTGCCTACGTATAACTTTTTCTTCTTGAACAAAGCGCGTCAGTCGTGCTAAGAAGCGTCACTTGGGCGCACCAGGTGAATCCAAGTATTTCTCCGCCTTCGTCTTCATCTGCTACTACCTGCTGGTACATCGAATACTTTCAGTGCCTACGTATATATAAAAGTGTGATTTTCACAAACTTATATATCGGAGATTTCAATAGGGACATAACAATTTATTAACGGGATTCTTGAGATATTGGTTGAAATTTATCCAAGTGGAGTGCAGACGTTGAATTTAAATATGGATACGGATAGCGCTGATATGGCCATTGCAAATTCGTTTGCAGAGATTGCATGAGCTCTACTTACGTAGTTTGGGCGCTTCGAGTTATCAAATGTCTTCTTCTTCAGTTAATTTAATGTTGTAAGTGTGTGGTCACGATTTTTATATAAAATTTCTCACAATTTGGTCTTAAAGATTCGTAATTTCACAGAACCGCGCTCTTAATTTTGCTTTTTTGGTTTTCCAAAAACATAGGTTCGAAACTCGGTGAAACACCAAAATGAAGAAAAAGTTTTTTCTAATAGCGGTTGCCCCTCGGCAGGCAATGGCAAACCTCCGAGTATATTTCTGCCATGAAAAAGCTCCTCATACAAAAATATCTGCCGTTCGGAATCGGCTTGAAACTGTAGGTCCTTCCATTTGTGGAACAACATCATCAAGACGCACAACACAAATTGGAAGAGGATCTCGGCTAAACACCCAAACAGGGTGTTCGCGCCAATTATATATGTATATATATATATATATATATATATATATATATAAATTCTAACTTTAAAAAGACATCTGCTATTCATTAATTCGTGAGTTATTGTACTAAGAGCTACTTCAGTAATTTTCAAAACAAAGGATCAAAAAGAATTTCGTTTTTTCATTTTACACTGCTTCTTGATGGCAAAAAATACCATTCAAGCAAAGCAATGGCTTGAAAAGTGTTATGGGACTCCGCTCCTCAGAAACAACATTAAAATGATGGTTTGGTGACTACAAACGTGGACGCACTGGGCGTCCAAATGAGGCGATAACACTAGAAAACATAAAAAAAATCGACAAAATCGAAGGAAAATACCATCAACAGTGAATATTATACATATAGCGTTATTGGGGCGTTGGGTAGCAAAGAAAAAAATTGTATTTCATCAAGACAACGCGCCGTGTCACAAGTAAATCAAAACAATGACAAAACTACATGATTTGAACTTCGAACTGCTCCCACATGCACCATATTCGCCAGATTTGACCCCCAGCGACTATTCGCATATCTAAAAAAATGCTCGCCGGTAAGAAATTTCGTTCGAAGGAAGGGGGTATCGCTTAAACTGAGGCGTATTCCGAGGCAAAAGATAAATCGTTCTACAAATGTGGTATTGGAATGTTAGAGGGGCGCAGGAATAATTGTGTTGTTCTTAATGGAAATTACACTGATGAATAAAGCTAATTTTGAACAAAAAAGTGTTTTCTTTATTTGTCCCCGGACTTTTCAGCCCATGTGTTATGTACTTGTATATGCAAATGAAATAGTACACGCTCAAGTACGCCTAATCAGTACACTGAGCTGCGATAACACTATCATTGTTGCGCGGGGATATTTCATTACACCTTACACATGTGTGTGGTGTGATATGGATTGTAGGTCAATGAAAGTTATCACGTTCAAATTACTTACATAGACTGCATCTAGAACATATGCTTTTTTTTTTTTGGTTTTTTCGGGATGCCGGCCATGAAGAGGAAACTCTTATGAGTACTGCTATACCGACATAGTAATGTGTTCGATTAAAAATCTCTTCACTATCTGCTACTCTCCCGGCGGAACTGCCGAAAAGTTATTACCTCACGGGGACGGTTAACTCATATGCTTTAACACACATGCGCGCAGGTTATCTTCTAGTTATCAGCTGATTTCAGTATAAAATCTACATACAATATTTTCTCCCTTTAAAATGTTAAAGGTTTCGGCAGCATAGGGCGGGCATTGGAGTAATGCGTGATTTAAGTTTTCTTGCCTCAGCGGGCGGACTGA
>JAYXIM010007182.1:0-63216 GCA_037575425.1 Anastrepha fraterculus | reverse complement strand
AAACATTTAGATGTATATTTTTTAAATTTTTTGAAATTTTCTACAAAGGTGAAAACTTAAGTTAGATGATTTTTATTTTTATTTTATTTCATTTACATTTAACAATAAATAAACTAGCGAAAAATTGTCTTTGCTTTTGTATCATACAATTAATATGATGATGCTTTGCACAGGACTTGCAAAGGAGTTGATTACTGTATGAGGGGATGCGGCTTTTTAGATCTTTCAAACCTAATGCTTTGATCGTTGAGGCCTGAGGCTTCGCTGCTGACATGATGAGGTAGCCTTTTCACATGAGATACGGAATTGTTTCTAATCACATTGGCTACTGGTTCTATGTCGAGATCGTGTGTAAGGTCACTGATGCGTACATACCGCATCGCAAGACTTTATTTGGAAACCTTTGAATTTGAAGTATGATGCTAGTGCAACCCCATAGCTCTATCCAAATTGGTTTGAGCATTTGCTTGTAGAGAAGTACAATATTTTATTACAAGTGCATAAAGCGCTCCGATTACCCCTAAGCCAGTACATGTTTCTGAACTTAATATAAAAAAATAAAATGTAAAAAATATTTATTAAAAATGAAGAAATAGTCCAGCCTTGCTATTATTTTGTACACAGGTATGCGTAGGTATATCCATATGAGTTCCATAATGCATGCAAGAAAACAAAGCAAACACATTTGCTTTTACATTATGTGCTTATGTGCTTATAATAATAATATTGCCGGTTTGATTTTATATGTCAATAGCTAACTTTACATTGTTGAAATATTTGCAAAAAATAAAAATACTGGCCTTTAAATTTGATAACAATAAAGTAAGAGTTCTTTAAAATGAAGTGTATGAGCGGAAATGCGTATGCTTTCGTATGCATAAACTCACTAAAAACCCATCTTGCAGACGTTTTATATAGTTCGAGTTTATTAGTGCTGAAAAGAGATTGCCTAACTTGAAGGAATCCCAGGCATGCCTGCATATCTTTAAAATACTTTGAACCCCATGAAACGCTCAATTGTTCATTTGTGTAACAGTTGGGAGTGTATTTCCACTTTGTGGCTATGCCATAAGTTTTGATTTCTGTGCGAGCCAGCGAAATCGTTTCAACAGAATTAAATTCATTTCAGATATAATGTTTGTAATTCATGCACTCAGTCGAGGGCTTCTTCGAAGTTTTGAGCCAACTTCATTCAGTTAATATACATACAAATATAAACAGATACGCGTTTCTTTAACTCCTAGTGGAGCATAGGGACTCAGAGCTCATTCATTGAAGCAACAAATTAATTCTGTGCGTTGCTATGTGGAATAAATTAGCTTGACTTAAAAATTTGCTACGACTACCAATAACGCGTTTACATATTAACAGTCTGAGCGACACAATGACATGTCTGTGACAGCTATTGTGATATCGGAATCGTTTCTTTCAGCAGTGAAGTGCAGATTTAAGTTTTCAAGTTTAACACATTGAGCGTCATGGCTACACGTTTTCGTGTGACACCAAAAACTTTCTGGGGTGCCACGTCGTACGAAAACGTGCGACAGACATTGTCTGGCCTTAGATATTGTCGTGCGTATCTGTTTGACTCTACGGCGTTTTTTTATTGTTTTTCTGGTAGCCTAATGTTTGCCCTAAATTTTGGTCCAAGCTTCATAGAGATATCTTCATTTGTGCAGTTTTTATGATAAAAACTCTGAGGTTCTTTTAAATTTTGAAAATTTATTGGAATTCATTCAAAAAAAGTATAAAAAAATAGAAAAATTTTAAAATTAAGATATGATAACTTCAATTTACATTAATTTTTTATATGCGTATATTTTGGAAAGCAATCAATGCACAATTGGGGAGTGTTGGGGCATTGCGGACAGTGCGTAGTTGTCCTTTTTATGTTCTTTCTTGCTTCCTTTCGACTAAATTTTCTTTTTGCTTCAGCGTAGCATAAAACGCAAGTGATGGTGATGATATGCTGCGATTGCGGTACAGGCTGCGGGCATGTAAGGCCTAGTAAGTCCTTAGCAACGCGTTCACGGAATGTTCGTATACTCATGGTTTTATTATTCGACGCTGCTTTATACACACTAAAGGCATTAACCACGGAAAGTCCGAGTAAAAGTTCAATTCCCAGCTTTCGATACCATTTTAACCGTCTGCGAAGGGTATTTGAGTAAGAAGCCATTTGGTCGGAAAGATCAATGCCTGCTTTCCCCTTATTATATTCCAACACAGCCAATGGCTTTTCTGTTGCTCGTCTTTTACGTCTCGCTCCTCGACTAGTTGAAGGCTCTGCAGGATTATGTGCTCCATCTGTTGTGGATACCATTATCGGGGCATGTTTCGTAGATAGCATTCTGACGTCGCGTTTATCTTTACACTTCAGAACAACTATACCATTGGGATCTTCTCTACCCACTACTTCGCCTTTCTTTATAGGTGCAATCATAACTTCTTTTGGGAACTGTTTCTTGTTGGCACGGAGTGTACCGACAACATGTGTTTTTTGATCTAGCATTGAACGAACCAATTCATAGCTTGTGTAAAAGTTGTCTACATATAAAGTTCGACCTTGACCTTTCAAATCAATAATCAGATCCTCGCAAACACTTTTTGCCAAACCGACTTCTCTCAATCCACTTGATGACTTTCCAGAGTATATTTATTTCAACGACCAGGTGAATCCTTCAGTAGCGCATGGCTTAAAAAGCTTTATACCACAAGGATGAGCTTTATTTGGTATATATTGTCGGAATGATAGTCTGCCTCGCCATGGAATAAGGGTCTCATCAATTACTATGTTTTCACCTGGTACGTAAATTCTTTGGTATCTCATTTGTAGCATGTCCAATAGTGGTTTTATTTTACCAAGCCCATCACCTGGTACAATTGAGTTATTGCCTGCGAAGTGCAGGAAACTAAGCAATAGTTGAAAGCGATTACGTCTTTTAAACTCCCGACCTTCACCAAACCCATCCACAAAAGAAGGCCAAGGAACTTCTTCATTTCAAAATCTGTTGTTGGTATCCAATTTTTTTTTTTCGAGAAAATCTGGTAAGAGCACCTTTATTTACATATTCCTCAGCATATTTATTTGTTTCTGATACAATTACTTCAATAACGTCGTTGTCAACCAATAGGAGAAATGCATCGATACAGGAAATATCTGTTGGAATAGGCTGTTGCAAGCCTGTTCGCCCAGTGAATGTAAAAGTTTTCTGACGAGAACTAAATTCAGTCCAAATGTTTGTTTAGGAAGAATCGACTACGTTTGACAATTCTGTTGGTTCGTCCTCATCCATGTCCCAGTCGTCTTCAGTATCGCTGTTATAAATGTTATCAAGGTTAGTATCATTATTATTATCAGAGTCAGTGTCCGAATCATCTGGTAGCCAGTTCTCATCAATCAAGTCATCGCAAGAAAAACCATAGTCATCATCACTTTCTTCCAACGGTTCAAGTATTTCAAGATCTCTGAGGTTTCGCTTCGCCATTTTTCTAACTCAAATCTACAAAAATAAAAGAAAATAAAAAAAATAAAAATAAAAATAAAAAAACAAAGAAAATAAAGAAAAATAAATATAAAGAAAAGAAAAAAAAAGACAAATGAAAATAAGAAAAAAACAAAAAATTGAAATAAAAACAGATATAATAAAAAATTTAAATAAATGTAAATGAAAATGCGTAAAAAAAAATTCAGAAAAAGCAAACAAAATCGCGTCGCACATTTTCGTACGACAGTGATTTTTACGATTACAATTCGGTCGTGCAGTGCCATGTCGTACGGAAACGTGCGACATAAAAAAAGCGCTATAAAATCCTAAATAAACCACAAAATCATCCGGGATTGGAGTTGATTATTTTCTACTTTTACACCAGTTCATAGCAAAAAATGTTCTTGGCACCCGGGGAAGGTTTTCGTCAGAACCCCTTGGCACTCAATGTGTTAAATGGATTCGTAGAAGGCGTATCCATGCAGGGTTACATCCAAACCAACAAATTGCAAAAACAAAATACACGTTGTTTCTATAACAAAGTTACCTTCTATGAATTTGCCTTGGGTTTTATCATAAATTTCCTTGTGTTCGGCCTGCATTTTTTCTGTTCTTCAGGATCGGTAAGTGATTTTCTACAGATTTTGACAAGTTGAATATGACTGGGTGTAAAAAAATCACGACATCGGAGTATTGGAAAATATGTAGGTAAAGCCAGATTACGTTTTTGGACACATTTCAATACTAACCAAATTTGACTTGTTCTCAGCGTCAAATTCTCGTTTTAATTTATCATCGAATAGCGTTATTTAAAAAAGTCAAACTGGTAAAAAACAGAAACACAGATTTTCTAACTATAAAGCTCTACTGCCGCAAGGATTATACAATAATAACATGGTCTTATACAGAAGTAAAATGAGTAAACTGCGAACTACGCAAAGCTTTTAGTGATAGCTTTAACTGCATCTTGGGACGGGATGCCGTTGTGGTCCGAAGTGCATAACATTGTCTTCATTTTCTAGTACAAAATGCGTAAAATGAGGGGTTATGCGTTAAAAATAAATATCTTTGGGTTCCTGGGTTCCGTACACACAGAACTAACGTCCAAAATATTAATAAATTAATGCCATATGTGCAGAATCGAAAATGTTGAAATCGACAGACCAGGATAATTGTCTGTACGTCTACTGCTAACCGAACTCGTTTGCCTTTATCGTGGCTTGAAATACGAAAATTCCATAATTTCAACCAATTATTTAATGCGACTAGACACGCAATTTTATAAATATTACTCATACGACCAGGTGATCCAAATATGTGAATGATATGCAGACTGAATTTTTTTCTTCTGGTGAAAATTGTACATGCCCGCGAAAGTTAATATAGTTATGAAGACAATTACCTGAATACTTTTCTTCCAAGCGAAATAATTTTTGCAGGAGGTTGTTCTTCTGACCGGGATAAGAGGTAGTCAAAAGGGCTACTCAGCCACAACCGAAATGGCTCAATAACACCAGCGACATAAGCGTCGTTATGTACATCATTTCCATAATTTTTGACTCCACTTCCTTAGATACAGTTCACTTAGTCGACAAAGCTAGATTGGGCTCCATTAGGGCATTATTTTAATTTTATCCAACAGCTTTGCACCACAGTGTTCCATTTCATTGTGAACGAATTCTAGTGTCGAAGTAGCTGGAATTAGAAAACCTTATCTTAAGGCAGACGCATCTTTTCATAGTATTTTTACAACTACTCTGTGTTTATTTTTTAAGCAACATTTTCTATCCCATTAGAGTTAGTTTGCGGTGAAAATTCCAAGTTTTCCCGAAAGGCTTGCTGCAGGTGTATTAAGCTGCTGTTTTTGGTTGCTTTATTCTCGATTTTCGCAACTTGACGTAAAGTGAGGATTAAAAATCAGACCTTTGCAAGGTTAAATATTAACCTCGTCCATCTACGACGTTATGCGGTGCTGTTTCCAGCAGCTAACTAACCATTGAAGAGAACTTATAAGAATCAATTCGTCAATGTAGACCAACTTCTTTCTTTTTACTCTGAAGGATTTCAAGATTTAATTTACAAGATACTGATTTCAATCGATAATACTCCAGTTCTCCAGTCGAGTTGATAATCAATCTCCAAGTCACTGAATCCATTCATTAATTAGGCAGGTGCCGTTCCCGGCCTGTTTCCTTAAAAATTTGAAAAACTCAAAACAAATTGGGACTAAATAGAATCAGTGAAGTGAACTCCCCAACTTTAAAATTCGAATAGATCAAAACCTTCAAATTCCTTTCTGCCAGTTCTAAATTCAAACAAAATGGATAAAAACTTTCAAATTCATCATATTTTTCAATTGTTGAATTTTTTGTAAAATGTGTATGTATGTACGTAAGTATTCTGCTTAAATGGTTGCACCCTAAGTCGCTAAACATACAAATGACATCTAATGAGATTTATGACTTTCTGTTGTTTTGTTCGTTTATTACTGTCAAAGCAACTCCAACCAAACTTCGTTCGCATATCCATGTGCCTTGAATGTGTCTTAAATACCTCTACGTATCTGGGTATATGTAAGGATTTCATGGGTTGCGTGTGAAAGGGTCTTAAAATGTCATTTAGTTAAGCCGATGTTTATGAATTATGAGAACACGTTGCTTTGAAATATTTGGACGATTTACGATGGTTAGTTTTAAGCAAAGCCGGTATGTAAGCAGCTTGACTTTTGCGGTAAGAGAGACAAAATATGTGTGAAATCCTAAAAGCACGATTAAAGTATGAGTGATTATGTAATAACGAAGACAAATACAATGAAATAACAAATATTTTGTGGTCATAAACGAAAATGCCTTAACATTCCGAATGAAGGTACACATATTAATGGATATTGGTTCCCGATTTTGATTACATTCCACAATCACAATTTGGTATTGTCGTGGGTGCATTTTTCTTTAAAGAAATTTACAATTTATTTATTTATTTTATTTTATTTTTAATTTATTTGTAAAAAATTTGTAAAATAAATTAAATTTTCTACAAATCCAATTTACCTTTTACACAAGTTGTACCTTTTCTGTCATCTTTTTGTTGCCTCTACAATCCTTTTATTGCCTCTTCCGGTGTCCTTCAGGGTAGGATTTTGGGCTTTTCGTTCTTTGTCATTTTTATTAATGACGTAACTTAATATTTCCATTTCACTGAGTATCTTCTATATGCGGGAGAAGAAGAATTTAATACTAATTTGATTTCTTTATTAATTTGTTTATTTATACATTTAATAATCTAAAAATGCAATATTTCTTACAGACTATGAAAAACAGATTGAACGCTAAATAATTCAATCAAAAATAAATTAAACTTATAATTAATTTGTTTCAATGTAATAGAAAGACTATTAGAGAATACTTAGAATTTAGTTAAACTAGTTGCATCTTGAGAAATGTTCAAGTTTTTGTTAGCAACAGTCCTTACAATTCCACATACGAGTATAGAAGTGCGTGCGGAATTAATATTCTAATTACCAGTACTTTAGGTACTGTTTAGCCCACGATTCATTTTAGTCCTGGAATTGAAAGTTGAACAGAGTAAGATTCGGCGAACAATCAGGATGATCTAATGGGATGCTGTGCTTGATTTCAAGTCTCTTGGCATGCAAAACGTAATCAGTTTGCGCGTTTTATTGTCGCATTGTTAAATTTAAAATTTTCAGGCAAGGCAAAAAAAGAAGAAGTAGAAGAATGCTAGCAATAGTAATATGAAAGTAATATTACAGGGGGTGTATTAGGGCGGGTCGATTTAAAAATCGCTCATTGCTCTATGAAAATCGTATTCTAGGGATCAAAATAAGAAACTTTGCCGAAGGAGCCACACCTCTAAAACGAATTCTGATGTCCCCCAATTTGGGTCGAACGAAAAATCCCAGTTTGACCCATTTAGAGTGCTCCAATCGAGTCCAAATGTATGACCGACCCCCATTAACTTTAGACGGCCGATTCACCCATGCCAGTGGCACACCCCCTGGAACTCCCCTGGGGGTTCCCCATACAATCATTCAAAACATCACCATTTCACTAAAAAGTTCGACCCAAATTGGGGGACATTGGAATTCGTTTTAGAGGTATGGCTCCTTCGGCAAAGTTTCTTATTTTGATCCCTAGCATATGATTTACATAGAGCAATGGGCGATTTTTTGCCTCCCCACAAATCGACCCGCCCTAATACACACCCTGTAATATTACTTTCGTATTACTATTGCTAACATTCATCTACTTCTTCTTTTTTTGCTTTGCCTGAAAATTTGTAAATTTTACAATGCGACAATAAAACGCGCAGACTGATTACGTTTTGCATGCCAAGAGAATTGAAATCAAGCACATCATCCCAGTGTTAGATCATCCTGTTTGTTCGCCGAATCTTACTCTGTTCAACTTTCAATTCCAGAACTAAAATGAATCGTGGGCTAAACAGTACCTAAAGTACTGGTAATTAGAATATTAATTCTGCACGCACTTCAATACTCGTATGTGAAATTGTATTCCCTAGAATACGAATTACATCCCTAGAATACGATTTTCACAGAGCAATGAGCGATTTTTAAATCGACCCGCCCTAGTGTGTATGGTATTTGAGGACAACTTGAGAGTAAAACTAACTAGTATTTATTTTGAGCAAAGTTTACAACATTAACGTATTATATATGCATAAATTTTCAGCTATCCAATCTTGTGTGAAGGAGCAGAGTCTTGGTGAAAGATGTATGGATTATCACCGCGTACACTATCAACCCAGAGTTTCATTACTGACTCAAAAACCTCGATGTATGAAGCGGAATTCACTTCATGACATGAGCAGTAAAGCTCCCAACACTCAAAACTATAACTGAGGCTGGAAACTTGGTGTACATGACAACAGGAACCTCTGTAAGATAAGACCATAACCAACTGCCATCTCTGCGGTTGGTATTTTGGTCTTGATCAAAATTTTGTTCGTCAGAAAAAAAACCGTATCACCTCAGGCGCTTCAGAGCGCTTAGAGAATTGCACATATAGCGACTTTTCATTTCTTGAGTTTAGTTGCAGTCCTCCATGTCTTACCTGAAAAGGAGCATAAGTAAAAATAATGGTTTCCGAAAGTCACAGCCACGTATCTGCATGTCTTCAATCCCTTATATTATAATGATATTTAAGGCTGCACTGCTCTCAGGGTCAACTCCTAGCCCCTTTTTTCCAGTCGAAGTTAACTTTAACGTTTCGTGTATGAGTCAATTTGATCTGCGAAACGCTAATAAATTAGTAATAATGAAGAGAAAAGCACAGAAAAACTTTCTGAGATGCTTCAGCCTTCTAATATGGTATGACATTACAGAACACGATTGAGTTAAAAACAACTCTTTGTAGCTTAAAAATATAAAAGTAGAAGAGCGATTTAAAATGCACGGATGAGTAAAATCTGAGTTAAAGTACCGAATGAAAACCAGCTTTCGGCAGTACCTGACAATGGTGTACTTAAATAAAAGGTTATGAAATAAAAATTATGAATCGCAAATAACATTTTGTGTACATCACCCTTAGTCTTTAAAATATCATTCGTGATACGAAAGAAAAATAATTGCTAAAATTAAGTTAAAGTTGCCGTTTAAAAACGAAGCAACTGAAGACCGAATATATTAGCAATGAGCTACTCGGTCACAGTATGTTTTGATGGGTTTTTTGTGCCAAAATCAGGAACTCCCTTTGGCAGAGTTGTTGATGTTATTTGTGCGTATAACGCGCAAACACTCACAAAGACATACAATCAAAAATTTGAGTAAACAGCAAAGGAGTTTGTACACAACTCCACTTCTGACAGGTCTGACAAATGACATTACAGTAAATGATATGCACTACTCCATTATGCCACGAGTGATTCCGCTCCTTCCACTCTAGACGAGTACAACCAATACAATACGTACACGTTTATGTGTGTGTGTGTCTGCAGAAATCCGCTTGCCATTAATTTTCGGCATTTCCTCTCATTTGAAAATGACTTGTTGAAATATGTCTTAAAATTATTTGATGCATGCTTAAGCCTGTATTGTAATGGGAAGTGGGAAGACTTCTTTCTACTTTAGAGTAAATGAAGCCAAAAAATATGAAATGTCACACAATAGGAAAAAATATAATCCACGAATATATTCAAGGAATGTGAGAAGTACAAGAATCTATTTTGCACAAGTAAAAAAGGAAAACGTTAAATGGGCTTTGTAGACGATGCATTAACAGTTGCTTTATTACTTTAAGGTTGGTGAATGACAATCAGAGAAAAAATCAAAAAAAAAAAAAAAGTATTATTATTATTATTATTTATTAGAATAATATAAAATATTACACTAACTTAAAACAAACAAAAAAGAGCACACTAGCTGCTTAGGTCTCTGGTGAAAAAAAAGTAATATATCATCATTTAAAAAAATTCTTACAAAAAACACTTGTACTTGCAGTGCCGTTAAATTAAAGAAAAGTAGGGTAAGCAGAGTATTGATAAGATAAATATTTTTTTTTTTTCATCAAATGAGGTCATAACAAATCAAATGAGGTGGAACCGCATTTTGCAGCCCCTTCCAGATTCTCACTTCAGGGATGGAATTCATAAATTGGAATCTCGTTAGAGCAAGCGTATTGATGTTAAGGGAGACTATACTGAATAATAAAGTGTATTTAAATCCGTAAAATTGTGTTTTTCTAATCGAATCGCAAAATTTTTGAATAATCTTGTAAAATCGAATATTCGGAAAAGGAATGTCCCAAAAAAAAAAAATTAAAGGGATTATATACCTTGTGAGCCCGAAAAAATGGATGATTGTCATAATTTTTTTTTATATATGAGTGGCTCAGTGCCATCCTTGGAAGTCGTGATGCACTGGAGGTAAAAGTCGTGATGCACTGGAGGCACAAATTTCAAAAGATGTATCAAATCCTTTTTCTTCTCTTTAGTTATAGCGCGTCCATTTGGAAACAGGGCCGGTAATTGAGATGGAAATTAAAGCGAAGAGCGACGCCTACCAGATTTTTTTGTCAGGTCTAGTGTACTGAAAAGTAGATCATTTTCAACATAATTGTACTTATAAAACATTTTCTTTGGCTCTCCTTTTCCCAACTGAGTCCATTTAATTTTAAGCCATTCTACCTTCCTTTTTTTAGTTGAAACCTTCCTATGTGTAATAGCTTCTTCCAAAGTTTTTGTACTTAAAAAACAAATCTTACGTCATTTGATGAACATTGAATTTAGGACTTTTTTTCTTAGCGGAATTAATTACATTTAACCAATCATCGGGATGGAAAATATGGGGATGGTGCTTTTTCTCCCTTTCTATTATTCCAAAATCTTGGTCGCATGTTGAAAAACTGTGCCCCGATACAAAAAATTTCATGTCAATTTTTTCAATTTTCGAATGTTGTAGAACATAAGAAAGAGCCAAAACCACTTTAATATTTCGGCTTTGGCCCCCGCAACTGTCACAATAAAGATTGATTTCTTCTGTAAGCAAGCAGTTTTTTATGTGGCACAAAAGACAAGATGCGATTTCTTGTGCGCCTCTTGATGCAATATGCTCATCCCAAACTTGCATGTGACCAACATTATTTACTTCATCATGTATGCATAGGTTATACACCCAGAGTTGACGTTTGTAGTATACAACTCCGGTAGTCAAAACTGGAGTAGGTAATGTCTTTTGTAGGTCGAAAACGATTAGTTGCTTTGTATTATTGCTAGATCTGGCTGGAACGGCATCTCGTTTTTTCATTTCCCGGATTACATATACTTGTCGTAAATGACAATTCTGCTTTTCAGCTTCTGTCTGCAAAGTATTTATTTTTAGCTTGAATTCGTCGCATGTTTGACAAGTGTCTTTCTGCGGTTGGTGAAAATGCAGGTTAAATTTTGTATTAAAAATGTGTCGGAAAATAAATAAGGAAACTGTATGGTGCTTATTGTCAATGGACCAATTTTTATACATATCAAACATCATTTTCATGTTTAGGTCTGGATTTAAATATTTTCTTTTACTATCTTGCCTGCAATAATGACTATCGTGCGATGGAAATTGTTGTATAAAATCGCAAACCCTTTGTTCATCTGCCAAGCTAGTTTTATTATGTGGAGTATGTTTTCCTCTTAAGTCACCTCTCGGCGTACCAAATTGCTGCTTTCTCATTAATGCATTTGTAATGGTTCCGTCGCATACAGCCAGTGTCCCTTTAAAGAATTTTTTGCAAACAATTTTGACTTCCCCTTGTTCATCTCGAAGCCTGTAGATTCTTGTTTTAACCCTACGACTGTTTTCATTTTTGGTATATTTTCTTTTAATATCTGTAACCTCAATTTGACCTGCAAGGAAAGAGTGTTTCATGGGCCCATCCATACTGTAAAAACCCTTAAAAATATCTCTTCTTCGGTCTTCAGAAATCTGTTGCGAACAGTGAAGTACACATCCACATTCTGATAAGTCACACCGTTTTTGTGGAATGAGTCGTCCTTTTGTAGATAGATATTCTTCACCACGTGCACACTTTAGTTTTCTAATATATTGTTTATGTTTGTGAGGCTACCTGACTCTCTTTCGCCCTTTATTATTCTCCATGAGCTGCTCGTCATTCTCTCCCATGGAACATAACCTAACTTAAACACATAAAATATTTTGTAAGCCATGAACTTGGTTAAGAATAAATGAAACTATTATACCTGAGACCTTATCTGAAGGTAAGTAGTCTTTGTATTTATCACTATCGTCGCCTGAAAAGTGGGATAACGAAAACAGCATGTCGCTCGCGGCCGCCATGTTTTGATGGCTAGGCAGAAATGGCCCAAATAACTTTTGACATATTGAGATTGCCAAAACTGCCCATAGATGTCAGCCTGTCTCGTTCAAAAATTAGGGATGTGCAACTTTAGCACGGATAGTTTGGAGTATTTCTAAGTAGTGTCGCATAATAACTCCAAATATGAAATTTCGAGGGTTAGGCAAGGATGGCACTGAGCCACTCATATGTTTTAGAACTTTTATTCAAATGAGGCATATATCATACTGAAGGGTAACTCTAGAAGAATACATTTTGGTGTCTTTATTAAAAAAAAATGTTATTATTTACTGTTGATATCGCCCCTCCCCCGAAGCGCTGTTTTTTAGAAGAGGCTTGCGGTGATAACGGTAGAGCATGAGCAGCTCAACTGAATAAAAAAAAAATTAAATGATTATTGTAGAAAAAAGTTTTTGAGTGAATCTGAACGCGACGGAAATTTTCAAAACAGACGACTTCGAGATAATCGCGTCTAAAGTTTTGCGTGCACTTTATTTATTGATAATTTGCGCGCTTTCACGGTCTGTAACTTTCTTTCTAGTGATCCGATCTTTATGATTGTTGGAATTTATATTTTTAAGATGATGTACTTTAAGAATATGCCATAAAAAAAGTTTCAGATCTTTTAGTCCAACACAAGGTATATAACTCCTTAATTTGGACATCATATCAAATAACGAAATTACTCAGAAATTAACAAAACAATAATACCCTTAAATAGCAAGAATGGTTTTCTCGGTAACATTCCATAAAAAACGCTTGAAAATTCCTCTGCTCCTTGATGTTATTAAACCTAGGTTCATGAGCTACGTTGCAAAAAGCGAACAGTTAATTTTTTATGTCACGCGCTGTTGCTACTGATCCAAGGAGTAGTGCGTCTTTATACACTCACTCATATTGAAAGTCGGGTAAGCACAGAACTCAGTTTTTAATTGAAGTATTTTCGTTTTGGAAAAATACATATATTTAGCTCAACCTTTTTCTGACCCTTTTTTTATATTCAAAATTGCGTGAAATAATATTTCGCAGTCTGCCTTAGAAATATTTTTTAATAATAATAAAGTTTCTGAAAACGTGAGGAAAGTTTGGGTCAAAGCTCTTTCTTCAAAAAAAGTGATATCAAATAGAAATTTTGTTCGGCGTCTGCCGGACTTTCACTATATCTTCTCAACCGATTGTATGAGAAATCGAATGACGCGAGTCTGTTTGCTTTTGTGGTAATCGCAAATAAACCACTATTTAAAAAAGCAATAAGACTCATATAACATTTATTTTCCCAAATGTTCAAGTATGAAAAATGTTTATAAATTAAACAAAAATAGCTTTTTTACTCAATTAAAGACGGGACATCAGTTTGAGAGTAGGAGAATAAATTTTATCCAAAAAATATTTTATATTCAATTGAAACTTCATAATATTATCATAATATGATTATCGCATTCATCTGGCCAGAACAGTATGCTCACACCGATTGAGGCGTTCTGAAATAATCTTAAGAGGTAAAGCAAATAACCTCCTGGAAACCAACAAAAGTTAGGCTTCGCGTTAACTTTTGCTCTCTCGCAAATGGCTCGGTTTTAACAAATTGCAAAGCTCTTAAAACATGTATTATGAAATCCAAGGAAGAATCACTCATGCAAACAAATTCTCCTCGGGTTTAAGTACTTAGTTGAACAATTCTTGTATACTTCGCCCTTAACAAATGACAAACCACACTCTATCAGTCCTCCATTAAACCCATCCACATCAACCAAATATCTTTCCCACCCTCACTATGAACCGGTAAGAGATTTTCCAAAACATCATTCAGAGATGAACAACAAATTTGTTTAATACTCGAGAATTCATATTAATCGTCAAAAAGAACGCTACAACCATACCAAGGAGGTTATGCAGTCTAATGGAAATTCTCCACACGTGTTTCTTGTTTCATATCGACCAAAAAAAATCAATTCCTATTACAACTGTAGAACGTGCATGACAACACGGCTGGCAATTCCACAAAGCTAAAAATTAATTAGAACTGCGAACAGCAAATACCTAATTCATTTAGAAGTCACTAAGTAATTTACATTAACTTGCTTGTGAAAGAGCACACACAACCGTACGTGTTTTTAAAATTTACATATATATGTATAGGTGTGCACATGTACAGGTGTGGATTCAGAGGGATACAGCTGAGAGGCCCGGGAGACTTTTAAGTAGGAAAAATGTCAACCTAGGTATGTACATAAATAAGCCAAAACATTTTATATGAGAATTTTTCGCAGTTAAACATTTCAATTTTTCATTTCCAGTAGAGGAAAGAATATCATACTAATTTCTTCTTTAGGACGCTAGTGAATATCCATAAAAGACTTGAACGTGATTTTAAAGTACAAAATTGAAATCGGTAAAGAGCTTGGCGGTCTTGCCTGGATCGGAAAAGCTCACACTGTCAGTCATAGTTCACGAGAGTTTAAAAAATTATTTTTGTTCCAAAATGAATACAAAGTAAAACAGACGTTTGCTGTACCTTTTGGGGTTCTTTTTCTAACAACCATTTTCTTAGTAGAAGTGAGTATAAATCTTATCTGTTAAATCTCAATAAAAAAGGTGAACCCAAATTTGAATTATAACTATCTAACCTTTGGGTACCGAGTCACACACAGCCCTAACCCCTAGAAACCACCCCTATCATACCGCAAGCAGGCTAACCCACTTAACCTTGGGGACAGCGTTTATTCGCATATTTTTAGATAGTGTAGGGGTTTGGTGAGTTAGCACACTTATGGTGTGAGACAAAATTTTAAGAAAAATAAGACTCAATTCAAGAAAATTAGTAATCGACTATATCATGTCTATGTTATCTCAATCGATTTTCAGGTGTGGGAAAATTTAGAAACATTAAAATTTCAAAATGCGATATCTCAGCGAAAAAAAGGATATTTGAGCAAACTCAACGCCATTTGAAAAAAGAAGGCTTGTATTTAAAGATGCCATCCTGTAATTTTGGTAAAAGAAACCATCTGCAAGGCTACATAACCTTAAATATGGGCAAAAACGGTGTTTTTTGCACTTTTAGATTAGGATATCTCAAAAACCAGAGCTGATAGAGCAATTCTGAGGCCAGATTTGGATTCAGAAATATATAGTCTGGTTTCTGGGTCTGAATGTTGGTTAAATTTTGTCGGCCTGTGTTATCATTGAACAAGAAATAAGAAATAAGTAGCAAATTTTTTTCTATTATTGTAGTTAATTATTATTATTTGTATTATTCTAATTATTTAGGTCTGACGAAACTTTAATCTAATAATAAAATCTATTATATGAAAAAAAATTCTTAAAAAATGTTACTTAAACTTTTTTTAACATCTTATTTATCTGCTTTTTGCCATCAGAGATACGTTTGCAGGCAATTTAATAGGAAAAAAATCCTTTTTTCGACAGGAGAATTCATTCCAGTTTTGAATTGCTTGCAACTAAAGTAGATAACTAGCGCGTCGTTACATGATTACTACTACAGTAATGACATGCCTTTCTGCACCCATGAAAGCTACGATTACCAAACGGGTTACTCCAACCCACAAGCGAGATTGGCAGGCTGAGAGAGACTGCAGATGAACAAAACTGATGTTACTCATCATGTCCGACCGATGGTCGCAGAAACTCCTGTCATTAAGCAGAAAAGACTTTAGGCAGCTGGTTGGACTGTTGACGGGCCATTTTTTATGAGCAAAGCACATGGGAAGAGTGGAGATCTCAGGCAGTGTACTCTGCTTAGCTTGTGAAGAGTACGAACAAGGTGTGTATTTACTATCGTAAAATAAAAAAAAAATTAAAAATTAGAAAAATTAACAGAAATATATTTTGTTGCTCTACTAATTGTTGATTCGAAGTAGCAATCATGCCCATTATTCCATTCATGTGACTGCCCCGTCTGGCTTCGCAGTAGCACGTCCTGTTAACCCAGTTTTCCAAGATCTTGGTGACGATTCCTGTCTTGTTCGATATTCGCATAACCAATGGTGGCCTGAATCATTAATGAATTCTTCACATAAAACCACTGTTGACCATCACTGTTGACCGAAATGGAATTTCCTGTAACATTTTCGAAGACAAAGGGCCAATTGATGCCACCGATCAAGAATCCGCACTAACTTTCTCAGGATGTATTGGCTTCTCGACGATCATACGCGGAGTCCAATCTATCTATCTTCGCGTACAACACCACTGCAATCGAAGAAACGGTAAGCAAAACTTTTACATTCGATCGAACTTGGCACGCTTTTTTCGGTATTGGCTCGTGCGGCAGCTTCCATTGAGATGATTGAGCTTTGGCTTCCACGTCATAACCATAAAGCCACGATTCGTCACCAGTTATTACCCTCTGGAGCAAATTTGGGTCGTCGCGGACAGAGTCCAACATCTCATTAGCAATGTTCATGCGATGCTGCTTTTGGTCGAAATTGAGCAGTTTTGGTACGGATTTTTCGGCCCAAATCATTGAAAGAAATCGAATGGCACAAGCCAATCGATATGTCTAGGACCTCAGCAATTACTCATCATTTACTCATCAATTACAATCATTTCAAAATATCACCATTTTTGGCCTTTACATGAGAAAAGAAACTAAAAAGTTCGACCCAAATTGGGGGACATCAGAATTCGTTTTAGAGGTATGGCTCCTTCGGCAAAGTTTCTTATTTTGATCCCTAGAATATGGTTTTCACAGAGCAATGGGCGATTTTTTTGCCTCCCCACAAATCGACATTGTACACACATATATAAATATGTGTAATATGTATAAATATTCTAACCCACAGTTTTAAATACTTAAGTTTCTTTCGGAACTCCCCGGCACTGTGAAGGCTCTAAACAAGTTCTTCATTTTGGTGCTCTTCAAACGCAATTAGTGCCATATAGGTAGGTATGTACCCGTAACTAAGCATACACCGCCACAAGTTTTGCATAATTACGAGCAAATAAGCCGCCGCGAGCCTATTGTGTTGGCAAGGCATTGTATGCAGACATACATATAAAGTACAAATGCTTCGGCGGCAACATCCGTGCCTCGTCATCTAAAACATTGTTATCTGAAAGCACCTTGACGTTTGTTACTCACTCCCTATCGCCGCCTACCCTATCTTATTTTGCATCCGGAATTTCTAGCATAAGAAGTTTGAAGCAGTGAGTGTAAGGTGAGCAGAAAAGTTCCTAAATGTAATGCGGTATGTCATAGGAGTATAATGCAATATTCTACATGCCCACCACGCCAAGCAGTAAGCGATCCAGATCGAGAATCTAGGAAGGCAATAATATCGGAGTCAACCCTTCTAAGATGTTTGTTCAAATAAAACCATGTATATGCAAAAAGTTTCGTTCAAATCAAAAAAGCTTTAGTCCGCCGTTAATTGATTTATGACATCGAATTCGTTTACATTTGATTAGACGAGTCCTTCCCCGCACTAAAATAAATAATCCAGTACTTATTGCTATAGTATTTTGAGCACAAACGTTAATTACACCACCGTAGCTCAATTGGTTGGAGCCATTTGTGGAAGAACATCAAGACGGACACCACAATTTGGAGAAAGGCTGTGACTCCATTGAATTTTAACAATTTTTTTGATTTATATATATTTGGTCCTTTACGGAGATATAAAAATATTGAATGTGTTAATGAAAATAGACTCATTAACACATTCAATATTTTTATGTGTCAAATTTATAAGCTTAGGGAGAGGATATCGAATGAATTACCTTAGCTTCGGGCTGAGCTCCTGTACTTATGATTTATTTTGGCTTTATAGTTTGAAGACTTGTCTGAATATATTAATGTGGTGCATACTCGTACATTTATGGCTAAGAGCTCAATGCTATAAGCACAGTTAAAGTGTTGATGCAGCTTAGGCTTTCAAGTTACCATTTCATAAACTATTTCATAGCTGCAGGATGTGCTAAGAGAATGAAATAAGTTAAGCTCTATAACTTAGGCGAAAGAAATATTAAGCGCTTCTCAACCGCCGCACAGTGCGGCCGATTCCCAAAAAGCTGGCCAAAAGTCGAAAGAAAAAGTTTCTAGATAGAGTTTTTTTGTCTTTGGGTTGGCTACAGTAATGCCTTGAGTAGTGAAAACCGTTCATAGCAACGTCCTGTACCCTAAGTATCCTCTGTATTTTCAGTCGCAACGTGGCCTTCGTTTGAGCATCGTATTACTGTCGATGAATAGTGAAAGTTGTACACATTTGAAAGATTTTGTAATGGAGTAAATTGAACAAAACCAAATGGAATCATCTTCGGAAGGTTAGTAAAATACGAGAAATCTTTAGTACATATCAATACCTCGACATAAAATTTTTAGCTGCAGCAATACGTAGATACATTTTTTGCAATTTTTTTTATAAAATTTGAGTATAGTAATACAACGCCGTTATATGCTGCTTTGAAACCTATTAAAGGTTACTCAAAAAAGTAATGATTACTGAATAAAACAAGATTCAGCTGCTACCACTTGCTACCTTGTGACCCCGAAAACATATAAATTTACATGCATCTTGATTATGTTGTTGAGTATACGCTATTTCACGTGAGGGGGTGGCCAATAGGGGTGGAAGGGGGTGGATTTTCAAAATTTTAAGATCAAATTCGTAATCAGCGACCCCGACAACCCCCGAGTAAGAAATTTTGAATCAATTACTTAATTTTTTGAGTTTCGGCCAGCTTTTCGGGAATCGGCCGCACTGTGCGCCGTTTCGATTGATTTGCAAACGGACGTTTGCCAGCAATTCACTACAGTGGTATTTTTCGTTTTTTTGTTGCACGCATTTAAATATAACTTGAAAAACTATTGGAATCCCACTATGAAGCTTTCAGGAATTTCCGAGCATAGTTTCAGCTATTAATGAAGTAATAAAAAAAGTCTGAGCAAAACTAACAAGAAAAAATTATTTTTCGAAAAAATTTCTTTAAAAGTGTATTTTATAGTAAAAAATTAAAAAAATTAAATAAAAAGTAAAAATGTTAAAAAGAGCAAAATATATTTCACTTTATTATTATATTTTCGAAATTATTAAATTTTCGAAAGTATTAACTTTTTCTTACCCTTTTCTTTCGGCGGAACCAAAATGTTCAATGTTTCTTTATGTATCTAGTCGGTACTCCTTAGCCCTGATATTCGTTTAGCGTTAATTAAGTTCGCTGGTCGAGAAGATTATGTGCTAAGGGATAGCAGGCTTTGAAAACAACTATCATACTTTGGCATTGAGAATTCGTGAAATATTCTTCATTTAGAATTTAAGTTAACTAACCAGTTGGTTTTCAAAAGATAATCGCATAACCACTCACCCTAATATGAGTGTACATACACCCATTTGTTGGTATATAAGATGAGTGTGACACGCAAAAGTGTCAAAACTTTTGACAGTGAGGTAGAAACGCAATATTTTGCCTTATAGCTATGAGTACTAAGTATTTCAGTCCACTTTGACAGCGCGTGAAATTATGTAACGAAATTTCCATTTAACGCTTGGAAAGCTGCTTTTCACACAGTTTTTTAACATTTCATCATCATTAATCATGGAAAATTTAGATGGTTTTTCAACGGAGCTCTGTAGTTTTGTATCTCCAAATCTTGTGACTGAAGTGCACTTCACGGCTTGCCTTTGCCTACCGAGGGTTGAAATTTTATATTTGTTGTTGTATAGATATTAGTTTTCACAAAATTAATCACTTGCCCTAATAACGTTTCAGTAAAACTTGCACAGGAAATTTGCATTGCGGTTTCGCTTAAACTCAGGCACTTGTGTTCTTGCTCTCAACACTAATTCCTTTTTGTATTAGTCCCAAATTACTTTCATTCAAAATTCATCAGCGCCGAAGAATGGGCAAAGCTTACATTTAACTGAAAGCCCAATCAAGTTTATAGCAGCCAGCTCAGACAGATAATACAATAATCCAAATGTGTTTCATTTTGAATTTCGTACTAATTACCGACTAACGAGTAAAGGAGATGTTTATTCATTGAAGAGGTAATTACAGTTGCATGCTTACAACGGGTGTTTCGTTTAGAGACATAGCACTTTTGAGGAAATGGCTACGGTTGGAAAATTGTATGGCATTCGGTGCTAACTTCGAACATACGACTATCTCAACAGAGGCTTAAGAATATAATTCCCTCGGTTAAATTTTGTATCTCTTTCCAGCACAGTTGAACATTTTGAACCATTTCAGTACTCAGATTTGCACGTAGCATTGATAATGGACTCCATTTACAGTCGGGAAAAAGTGTGGAATATCAAGAGCACTAAACACGTCAAAGTTGTTGTTTGCCCAAGCCAAAAATGTATTCCCTCCTCAAAAAAAATATCTGATCGGTAAGTTTAACACGTTGAGTGCCATGTGAGTCCAGGTTGGTCTCACAGTGCGAAGAGACTTTCAGGCCTCGTGGTGACACTTGGTCTCACGGTATAATGTGTGAGATTTCGGTTTGTGCTGATGCAGCTGCTTCATAGAGGCTATTAATAGTAGTTTATTCACGCCATACTAGAGCCATTGCATTGTTTATGCTGCTTGGCCTATGGGTATGAGACCAATGCGGCATCATATGGCCTATTCAAAAAGTGATTAAAATTAACGGATTTTCTTACTCATCTAGGTTTTATTTATATTTGTAGGGAGAAATAATAGCTTTTGGATACATTTTTTGATTAAAATAAACTTATTAGTTACAGTCAAATTCATATACCTAAATATTTTTAAATCAATTCATTAAGAAAAAAATAAACTCACTTCAAGTACATTAACATTTTTACATCCATTTATTGAATTTTGTGTTATTTTATGGCAGTCAAAGAAACATTGAAGACAATAGTATTTTTCACATGCTACGCATTTCAATGTGGTTTGCGGTGTTTTCCTGGTAGCCTGTTCTCTACCCGACTCTTCAGCTATTCTTTTGTAGCATATTATACACCGACGGCGCTTTGATCGACCGAGATCTTCCAATCTATGAGCTTTTGGTTCTGGTACGTCCAATTCATGATCCTTTTCGAATAAACTTTCAACAATTTTTTCCTTGAATTCCGTTATTGATAGTTTTTCATTGGTTACTTCTTTATAAGCCACAAAAACATTCACTATAGCCGTTCTTGTTATTAGTCCTATGGCAAGTTTCCTATACCATTTCAAAGAACGACGAAGACAGGTATTGTAAGATTTCATTTGGACAGATATATCTATGTAGGATTTGTATTTGTTATATTCAACTACATTTTTTGGTTTCAATACTTCTCGTTGTCTTTGTTTTACTTTTATCATTTCTTCCCCATACTTCGAACTTAGGACAAGAACGTCTCTTTTGTCTTTCCACTTTTAAACCACAATACCGTCCTTACATTCCATGGATATACATTCTCCTATCTTCAGTTTTCTTTGAATTACTTCTCTTGGATTAAATTTTCGGTTTGATCGCAGAGTACCAATCAAATGCGTTTTACGTTGCAGTAAAGTATTTGCCAAGCTAACAGACGTATAATAGTTATCTGTACAAAGTGTACGACCCTGATCAAGTAGTTTTTCCATAAGGTCCATGACAACTTTAGATGGTACACTCATGTTTTCATCCTTCGATTTTCCACATTATACCTTGAAATCATAGGTATACCCGTATTCCAAACATAGCTTAAATTGTTTAATTCCAAACTTGTGTCTTTTATTTGCAATATACTGGCGGAACTTTAGTCTTCCGCAAAAGGGTACAAGTGTTTCATAGATACAGACATATTCAGATGGAATAATATGTTGCTGAAATGATTCCCGAAGGTTTTCTATAAATGGTGAAAGCTTATGTAACCTATTTTCTGTCAGATCCTCATTATTGTTGAAATGCAGCATTTTCAGCAATAATTGAAACCGATTTCTTGGCATTATGCTGGGCAAGCAATTCTGATAAATCGACTTTTTCTGTCAATATGATTGCAATGAATCCAGATGATTATACCGATAAGCTTTTCAATCTCATTACGATTTTTGAATACGGGAATTCGGCAAAGAGTCTTTCTGGGTGCATTGAGAAGCATAGCGATTTGTTTCCAGTACCTAAACACAAACAATTTTAGATATTGAATATATCTCCCTGCTTCCAATGGTGACAACTTACAATTAGGTCCAATATATCGTTATTTACAAACAATTTTTTACAAACCCTTTCGTTTGTGTGAGATCTGTTTGGTATATTTTCAGATAAATTTACTTCTTCATTTTCTTCTTCGGAATCGGAAAATTGCAAATTTTCATTAACACTCGAAAACGTTTGATCAATAGCGTCCATTTCGCGTCTTGAAGTTGATGGTTCATCCTCAGGATTTACTTCTGCTCTTTTTTTACGAGGAGGTGGTTCGCTATATTCACTACAGCCGGAATCACTTGATCTTGGTTGATATTCATCCGATGTATCATTATTAGCAAACGGATCACTCGTCTCATTTTCCTCATCGGACATAAATTCTTGCCATAGCGCAAGTGTATGCTCTTGCTTTTTTTTCATAAGACGACAGTTTTTTAGTTTTTCACCGACGCACACAGAATCACTAACTAATTATTCAGTCAAACAATTTGAAATCAAAATAAACGCTAAAGCTTGCAAGCTAAAACATGATCAAAACGGTTTAAAGTGCAAAGAAGAATGTGTGGTGACACGTTGGTCTCATGTGGCGCAGAAGTTCTAACGGTCAATCTCCTGGCCTGTGAGACCAACGTGTCACCATAAACAAAAAGTACCGCTATTTATCGAATATTACATATATTTTAAGAAAAATCGGATATTCAGAATTGTTGAGCAATATTCTATTGCATTATGTAAAAAAAATCGTGGCCGGACGAACCCCATTTTTTTTCTTGTATGGTGGCACTCAACGTGTTAAAACCTGTAAATTGAATTTAAAAATTGTTTACTTGGGCAATTATTTTGACAGATATACAAGGTGAAGTCCAAAGTAAACAAGACTGAGCTGAAATAGAAACCACAGGAGCTTTGTTCTGATAACTTCGACTTTATTTATTCAAAATAGTCCCGTTTGGCTTCGATACACTGTTTTGCGCAATCTAAAAGCTTTTCGAAAGCGTTTTTCAGGTCATTGGCCGGAATGTCCTTCCGTAAGTCGGTACAAGCTTTTGGACGACCTCTACGGATGCAGAAAGTTTTCCTTTTATGGCCAAATGCAATTTTCCGAGTAGCTAGAAGCCACAGGGAGCCATATCAGGGAAATACGGTGAATAATTGATTTCTATTCAAAAAATTAGTTACAAGAGTGGATCGATGAGATGGTGCATTATCATGCAATAAGCGCCAGCTTCCTCCTTCGCAGTATTCAGGGCGAATTCGACGAGTGCGATGCAATAAACACTTCAAAACGCCAAGATAGAAAATTGCATTGACGGTTTGGCCTGTTGGCACGAACTCAATTTCCTTGGAAACGTAAAATCAAATGAGGATCGACTTGATTTTTGACTTCTCCAAACGCAATTTTTGGGGTGGTGGCTCGGGTCTTCCATTCGGCACTTTGACGCTTAGTTTCGGGTTCATGTTGGAAACACCTCGTTTCATCACCAGTTACAATGTTGTAAAGGAAGTTATCGTTTTTTCTCGCCTCTGGAATGAGGTCTTTCGAATTTTCTGACCTATTTTTGGTCCTCAGTTAACGTGTGCGGAACGAAACGTGCACAGACCTTTCGTAATTGCAAATGATCAGTTAAAATGCAATAAATCGATGTTTTGAAGATATAAAATTCCGATTCCATGATATTCAACGATGATTTCGGTTCATTTTTGATAAATTTACGAACAATTTCGATGGAGTTTTCGGTGATTACTAATTTTGGGCGGTTGGATGCTTACTGTTCATTGTCATTTAAGTCCTCACAACCATCTCTGAGCTCTGGCACGATGGACAATCATCACCATAAACTTTTTTCATCAATTCAAATGTTTCGGTGAACGTTTTACCGATTTTAAAACAAAATTTTATATTAGCTTTTTATTCGAAACTCATTTTTGTACCAATGACACAAACATACTGACACTTTAGACGCAATCACTTCGCTTTCACTGAACCAAATGTCACCAAGCTTTTACTGGAAGTCAGCTAAGGATTTAACTTCCAACGCACTAAGTCAATAAAAAGATGGCGGTATCAAAAACATTTTTATTGCGCCAGTCTTTTTTATTTCGGACTTCACCTTGTAGTTATTTATATATGGATCTACTCATCGAAAAGAAGCACCCGTAAATAGTGCATACTTCACCGAAAATGATAAGATTCAGCTACTCTCCAAACTTTCACGGTTTTCACAGCGTATATCCTGACATTTTTTCCTATGGAGTTCCGACAATGTTATTCCGAAAATAAACAACCCAAGCCCAAAGTTAAAAGGTATTTCTTTCGAAAGTTTGTTTTTCTTCGCAGCGAGCTCCAGAAAAATGCAGAACTGCTACCAAGTTCTTCAAATCACTAGCCGATAGCACAAAAGAGCAAGGACAAGAAAATGTGGCTGGCAATATTTAAGGCGACTGTCGGTGGGTTCTAAAGACTGTGCCACTAATCCGGTTGCCAGAGACTGTGGTTTTGAAGGACGCAGTAGATGTATCTATAAACCTACTAAGTGTTGGAACATTATATCCAATTCAGATGCATACAAAATGCTCGGTATGCTCCTAGATTGTCTCCATAAGAACCAACCGGATCAAGTATCTGTTGAAAGTCGAGTCACCTTCTAAAAAAATTTGTCAGCTCATTGGCGAGTTATAGACCTTCCTATACTGGAACCACTTTCGCATTACTTCAGAGTGGCGTTCCATCTTGCTCATTATAAGGTGTATGCTTATGTGCCTGCGTCGAGGTCCCGCTTTTTCGGCCGCAAATTTTTTCCGCGAAACCACTGATGATTTCCCATGTTTCTTTTCTGCTGAGTATCTTGTCGATTGCATTTCCAGCGCTCGACCTTCTTGTTCCCAGCGCATGCACTGGAAAAGGTGTGTTCAGGTTTTTAACAGGTATTTATGTAAATTTCCGTGCCCCGAAAGCACGTTGTGTAAAAGGAGGTTGCATAAAAATTAACTTCACCGGAGTACCTGCTGTGCCATGTAGTGACGTACTTTATTAGCCTGGCCGTCCATCTGCCGCGTGTTTCGGTTCTCCAGCGGTATTGGCATAGCCTTAGCGTTTCATCTTTCTTTCGCGCGCTGCAAGTTTGCTTACCCTCTCATCCATTCTCTTGTTCTTTAGTACCTACTATATGTGGTAGACATCATTATTTCCCGTTTCTTTTAGGTTGACCCTCCTATGTTTGCCCTCAGTCTACTGAGTAGGGATGCCATCTATGTTCTATTTGAATCCGGAACCATTTTTGTGGTTAGCGTATTTGAGCAAGTTTTCATGCTACCTTCTAACGCGTTGTGCTTCTTGGTTAGAAGTATTAGCTCTTTCCTCCTCTGTGGCTATTTTGAGGCGACGTGAATCCAGCTCCATTTGCGTCCATATCATAACTTGGTTAAATTTTTTACGAGCATCTTCAAAGTTTCGTGCTGTGATATCGTTGACGTATTCGATTAAAAGAGTACTATCAGGCATTTCTATATTCAATATCTGGTCCTAGCAGATATTCCACCAATCAAGACCAAGAATTTATCGGTGTGCCGATCTTGATGTGACATCTATACATCGAGGCTTGATCAATCTTTCAAGGAGCTTCCCTGCTGTGTTGAGCGTGCATTCTGATGGAAGATTCGGGTTACCTTTTCTCTTGCTTATTAGCACGAGCTGCTGCTTTTTGCAGATTTTTGCGAAAATTCCATCTGCTAAAAAGGCGTTGTACATTTCTCGCTAGACTTGTGGTCGCATTTTTGCGATCTTCTTGAGGTATTCCATCCAGTCTTGGTGCCTTGTTATTTTAGAGTGTACTCTCGGCTAACTGGAGCCCATCACCTATCAATAGGCGAGGCTGTGATTTTGTAACTTTTAAAGAGTTCTGGCCGTTATAATAAGCAAAATACCAGAATGTTGTGAATCCCGCATGGCAAAATACCTCGTATCTGGTTATTAATGTAAATCTGTAGTGACGCTTCTATCAATGTGTACTGCTTCACCTAAGACTCTGAAATAGCGCTATGAAAGTATATAAAATATAACCTGGCACAGTAAATGCTATTGATATAGAGATATAAGAAAAAAATCTGAAGTGAAGTGTTTGCACATATGACAAAAAAAAATTTTCCGAAAAATTTTATCAAAAAGATCTCCAAAAGCATTAAAGAATATTCGAAACAAAATTTTTTTTTAAAAAGTATATTTCATCCCAAAAATATAAAAAGTTACAGACATGTTAAAGAGAAGCAGAAGATATTTGATATTTGTCCAACATTTTGGATATTAAAGTCGTCTCAAAATTATCACGTTTTTGAAGAGAAACCTCCTAGGCGTCGGTGGAGGAACGAGAATGGAGAGTACAATTTCAAGGCTAAGCAACGTTTGGGGAATTATTGTTCTGCGATAAAGAAAAAAGGTATAACGTAGAGGAAAAGGAGAGAGAGAGCTATACCTTATATATTAGGGCGGGTCGATTTAAAAATCGCTCATTGCTCTGTGAAAATCGTATTCTAGGGATCAAAATAAAAAACTTTGCCCAAGGAACCATACATCTAAAAGGAATTCCCAATTTGGGTCGAACGAAAAATCCCACTTTGACCCATTTAGAGTACTCCAATCGAGTCCAAATGTATGACCGACCCCCACTAACTTTGGACGGCCGCTCCACCCATGCCAGTGGCACACCCTCTGGAACTCCCCTGGCGGGTTCCCCATACAATCATTTCAAAATATCACCATTTTTGGCCTTTACATGAGAAAAGAAACTAAAAAGTTCGACCGACCCAAATTGGGGGACATCAGAATTCGTTTTAGAGGTATGGTTCCTTCGGCAAAGTTTCTTATTTTGATCCCTAGAATATGATTTTCAAAGAGCAATGGGCGATTTTTTTGCCTCCCCACAAATCTACCCGGCCTATTATATATATATCTTAGATACACTTTAGGCTATTTCTCCCGAGTTTTTCCTTGTGATTGCTAATTTCTAGTGAAAAATCACACTGCCTACTTTTTGGTGCTTGTTTGTTGGAAATATATTTTTGGTTCCTACTTTTTGGCGCTTATTTCCATCTCCTGGCTAGTGCTTGTGCGGCCTATAAAGTGCTATCCATTCCGGCGTCGGTTTTTTTGGTATTACCTTGCGGTAATTTGTGCCGTTGCTGCGGTCCTGGAATCGCTGCATTTGCGCGGGTGATAAACGCTCGGAGTAATACGCGCTGTTGCCACGGTTTGTGTCTGTTTGTGTTTACCTACACCGGTCGACCCCTCTCCGTTTTTTGTAAATTTTATCTATTTGTATTCTCTGCAAATGTTGTGAATTTATTTAGATATATATTCTTTCTCTCTCTCTCTCTCTTTCTCATTCTCTCTCGGGTCTCTCCCACTTTCTTTGTCTGCCTTGAAAGTTTCACTTTTGTTATTTGTACTACGCTACACGCACTATTTTATTTCTTCTTTTTTTCTGTTTACTTTTTATTATACACAGTCTTCAAATATTAGGTTGTGCAATAAGTTTTGTGGCTCGATAAGAGAGAGCATTGCTAATAGCCAACATTTTTTTTAAAGGATGTGAAGTTTCGTTTCAATCTTTCAACTCATTCTTTGTTTACAAGCCATTAGTATCGACGTATCACAGTCATTTCCACAACGGAAAAAAATCAAGTGTCGTGCAGCAGTTGAATTTTTATTTTAGAGGGTTTAAAAGCAAAGGAAATTTATGAACGAATGCTCAAGGTGTACCTGTATAAGCACATTTCACCATCAATTAGTACGAGTACAGTAGAAAGATGGGTTACTGTATTTGAACGTGGTCGTACAAGTCATTTCAAGAACGTCCAAAAACAGCAACAACACCAGATATGGTAGAAAAAATACAGGTACAGTAGTTAACGGCAGTGAATAAAATATTTGGTCTTGTATACAACTTGTATTAAGTTTCGAAATAATGCATATGCTGTTATTTTTTCTAATCAAACGCGCCTTTAACGAGCTCATTCAGTACGCCATACGCTATGGGCCCGCCAACCAAATAGACCTAACAAAGTATTAATTAAATACAAATTTGGCCTGTAGGCGAGCACACTCGGACGCTTCGCATTTATGATGCGCCAGTCGAAGTTAATGAGTGCCGAGAGGTATAACACATTGGGCCTTTCAAAGTTGATTAACGTACGTGAGTTGAGGAATTTGTGGTTGCTGTTAAAGTCACTGCTTGTTTACAAAACGGTTATTAGGTATTTATTGAGTTAGTGAAACTCGAGCTGCAAATTTTCACTTCATATAGAAATTCCCCTGGTTAATGCAAAAGGGCAGAAACTAAAGGCAAATATTGGACTGGTGCAAAGTAAGGCAAGCTAGGCATAGCAAAGGTACTGCCAAGGGCATTCAAAATATAGGAATATCGCCGGAAAAAAAGGGATTTTATAGTTTCGAAATAGCATCCGCAATCTACACATGCATACACTGCCTAGGCAACACCAAGGACTAGTTATGGTATAACTTATACCAAGTCCCGAAGGCTGGTTGAATATAAGGCTTTGGGACATCAACTATTATCTAATTCACTGCATACGGCTGCTTTTTGGAATACGTACACTGTTTTCAGCTGACTGACAATCCTTTTTGACCAAATTGTTCGCATACAGTTGAGAGCGCAGAAAAGAACGCCGTAAAAGCGTCCGCGGCTACAGTCGTGATGAAACTCAGCCACATTGACTGGGAGAGGAAAGCCCAAAAACGATAGCAGCAGTTGCAACTTTAGCAGCAACAAGTCAGGGATACGGGGTAACTGTATAATGGCCAACTTTGGAAAATATACAATACCAACAACAAAGGGCAGTATCCACGTTTACCATAGAAGCACTCCCGTTTACCCCCATCAAGGTTCTTCAGACTGTTGAGCTTGTACTAATTGCAACGCAATCTGAAAAGATTTAGGCTTTGGGCATTTCAAAATCGGAATCCTTCCGAGAACACATAGGTAGTTGGATTACACTGCTCCCCAATTCTATTTTGGAAATAATTTTTCCACAGGAATATCAGAAAAATGCAAATAGGATAACCTTACGGTCAATGTCCGTGGCTGTCATCGCTGATGGCTCATCTTTAAATAATAAAGTCCGCAGTGGCATCCCCTCAGAAGTGTTGCAGCATAACCTAAGCCTATGGTTAATTCAACACTTCAACGTCTTTCAAGCTGAGTTAGTAGCTGCGTTAGAGTCTTAGAGTTAGAGGCTGCGTTGTGATTCAGGGACTCAGGTTGCAGCACAACCGATCATTATTTTTTTCTAACAGTCAAGTAGTCATAAAATCTTTACAGTGCGACAATACTTCCTTTAAGGGAGCGTTTGAATATGAACTAACTAAGCTATAGATGCATTTTCGGAAATTTTATTATGGAGGAGCTGGTTTCAATCAACTCTGCTCGCTATGCGGGCATCTCGGAGTAAGGTAGGTCTGCATCGTGTAAGCCATCAGTAGATAATGCCACAGAGGCTATTCGCGAGGTAACTATGTAGATAGGTCTGACTTGAAAAGAATGAGCACATAATCTGATTAATCTAGACCGGAGCTCCATTAGTATGTTCATACTGGCACTGCCTAATGGGCGCATATGGGAATCGCGTGGGGTTTTACTGTAATGACTTCTGTTGCAGTTGCAGAAATGAGGAGGAAGAAAAATATAAAACACTTTCTCTGCCAGTATTTTGCCCTTACCAGATTACGACATGGCCGTTTGAACTCTTACTTCTTTGGATGTCCAAACTAGGCTTGCAGTGGTGGACCCCTCTGCACCACCTTTACCTTACCTAACTTAAGGGATTATTGACATGAAACAAAAAAATGTGTTAAATATTTATTTCTTAACTTTAAAAATCAGCAAATCCGCCACAATGTCAATACCCAAATATAAAATCGCTGTACAAACCGCAAATGCAAAGACAGTCAAGTGAAGTTATTGTAATTAGTTTGCGACTACACGCTGCTGTTTAGATACGAGAAGATACTCTTAGTGAAAGGAAAGAATTAGGGTAACCTTTAAATAGAAACACTTAAAAACAGGAAAGTAATAACTAATAGAAAAATTTAATAGAAGAACAAGTATTGGTTTTTGTAATAAATAAAATAAAAATAAAAATTAAAAAAAAAAACAAAAAAAATTGATATAAGAAAAAATGTCTTCAGTTTAAACCACATTTTACAAATTCAGTCATTGGGACCCTTCTTGTGCCCTTCACTATAAATGCGAAATTCCTGAGTTGAAATCCATCACCCTCCCCGTGTGTTTAGGCTATAATAAGTATATAATCTAAACTAGATTTTACAGGTTATTACCAACAATTATTTTTTATATCGTAGTGTAAACTTAAATTCAAATCAATAAAATTTAAATAGCATCTCAGAAACATGCATTTATTTGCTTAGTAAAAGTTAAAGAATTTTCAAATACTTGAATCAAAAAAATTTAGTAGGTTAACTAGTGTTTAAACGAAACCGTCCAATAAACATTAGAAACAAATCGTGTTTAACACAAACAACTATTACAACCAAGTGTACGCCCGAGCAGTTGCTGCTCCATGCAGTCGTCGTCGCTACCCTTAAGTAGGGGCAATTACACAGTTGGAATATGAGTGGCTTTGGCCTTGACATGCCACCAGAGCCAAGTATCAATGCTAATACAGGGACACGTCGAGTTGCCGATCGGTGGAGCAGCGCAAATAGGTTATAGCAGGGCGCGAAGAAGAAGAGCTGTTTGGGTGTAATATTTTTTTTTTTATTTAAAAGAGTAACAGTTATTAATAACTATTCCACTTACGATATGAGTACTGGCTGCCTGGGCCTTCGGCTTATGGTATCTTAACTAGAGTAATAATATAGGTAAGTAACTATACAAGAGGATGGGAGAGAGCAGTTGAGGGAGTATTAGAAGATTAGTGGGTTAGTTGGGCTTGTTGTAGTTGACAAGCGACTGGATCATCTAGAAGCAAAATGCAATGATGCGGCAACGAGAGTACAGCGTTGGCTCAGCAATGCAGGTCTAGAGCTGGCAGCCCAAAAACCGGAGGCAGTGCTGATAAGTGCTCGGAAGAAAAAGGCGACCATAAAACTCTCAGTTGACGGACACGAGATACTCTCAATGGAGGCAATAAAATACCTAGGACGAATGATCGACACGAGATTGAGCTTTAAGCAACATCTAGTAGCAGTTGATAACAAAGCAGCGGCGGTAATGGGCGCTCTCACAAAAATACTACCGAATATATGTAGGTGGTCCACAAGAGGAAAGAAGGAAATTGTTATCAACAGTCGTGGACTCAATCATACTCTTCGCGGCACCGGTATGGGCAGAAGCAAAGAGCATTCACATGCGTGAAGTGGTGCGCACGGGTTTCATGTGCATATTGAACGGTGTCAGACGATGCAATATGTGTTGTAGCCGGAAAATTGCCAGTTGATATTCACGCAAGAGAGCTTCGCCGCCTCTATAGCGAGCAAGGAGCTAAACCAACGGCAACAGAAAATGCCATCGAACGAGAACGATCTATGTATGAGTAGCAAAGAAGATGGAAAGAGTCACTTAAAGGGCGCTGGACGTACAAATTAATATCACATCTCGAGCAGTGGGTAAAAAGAAAGCATGGTGAAACTGATTATTACCTTACGCAGATACTCACCGGTCATAGCTGCTTTATGGAATATCTCCACCGCTTTCAGCTGGCAGAAAGCCCACTCTGCCCAAGCTGTCCTAATGCAATCGAAAGCGCGGAACACGTGGTTTTTCATTGTGATCGCTTGGCACGAGAACGTGCAATACTTGAAAGGGTTTTGGGACACTCAGCTAGTACTAATGACATCTTACAGGACATGTGCTCATCCAGTGCTAAATGGGTGGCGGTTCGAGCGTTTGCTGGAAAAATTATGCTACGGCTCCAATTCATCGAATGGGAGCGCAAGACCCAGCAACAGCAGCTACAGTTGCAATTACGAAATGGAGATGAACTGTTTCCGGACAGAATGACGACAAACAGAGACACTTGAGTCAATCACTCACAATAATATCAGACAGAAGACAAGACGATAGTTCGTAAATACTGCGCTATCGCAAATTTTCCGATGTTCCATTTCCTCCAGAACCACGTATGAAAACAGTGGGGGGAGTGGACACCATCGCTGACGTAAGATCTCCATACGTCCACAAGAGAAGGACTTGGACGCAGGTACCTGGCTGTGTCAATAGACATAAACGCGGCTCCACCTTGATGAAATGTTTACAGCGGTCCCAGGGCGCAAATCAGCCGAGGAGGAGGAATGTTATAGTGTTAGTGGGAGCATGCCCCACATACCACTGGTGCGACGGCACCTTTGATGATGTTTCTGACATTTTGATTTTTACCTCCTACCCAAAAAAACAAAAAAAGAAGATTAGTGGGGAGTGTGAGTTTGACCGGAGTATAATTTTATATATAGTTTTCGCAAAGAGTTAAAGTTTTAATTTAGTTAGTTGAATAAATTTACAAATTAAGTTAATGCTATTGTCATCTGAGTTGTTGAGTAGCTTAGAAAGTTCAAGGTTAGGATGAATTGCATTTCTAGTGCATTTCAATCCTGGGCAGATATCGAGGAGGTGTGAAGTCGTCTGAGTTGCAAAAAGGGCAGGCTGATTTGACTGTGCCGTTTAGGATGTGAACATGGGTGGCTATAGTGTGACCGATTGGAAGGCGTATAAATATCTTGAGGTTCTTGGAAGACATGTGTGTAGGATATATGGGCTTGATGCCAGTAGGGTTGTACTTTTTGTAGTGGTGTTGATAATTAAACCACTGGCTATTGTACGCATCCTGAAGAGATTTTAGTATAATTTTCCGAATATCTTTGGTAGTAAAATGTGCACTGAAGGGGTTCTTGAGCAGCTTCTTTGGCTCTAGTATCAGCGCACTCGTTGCCTTGTAGGTATTCCGGCATGACCCGGAACCCATATGATTCTTATGGATTTTTTATTTGATACGATATTATTTCGGATTTTAGTGATTATTGGAGTTTCGTTAGAATGGTTCAATATATCGTCCATTACGGATTTACTATCGCTGCAAATAATGAATTTTCCGCCTTTGTTGGAGGTATAAACTACCGCTTCAAGCAATGCCGCTGCTTCCGCTGTGAATACTGAGCAGTAGGAAGTTAAACCCCCGACTGAGATTGTGACACCAAGCCGGTTTGTGACTGCAAACGATGTGCTGGGTCTGTTTTAGATCCATCGGTATAAACGAACTTCCATTCGTTCCTTAAAGGAGCAACGCTTTCATTGAAATGTTGGACGTATTCATTAGAGGAGGTGGACTCTTTGGGGAATTTTAGCAAATCCGCGATAAAAATACTTTTTGGATTCAGGCCTGGTGGGAAAACTGGAATTGGTGGCGAAATCGTAACTAATGTGATATTCAGTTTGTGCATTAGTTCAATACAACGTTGTATGGTGGACGGTTTGCGGCTATTTTTATATTGTTTCTTCGCTGAGTTTACCAGTCCAAGTAATATTTTATTTCTGCAGTGAAGAAGCTTGGGTAGGAGCATTATTGTGTTGCGGTTGACTCTGTGTGGTATATCCGATAATCCGGCTTCTGCAAGAACAGCTTTTGTTGGTGATGTTGGAAACGCGCGGATACTCCTTCTAGCTGCCGCACGGTATGGAAGCATTGAATAGTTTGATGGTTTCTTTGGCGCAATGTCCGTAAATACAAAGTCTAAAATCGATTTTGGATAACAGTAAGGCCTTTGTTACGTTAGCAAGTGTGTGTGGATGAACAGGGATATGCTTAGAAGATGAAAACTTAATTATGTTAAGCCTTAAAAATAAGCTTATTCTAATGGATTTACAGTGTTCTTTGTATGTAAGTTTTTTGTCGAATGTTAAGTCCAAAATCCTTAGTGTGTTAGAATGTGGGATTAGTACATTGGAAAAGGACAAAGTGGGAAAGCAACATTTATGTTTTCTACATATATGCGCTACTTGCTCATTTATTTGCTGAGATGTTGGCGCCACCTGATATTTCTGACCATTTGCTTATACTGTTTAAAATGTTCAGGAATGTATAAGTGACTTCGTTAAGGTTTTTTAATTTGGAAAATACTAAAAAATCATCAGCATATATAACATATTCCACCTCGGCATTAGAGGCGATAATTGAACTAATTTCATTGAAAGCTATAGTGAACAATGTCACTGAGAGAGGTGAATCTTGTGGTATACCATTAAAGAGGCTATGAGCCTGTGATGTACAATTATTAACGCTGACTGAAAACTTGCGATTACTTAAAAAGGATTTAACGAATTTATATATTTTGTTTCCGATTTTCCAGCGCTTGAGTTGGTTAAGAACAAAATGAATGCCGATTCAATCGAATACTTTCTCGAAACCTAAACTTAATACAGCAACGTGATTACCTGACGCTGGCGGCCGCCGTAGCCGAATGGGTAGGTGCGTGATTACCATTTGGAATTCACAGAGAGGTCGTTGGTTCGAATCTCGGTGAAAGCAAAATTAATAAAAAACATTTTTCTAATAGCGGTCGCCCCTCGGCAGGCAATGGCAAACCTCCGAGTGTATTTCTGCCATGAAAAAGCTCCTCATAAAAATATCTACCGTTCGGAGTCGGCTTGAAACTGTAGGTCCCTCCATTTGTGGAACAACATCAACACGCACACCACAAATAGGAGGAGGAGCTCGGCCAAACACCTAACAGAAGTGTACGCGCCAATTATTTATTTTTTATTTATTTATTTATTTATTTAATGCCAAGGATGCGAAATGTTCAAAGTATAAAAGCGACTTGGTCACTCCTATGCCTTTTGGAAGCCAAATTGGTTGGGACTAAGAAGTCCCTTTGCTTTAACGAACCACAGAATTCGGACGGAAATGATCTTCTCAAGGATTTTGGACATGCAAGGGAGTAAGGAGATAGGTCTAAAGTTCGTAATGAGGGTAGAGGGTTTATTAGGTTTAGGGATAGGGACAATTAAAGCAGTTTTCCATTCTTGAGGAAAGATTCCAGCATTGAAAATATCATTGTAAAGATTCAGGAGTCGGATTTTGAGGATCCTGGGTAGGTTTTTTAGTATTTCATAGGATATTTTATCCAAGCCGGGCGTCGTTCCTATCATTTTTGAGATCGTGGAATCTAATTTATATAGAGAAATTTGGGATTCTTTGAGTGAAGCTTCAATTGAAGGGTATGGGTTGGAGTAATTTTCAGTACGGTCATTTTGCGAGTTGAAGGCGGAATGAATGAAAATTGAAATCGTGGGAGTAGGTCGACAAGGATTTGGCAAATTCTTCAGCGATATCTGGTGGAGTGTAGATTGGTCCTTGTTCATTATAAATAAATGGTATGTTAGAACGACGCGAGCCGCCTGTCAGCATTCTAATATCTGACCATATTTGTTTAGGGCTTGAAGAGTGATTTATATTTGCTGTGAGTTTTTCCAAGGAATGACTTTTAGCTGATTTAGGCTCTTTTCTGAAAACAGCGTTCGCTTTTTTATAATTAACGAGGTTGGTAACGTTCATGTGGTACTTGTATTTGGACCACAGTTTTTGCTTGCTATTTCTTAAGATGGCAAGTAGGTAGTTTGGCGGAAAATTTTCTTGTGTTTGTTTGTAGTATTGAGAGGTGGGCTGCCGAACGAATTACTGTTTTAATATTAGCAGCTTCTGCGTTGATGTTTTTTGAAACCGCTTGATTTTTTGTTAGAGTTATGGATAAGGAATGAAATTTTTTCCAGTCAGCTTTTCCCGTTAAAAATTTTGATATCGGCTTGACTTCGTAGCAATCAGGGATGGAAAAGGATGTTATAAGCGGGAAATGGTCGTTCTTGTCGAGTTCGTGCAATGTACGAGAAGAAAGGCTGGGAGCTATAAAACTGGATGCAAGAATGATATCAGGATGGGTGAAGGTTTGGTGTGTGGAAAAATGTGTGGGTAGACCAACGTTCAAGACAATGACTTCAATAGTATTTCCTCTTCTATTGGCATGCTCGGAGCCCCACAATGGGCTCCAGACATTGAAATCGCCTGGGACTATAATTGGGATGGAAAATTTGTTAATTATATCGGTAAGCTTTTTGTAAGTAAAATTTTGGCTAGGAGGAGTATAACAATTAATTAAAGTGATTTTTCTTCCAATATCAATCTCAATAGCTAGGCAGAATATATTAGATGTAATAGATGTAATAGAAATTATTTTATGATTTAAAGATTTTTTTATAAAGAAATCGATTCCTTGCAAATTTTGAGGCAAATTGTGGAAATAGCTATTATATTTATTAGGTGCGTATGTTGTTTTATTGGATGGAATATGAATTTCTTGCAGTGCGACAATTGCCGGGTTGAACTCATTGATTAGTATATTTAAATCTATGTAGTTATTAAGTGGTCCATTAATATTTTATTGTATTATTTGTATCATTTTTTTTTTTGGTGGGCTCCTTGTAATAACAGCTGGAAAAGGGTGGGTGGGAAGCTGGGTAAGTTGAGAAAGAAAGGAGAAAATAGTGGGGTTTGTGTTGTAGTAATCGACTGAATTATTATGTGCGTAGTCAACAGTGCCATCGATATTCGCGTTATATACATTTGGGTTTATGTTTGCTGTGTTAGCATTGTTGGTATTAGAAAATATTTGCTTAGTTTGTGGGTTACTATTGTTATTATTGCTGGTGGAGAGTAGAAGAGTGTCAACAGTGGGAGTAGGTGATGCTGGCTTGAATGATGTATTTGTTGTATTTTTGTTACTTCCTTTTGTGGTATTATTTGTTTTGATGATATTTAAATTGTTGGGGTTTCTGGAGGTTTGTTCTGCTTGGTGATTAGTTATATAATATTTGTTGTGCTTATATTGTTTTGCGGATTACTGCAGACTCTTTTGGTTACATTAGAGAAAGAGGGTGAAGATTCATTAAGAGTGGGGGGTATTAGCATTTTATGTATTCTAATAGCCTCGCGCATGCTGCATTTCTTTTCAGTTTTTATTGTAATTATTTGTTTCATTTGGAGGCAGCATTTTCATACTGGAGGCAGCATGATCGCCTGAGCAATTTGCGCAAAACGTACGTGAGCATGGAGTTTGCGTGTGAGGTAAAAGTGCATATGACTCGCATACTGGGGTTTTGTTGCAACATTTAGTTGTGTGTCCATTTTGACAACTTTTACACCTCAACGGGTTCGGGAAGTAAGGTCTGACTTTGGTAGTGTACCATGAGACTTCTAGTTTTTCTGGGAGCTGATACAAGTCGATTGTGAGCAACACGTCTCCAATAGCAACAGTTTGGCCATCATAACGTTTAAGGAATTTGTATGCTGAGACAACACCTTGATCACTTAAATTTTCCACTATTTCTGTTTCCGGAACATCATTTAGACCACACATCGTACCTGCATATAACCTGTAAATCCTGCCTGGATCTTTCTTCTGACCATTCGCCAGTGATAATCACAATAAATGATAAACTCGAAAGTAGGTCCCAAAACTGCCAACTTACCAACAGCTGTACAAACTGGACTCAATTTAAAACCAATTTGACGTCGACACTTGACATAAAAGTTGCTCTAAAAAACGGGGAAGATATAATCGAGGCTACCGAGTATCTAACAAAATGCACCCAGAATGCAGCGTGGTCATCCACCACTCATGTGAGTCTTCATACTCGTACGCAAAGAAATTCAAACATAGGTATCTTCCTAAGAAACAAACTGAAAGAGAAATGAGACAGTTTCTATGGGGTTTGGAACCAACACACCTCACCAATTACTCCCGGTGGAAAGTCAGCAAAAAGTAAGTACCACAAAAGAGTACCGTCCTCCACTTCGTAAAAAGGATGGTTCATGGGCGAAAACCGCAATCGAGAAATCTGAGCTTTTTTCTAAATATCTAAAAGATATTTTTACACCAAACGATACTGAAGCTGATCTTTGTTTTGACAGCACTGTTGCTACCTTTTTAAACGAACCCTACCAAATGGAGCTACCGATGAAGAAGTTCACCAAAAGTGAAATAGCTAGCACTGTTAAAAAGCTAAAAGATCACAAGGCACCAGGATATGATCGCATCACGGCCGAAATTCTCAAAAAAACTACCTCCTGAACCCTAGAATTTCATTACCCATTTGTTTAATGCGTGCTTAACCAGAAACATTTTCCCAGCTTAATGAAAAGTAGCAGAAATTAAAATGGTGCTCAAGACGGGAAAACCAGGCGATGAAGTGAAATCCTATCGCCCTATCAGTCTTCTACCAATACTGTCAAAAGTATTTGAGAAGATCTTCCTTGAACGTTTAATGGTTTTTATCGAGCGCAAACAAATAATTCCGAAACATCAGTTTGGTTTCAGGAATGAGCATTCGACAATTGAGCAAGTCCATAGACTTGTCGAAAAAATACAAACAGCGCTTGACCGAAAACAAATCTGTTCAGCAGTTTTCCTGGACATATCACAAGCCTTCGACCGAGTGTGGCACCAAGGTCTACTCTTTAAAATAAAAAAGAAATTACCACCAAATGCCTATTTGCTCCTTAAATCATATCTAAACCAACGAATGTTCTACGTAAATTACGAAATGAAAATAAGCTGGGGTCCCACAAGGCAGTATATTAGGTCCAATCCTGTACTTAATTTTTACACATGATCTGCCAACCACAAAAGGTGTACTAACTGGCACTTTTGCCGATGACACTGCTATTATGGCGACAGCAGTGGATCCCGTGGAAGCCTCTTATATGCTCCAAATAAGCATAAATAAAATCTCCAAATGGCTCCGGAGCTGGCGGTTGAAAGTAAACGAACATAAATCTCAACACGTAACCTTTACCACAAAAAGAACCACCTGCTCACAAATCAACTTAAACCGTATTCCAATTCCGCAATGTGATAGTGCTAAATATCTAGGCATTCATTTGGATAAACGGCTTACGTGGAAAACGCATATCTTTACAAAAAGGAAAGCTCTAGGTTTAATATTTCGTAATATGTACTGGCTGCTAAGCCGCAAATCCACCCTCTCAATGGACAACAAACTTATCCTCTACAAATCAGTGATAAAACCAGTCTGGACTTACGGAATCCAACTGTGGGGTACTGCCTCAAATTCAAACTTGAAAATCCTGCAGCGTTTCCAGTCCAAGACTCTACGCACCCTAGTCAACGCTCCGTGGTACGTGACAAATGCCCAAATTCATCGGGACTGAGACCTCCCTTCAATAAAAGAAGAAATACAAAATGTAACCAGTAAATACCGAAATCGACTTCAATCGCACCCAAATGAACTGGCCTCTACCCTCATGTCACCATCATGTGTCTTTTTAAGGTTGAAAAGAAAAACACCAAATCAGCTCGTCCAAGAGCCATCTATAAAATTTTGAATTTATTTATTAGAAAGGATACTTCACAGGAAATATTCCTTTAATACTAAAATCAAAGCCACTCTTAAATGTAACCAAATATTTGTAAAATGTCTTCTAAGAATTGTAAGTATAGACAGAATACAAAATAAAGTTTAAAAAAAAAAAAAAAAATAGACAAGGCGCAAAAATAGTGCCCTTAGAGTGGTTAAGATTGTTGTGCATTTCGATTTTCCCATCGCAAACTCCAATTAGTTTAGTTGTAGCGAGCAATTTTTTGGCAACTAAATCGTTTTTAACAAACAGCAGAAGGCTGCCGTCTCTGAGACTTGAAATTTCTATTTTCTCCGTTGAGATATTCTTTAAAGCCTTGTGTACGGCAAAACATGAATATTTATTTAGTTGTTTATTGGTGTTTATTGCGCTAGCCACAAGGTATTTTGGGTTGTCCTTTTTAATTAAAGGGAGATACGGGAATATTTCCTTTGGTGATTGTTGGTGCTTTTTTTCTCTTGGTTTTGGGCTTGTTGATAACAGGGCGAAACTATTATCTGGAAGAGGAGGTCCCTGGAGGGACTTTTAATTTTTTCTACCACCACAGAAAGCACTTATAATAAGATTTTCTTACCAAAGGAAAAGAAAAGTCGCTAGGAAAAAAACACTCACGAATATAACGCAAAAGAAAAAAGACCGATTCCACTGCTGAGCACAACCGTACGCTTTAAGTGTCACTCGATGACTGTTGGGTGTAATATAAATGTAAACAAAACTCTAAAACTAGGTCGGCTCAATAACTGGTTCTGCAGCCAGACTGCGATATACGCGACAAACCTTCCATGGCGTCATAAGGTACAACAGGAACTTCTTATGGCAGCATCTACACGTAACATACCAATTTTTTTAACTTTCCTTACAAATTTGGTTTATATTATATAAGCCGCAGTTAGAATTGTTTCTGCACAGCAGCACCCACTTTGGAAGCAAGTTTTCACTCAGCCTTATTGTGAGTTTCGCCCTCGTAAAGAGAATAGTTATAGTGAAAATGCGGCACTTGTGTTGCCGATAAGGAAATTTATGTTCGAAAGTGAAATATTTCAAGGTGAAATTCATAGTAAGCGAAAAGCGGAAAATGAAATATTTCGGTCGAAAGTTAAAATGATGATAAGGCTGAATATTTTGAAATGTTGCTGAAAAATAAAGTAGTCCATTACGAACCGCGCAAGTACGATACTGAACTGCTTTAATTTGTTTAAGTCCGAAATATGTAGATGTCCATGTCAAAATGAAATGTGCAGTAAAAAGTTGAAAAGTAACCCGCCGATGGTCCTCTTTGTACAATACATACATATATGTGCATATCTCAGAGAGAAATGAATAAATAATTTCCCAATTTCATGTAAACACAAATATCGGTCGCACGTCACAACTTTCTTGCTATATCTGTGTTACCCATGATAAAGAAAATACTTTTAAGTGACAAATGTCAGATGAGCGGCGATAAGGCTAGGGTTGCCTGATCTCAGATATAAATAGCACACCAACAAGTCGAATGTTATTGAAATGAGCTTTCCTTTTATCTAACCCATTACACTTCTTAAATTTTCCACAAAGTATTGCGGAACACATAAAATAATACACATGGAATATAAGATAAGATAAGAGTTTATTAAGTAGAAAAACGTTACAATATTTATGTTATCGCACAATTTACAGAATATGATATAAATCTTAATTCTACATCATTATATTTGTATATTTATCACAGGTTTGGTTTTTTAAACGATTTTTTCTTTTTTTCGAAGGAAAAAACTACTATGAAAAACCTCCGCTTTACATCTTACAAGCTAGGGTTAATCTATACGCATTTAAATACCAGGGCCTAATTGAACATTAAGAAAGTTCAGTTATTAGTAGATTGTCCGAAAAACTGGAACGAATTTTGAATCTTTTAGTCAAATTTTGTATTTGATCTGACAAAATCTTAGTTTTTGATTCATCATGAAGCTTTCTGGTGGAGAAATGCCATGGGAGTCGTAGCATCATTTTGAGTACCTTATTTTGGCAGATTTGCAGTTTCTTAATATGTGACTTTGCGATATTACTCCAGGCTGGACAGGCATATAATATTATTGGCTGAAATATAGACTTATAAATTATTAGTTTATTTTCATCACTTAAGCCTGAGCGTCTATTTATTAGGGGATATAACATTTTAATCGCCAAATTTACTTTCTCCTGTATGTACCAGATATCGTACGGTATTGGCCCACGGGATATCGTAACTACCTAATTTCAAACCTGTACTTGGTATAAAGCAATGACTTCTTTTTCTAGTGAAAAAGATAGCTTGCGGCTTACCAATGTTTAATTTTATTTTCCAAGTACACAAGTAGTCTGCCATGTTTTGTAGTGCATCTTGAAGTTTGGTTACGATTTGGATACCAAACGCATGCGAACAACACATGGAATATCTGCGAAGACAAAAGCAATACTACAGAGTCCGGCACTCGAAGTGTAACCAATTAAAAGGACCATAAATTTAGTTTAGAAAATTACTTTTATTCAATTCAAAGTAAAAAAATTTGTGAAACTAATTAGTATCAATTTACTTTTGCTCGATATGACCACCTTTTGCCTTGACTATGGCTTTGAGACGGTCCAGAAACGAATCGCAAGCTGCACGAATGAGATTTGCAGGTATTTTGGCCCACTCGCGGACAATTGCTTTTTTCAGCGCCTCGAGACGGGTAAATCTTTTAGATCGGACCATGCTCTTCAAACTGGCTCAAAGAGAATAATCCATCGGTTTGCGTCCGGTGAATTTTAGAGCCATTGTGTGGCCGTTATGGAGTTCAGAACGTTGTTTTTTAACCATTCTTGATTCACTCAAACTTTGCGAGACGGTGCTGAGTTCTATTGAAACGTCCATGGTATGCCACCAAAATGTTTGTCTGCCCACGGCTTCAAAGCAACCTCCAGAATACATACTTCTCCGATAATATTTCGCATTTACCTTGACGCCGGGCTCGATGAGAACGATTGGAGAGCGCCCATCTGCGGTTAAAGAGGCGCGAACCCTTGTGGCGGGTGCTGCCTTCTGGTGGTCAATTGATGACTCAAATTCTCATATGAACGGACGGTCAAATAAACCCTACCGTTTTGGTAGTTTACGAATTGCTAAATTTGAAAAATTTTCTTCTCAGAAAACACAATGTTCGAAATTGACCGCTTTCTGCCAGCCAAGCGAAGCAACTCCTTCGCTCTCGTAAGTCTGACTTATTGCTGCTTTGGTGCGAGATGATGCGCCTTTTGATCTTTTTGCTCATTTTTCAGTATGCGGCGAATGCTATGGTCAGATACTTTCAGTCCTTTCGCCATTTGATTGGCACTTCGTAGGGGTTTTCGTTCAAGTCGCTTCTTCACTTCTTGAACCATTTCACGTGACGTTGCAGTCTTTTGATGACCACCTGCATGACGTTTCGCGATGCTACCGGTATCATTGTAACGAGTAATGGTGCGATAAACCAAAGCTTTATTTACTTTAAGGTGGTCGAGCTCACGCTCGAGCATCAGCGGTGCGAGCGCTTTGAAGTTGGTTACACTTCGAGTACCGGACCCTATGAAAACGAGATAATGGGAATGAGCGGCATTCTCTTAACCGGTTGGTGAAAGTGTTTTTGTGAATCTAACAGCAACAGGACAGAGTGAGGCAGTCAAAAAGTATTTTATCCTCCTTGATGACGCCTTGTATTGGAGTGCTGTTCGCTATTATTTCTAAACGAACCGAAGTTTGCCAAATAGCCCAGCTGAACAAATGCGAGTATATGTAGTGGTATACACATAGGTATACCCTACGTATACACATACACAAAAATAAACATGGGTTTTTGAATTATGAGCCCACAGGAAGTGTGGCGAGGTTAAGCATTCTTTTCTTTTTTATGTCTACGAAAAATGGCGGGAAAGAACAATGAAAGAAAAGTCGTTTTGTAGCATAATGGCTTAATTTACATAAACAAATGGGAAGCAGCTGTGAAGCATGATGCGCTCGTTTTTATGGTAAATTGTGAAACCGTAACGGTGAAAGTGAGCAATTCGAAAATGGACTGAAAATTGCACTTTGTTTGCTTCTGTAAATTTATTAGCAGCTTCTGGTAGTTCTTTCTACAGGCATTTTGCGAAAGGATTTAGAAATATCGAGGCTATATTCCACCAGTTGAATATATGTTGCACAGGGAGTCCGGGGGCAGAATTATGATTTAAGAGCTAAATGAGAAAGAAATTACTACTGATTAGAGTTTATTCCAATAACTACTGCAAAGAAGACAAGTGCGGATTTTATATATATTTTTAATATATCCTTGAATGTTGCCCGTTATGTCGTATACGCTCGTGGAATCTGGCCTCCGTACTCCGTACCACTCTCTGGAGAAATGATGTCGGATTGCCATTGTGCTCGCGATAACGTGTCGCAGAAATTTTTACGCAAACTGTAATTGTCAGGCTTAAGCAGATGTACGATTTGAATTTTGAAGTAGTGAAGTCTCTCCATATTTCATGCGCAATAGTGTTAAGAATTCCCAGGGCAGCCGATCTCTTGCGCACTGACTCACGGGGCTTATCGTGTAAACTTTTAACTATGAGTTCAATATTTTCATTTACTAACGGAGCCGTGGGCTTTTTTTAACCGAACTTATTGCCCGGAAACACCATCCATGACGAGCAGTTGCACACGACTCATTGATCTTGAAATACGTCTCGATTGCGAACGCACGTCCACTGCGACATCGCCACTAAATAACCCGCACGAATAACGGCGCTAATGCAGTCCCCTCCCCGCTCATACGCTCGGCGGTTATGGAAAATCTTCATGCATAGTGTTAAATATTTTTTAGAACTATGAGTTTAAATGATTATTGTTGATTATCGCTTTCAGGTTAAATGCACAGACTAAATGTATGAGACCATTCTCGCAAATTTGCAAAGATGACCTCTAAGTTTTAGCAGAAAAATATACAAGAGGATACGTTATTACCTTTTTATCGAAAAACGACAACCGCCGAGATAGACGGAAGACATGATTCCAATTGAAGTCCAACTTTAAATGTTTGAAGAAACTTCTCGTTAGATAATACAAAAAATTTATATATAATCTCTGAATTTTGCTTTCCAGCATTTCTAAATAAATTTTGCTCCCCCAAATGTAAGACTCACGGGTCAGGACTAAAAAAATACTTAACTCTTAACTTTTTATTGCGCTTTGCTTCGAAGTACTAAACTTTTTCTCTCCAATTTGAACTACATAAAAATTCAGTATATTAAAAAAGAGAGCAGAAAGCAACAGCAAAAGCAAATGGACAAACAAGTATGTCAGTAACACCGTTGTGATGTTATGATGTCCGTGTTGTGTGTATGAACTCTAAACCAGTGCACAGAAACTGGGACATGTGCCACTGCTATCTCAACTACTCTACATTGCAATGCTACACAGCTGCTGCTATCCATCTGTTTGAAGCATTTAAAGTGAATTGCGTCCATGCACTCAGCCAATTAAGCGAATAGTTTCTTACCCAACATCCTTTAAACCACATGTGTATGTATGTGCGTATGTCAGTACATCTCAATATTGTGACAACGCATTTGAATCATTTTATCATCCTGTTGTATCATCCTTTTTCTTTCTTAAAATTGTGTTCATATATTTAAATTTTAACAACATTTGCTAACAACTACATTGGTTAGTGAACAATTTATCACATTTACCGCTTTTCATGCGTTATGACGGATATTCGGGGAGAACCGTTGTTCGATATGTGTGTAACTTATAAAATTTCTGAGCAAAACACTTGTTGAATTACATTTTGCAAGTATCTCAATTCTACTGCACTGATGAATTTCAAGACAACAAGACCAAAGGCAATCTGAAGTCAGTACTACACTGCGTTTAATAATTAAAACACAGGGCCTTACAATAAGTTTTACAATATATTTGTTTCTCATTTAGTTGTAATAATATTTTTATAGGAAAATAAAGCTACTCTTCTTATAATATTCATGTAAATGCAATTTTAAAACTTTGAGCAAATTCAAAATAATTTTATCAATATTTCACATTTTTGCTTGCTAAGGCAGGCTCACGCTTGCCTAGGATGAGTACGTCGAACACATATCAGTTACCAACTTTATTTTATCACTCCCAAGGAAGGAATATAAAACATTGGTTGGCGTACTGATGAGGCATTGTCTCACTCCATATCACGTAGCTAAAATGGGAATGATCCAGTGCGGTTATGCGAAGAAGAAAAAGGTATGTTAGAACACCTCCTTTGTCAGTGCTCTGGTCTAGCATCCTACAACTGCCTGGGATCGGTATAGTTTTCATCTCTGAAGGTTATTGCTAACAAAAGCTTAAACTGTTTATTAAAACTTGCCAAGACATGTATCACGAACTATCTTTAACACGAGGCCAACAACATTGGTCACACTACGGACCTTTGTGAGCTATGTGAGATCTTTTCAGATCAACCAGTTATACCTAACCTTCACATTTTTAATCAGGTTCTTTGTAGCTGTTGGCTCACAAATGGCATTAATTTTTGGCAAGTTTTTTGTTGAAGATGTTGAGTGTTTTCTTCCACAAAGGAATGTATCGAACATTTGTTATATGGAGAGAATCGTTAAAAAAAAATTTCAATTATCAACGGGATCTGTGCGCCACTGAAACTTGCACTTCATTTTACCAAAATTCAATGAGCTTAGCCTCCATGCCCGTTGCGATGATAAAAGATGACATAATGCAATGCCGCTGAGGCGAAAAAAAGTAAACGTACTCCGATTTCGCTGAATCTATGTACCTGCTTTACTTTCACTTAGGAAAGAAAAAATATGAAATATAGTAAAGATTGACGTACTGTCACTACTTCCTCTTCTCTTTGCGAGAATATGAATTGTGATGAAACTCGGTTTGCACATTGCTTTTACTATGACCCTGAAATATGGTATTGGGCTCAAGTGTTAAATACCATATGATCCAATTTTTATGAAATTTAGTGTTGAATTTTCTCTGGAGAATTGATATAAATAATGACAAGACGATCGACGGGAAAAACAGGGCTGGAACACAGAATAATGTATTGGCTCTACTCAGCAGCAGCTAGGCCAATTCTTTACTATGGTATGGTAGCATGGTGTAATGCGCTTTAAATTGAAGGAGTTGAAAAAGACTGGCATTGGTTCTCATAACCGGTGCAATGTACACCACACCATTTAGCTATGTTCACAATTCTGAAAAGAACTTTCTTTATATAAGCCATTCGCCCTTTCATTTGTTTGAAGCAATTAACTGTTAAATCTGTTTGATGAGTCAAATTGGCTTAGACCGTCCATCTGGTGCTACTAGTAACGGTACTTTCGAACTGGGTGCAGCTTGTAATCAACTAAAAATATTAAATTTTTTTCAGAAGATTTTATTGTTTTTAATCTTTCTTTTGAAGCCTATAAAATTTATGTAACTAGCACACAATTACAAATAAATTTTGGAATTAGTAAATTTTAAATATTTAGAGTAACTACCATAGTTTTTTCTTTTAGATTTACACACCAACATTTTTAATTTGCAAATCCCCTTCTTTTGATTAACTCCTCTCGCTTTAATTGACTTGCTTGCTTCAAGCAATTGTCGACAGCAGAGTAAATCAAAATGTGCTACTCTCTTTTAATAAATCAAATGTATAGATTAACCTTCCTTGGCGGCAATTTAAGCTTTGCTATTATTTGACAAGCCCCGGCTCAGTAGGTAGGTAGGTTTGGCAACCGCATCGCACATAGGGACAATGATGCCACTTAGACCACGGAATGGGTCCGTTGTGAGCCGCGGGGGCTGGGCTCAGTTTGTTCGTGATATTTTTTTCATACATGTGATTCCTTTTGAATCACTGAAAGCAACAACAAAGTTATCGAGTAAGATTCGTCGCTAGCAAGTATGGTTATTCCTCATTAGACTGGTATAACTCACTGTCGTACAAGCACATGTAATTTTAGGCGCGTTGCCAATATAGTATGTTCATTTATACCAGTTGCTTCATCTATTCGCCACTTGTTAACGCTTGACGAAAAGAAGAGGCATTTTGAATGCTGCTGATATCAAGCAATGCTGTGACTGCTTTTGTGCCCGTTTTCCATTCTTCAATAACACAGGCCGGCAAAATTTAACCAACATTCAGACCCAGAAACCAGGCTATATATTTCGGAAGGTTTGTGATGCGCTGAATCCAAATCTGGCCTCGGAATTGCTCTATCAGCTCTGGTTTTCGAGATATCCTAACCTAAAAGTGCAAAAAACACCGTTTTTGCCCATATTTGAGGTTATCTAGCATTGCAGATGTTTTCTTTCACCAAAATTAAAGGATGGCATCTTTAAATACAAGCCTTATGTTTTCAAATGGCGTTGAGTTTGCTCAAATATCATTTTTTTTTCGCTGAGATATCGCATTTTGAAATTTTCATGTTTTTTAGGATTAGGAGCTACGTGGGGGTTGGTGGATTAGGAGTTAAGTGGTTAAGCCTACTTGTGTCAGATTTCGATTCATCGCATTAAAATCCTTCGAAAATATGTAGGCCGGTTTCTGGGACTGAGATGCTGTCGGCCTGTGTAATGTAACTCTTTCATTGAATTGTCGACTAGACAAGGTGTATATTCGAATTTTCAGAACAAGACGAGGAAAACTAGTACGCTGCGGTTTTCGATGCCGCTTTAGATTAGTAAAAATCATAAATTTTTCAAGTAATCTGTTCGCCATACTTGCACAACTACAAACATTCAATTCAACTACCAATATTTTGCTAGTGGATCCCACCTGTATGATTCCCAACGTCCTTGCCCACTATCAAAGAAAGTTTCGAAGCCGATTAGCAATTTATGCAAAACTGAAAGGAAGGCTCTTAAAGCGTTTTATAATTGACTAATACCAGAACTGGGTAACTTTCAAAGTAAAAGGGATTTCGATTCAATTTATGCAGTATACTCATAGAACCTTTGCGACTCAATGCAGTGGCTTAGCGGACGTAAATTAGATCATCAGTGGGTAGTCCATTTGGTTTCCGGTACAATATTTTTGGTTTCCTTTTACGTGAACAAACAAAAACACATTTTTCAGAAATGGTAAAAGGATCAGGCGAACGCTGAAGGTGGTTAGCAGTTAAAGTGCGTTTTTTCGTTTGAAAAAAATGGGTCGCAAAATGAAAATCGAGGGCAATTCCATTTACGCTTTGGTCAAATGAAAAGAACTATTTACAGTTAATGCTCTTTGAGACTTGAAGGCAAATCATCAGAGACTTTTTTTTGGTTTTTCAAAGAAAAAAAAACTGTAGTGATTCTATTACCTGTCGTAATGTTGTAAAGAAAGTTTTGCACTTCATAGCTTTCTTAAGAAAGCTCTTTGAAGGTTGAATTCTGAGTTATTTTTAGTTTTCATTCAACTTTGCGCACACTTTGCATAACCCGAATTTCTGTTAAAAATACCATACATTTTTACACAATTTGAAAGCTTAATTTAAATACAGCAAATTGGCTGCTCTTTAATACCTTAATCACCATTTATCACTTCATGATCTAATGACAATTCATCAGCGTGTATATCAATCATGAGCTTATAAGACTCAACCTTCTCTGCTTCGCTTACAAACGGATCTCGATGGTCCTCATAGTTGGCGCAACAATAAAAATTAGCAACAAATTAAAAATATCAAATGTATTCCTGTTTGGCGTTATTGTGTTTCCCAAAAAAGGATATAGCTCCACCATTTCTTGATGCACATCCATTCTTCATAGGTGCATATCTTACATGAGATCACAATCATCGAAGCAGCAAATGCGTTATACCGCCAGCCGCAATTTTATCACATGAACAACGTACGGCTTCAAATTGCTTCTGTCCGCAAAGGCAACACAAATGATGCTGCTGGCAAACAATTCGGTTTACCAACTAAAATCAATCAGTCAAACCACAGTGACATGGTCAAGGGTGTGGGCATCATAAATGCACTGCGGTATACTGATGCATGTTCATATGTACTTAGGCGCACTTGTGTGTTTGTACGCATGTATATGGGTATGTGGGACCCCCTGCCATCTCAACTTTGCTCCGTTTAAAATTTCACATATCCATATAAATTGCATTCGAAGCATTTAGTTATCATTTCAATCCTATACCCTGAAATGGGGTTAGAAATGAGGCTAATATTTAAAATATGAAAATATTCTTTAGGCATAACCCTGAAATGGGCACACGAGTTGCATACACACAAACAACCTGTTACTAGCTGGAGTTTCTAGATCGTCGACTCTAGCTGATATCTGCTGGTTGTAGTTTGCTTTAACATTACTCCTTGAGTATTAGAACGTTTAAATCTCCCTGTAAAACAAATTATAAATCAAGTGCACCATTTGGATTTTTAAAACAATATTCTAACTTTCCTGACCAACTAACTTAAAGTCTTAAAATCCTTTGATATCTTATGATCCCTTTCTGACGTTTAGAAAACGATATTATCCTGTCTCAATAAATGATTGACTAACTTTTTATTGAGCCCTTATTGAGCATGAAGAATTACATATGATGACAAGTAGTTGATGTGGGTGCGCTTTTTTTTAATAAAGATTAAAGGAAATAAAGTGAGAAATATTAAAGCACTACTAAACTACTCATTCAAGGAATTGCCTTCACTTTGCATTCTTTTTTGCTCCATTCCCTCAAATGACTGATGACATTGTGAGCTATTTTAGGAATGACAGTAAAGGGGAAAGCAACCATTGCAGCAGCAGTGATGCAGACATTCATCGACACTTTGTTCGGAAGTCACCGTACTCGCCTACGCTCCAGTTGCGCTGTTCATTGCATTTTCTGGGCTTGCTCTGGTGGCCTTGTAAATTGCGCACTTATTCAACTATACTGGCATTGCGGCTAAATGGTTAGTGGCTACGACCGAACGTGCTAAACAGCAACTATCCTTCCTTAGAGCTGAAAATGTTGTGAGGGCGATTTGCTTGCATGTATATACGTATGTATGCATTGAAAGAGTAAGCTCGAGTGTATGCAAATATTTATTTATTGAAGCTGAAAGTTACTGAATGAAGTGTAAAATTGGAAATTGATTTCTGCCATACAGCTGACTGTAGTTCTAATGATATTTTTATAGCAATTCAAGTAACTGGAGAAGGACTACAACATACAGCGCCTCTCGGTAATTTCTGTTATTATTCGAGATTTAAATAGTCTGCATTTAAGTACTTATATTTGTTAACTGGCTTGTTCAAGTGGACTGGGGTGGCGGAGTAAAGAGATAGCAAACCTCGTTATCACTCTAGTACTCGTATGAGTCTCGGCAACAGGAATATCGAGGGTAACGAGAAGAAGGATGAACGTACCGGGTTAGGACACCCCTTAAGATCGACCAAAGAGGAACCAGTGCAAGTTCCTTCAACCGGGTTAAGGCGGAGGTACAGACGTCTCAGGTTAACCACAATTCTCACAGAACACAGTAAGATAAGGGAGCGTGCAACGAGGTTAAGCATACCACATAACAATATATACCGCAGTTGTAGAAAAGTGCGTGAGAAGAAAGCTATTTCCATTATTTTTGCAATTTTTCAGCTTTGTAAAAAGCAAAATTATGAGCTTTTGGGAAATAATGCCAATACAACACTAACGAAATTTCAGGAATTATAGGAAATAAGACTCTTGGAAACTTAACCACCAAAATAACAGAGCATTGTGGCATTAAAACGCCGCTAGATGCAATTTAAATGCCTCCCAATTCAGGACAGTCAGCCAATTAGAAAACATATAATAACATCAGTATTTAAACATATCGAATTTCGCTTAAAATATGGGTCCATCTGTAGAAGTCCACGCAAGTGGGGAAAGTTACTGATCGCCATTCACTTGGAAGTGGCCACGACGATTCTTCTACATATGGTTCAAGCAGCTCACAACGTCCGGGATTAGCCCACGTATCCTCTGGGTAGCTTCCGAACACCCGTTCGGGAGTTAGCTAACGTGAAAAGGCGAAGCATTCCAGGATAGTTGGTTGTGCGCTGGGTTTGGGACCCGCTATTTAAAAATCCCCCCAATGAAAAGAATTACAAAGCCTCGGATGAGAACTACCTTTACTGATGACGACCCCTGCAAGCGAAATAAGGAATACGATTTGAGGGCATGCACCTGGAATGACCGGTCCCTTAATGGGTAAGGTGCCTCTGCCCGGCTGGTTGATGTCCTCGTGAGAGTAAAGGCTGACAACACTGCCATCCAAGAGAAGCGATGGACGGGGCAAGGCAAGAAAACCATAGGACCTTGCGACGTCTACTACAGCTGCCATGTAAAGGAGCGCAAATTCGGTGTCGGATTTGTTGCGGGAGAGATACTTCGTCGTCAAGTACTGTCGTTTGCTCCGGTGGACGAGCGTCTCGCAACAATCCACATCAAAGAGCGATTTTTCTGCATATCGCTAATTTGCGCCCACGCCCCGACGGAAGAGAAGGACGAGGCGACCGAAGATTCCTTCTATGAGCGCTTGGAGCGTTCTTATAAGCGCTGCCCCGCCACGACATAAAAATCGTGCTTGGCGACTTCAACGCCAGGGTAAGGAGGGAATTTTTGGCCCCACAGTCGGAAAATTCAGCCTGCACAACGAAACATCCGGTAACGGACACAGGCTGATCGACTTCGCCGGGGCCCGAAACATGGTAGTCTGCAGCACCAGATTCCAGCATAAGAAGATTCACCAAGCTACCTGGCTGTCTCCTGATCGAAAAACGCGAAACCAGATCGATCATGTTGTGATAGATGGAAGACACGCTTCTAGTGTATTAGATGTACGTACGATCCGAGGACCCAACATCGACTCGGATCATTACCTTGTTGCAGCCAAACTGCGCACACGCCTCTGAGCTGCAAAAAACATACATCTACCTACGCAAAGAATGTTCGACATCGAAAAGTTGCAATTACAACAGACAGCCAGAAGATTCGCCACTCGACTCTCACTCCTGCTCTCAGAGAGTACCGCCCAACAAACCGCAATGGAGCAACATTTCTCGTTCCCTACGTACCGCCGCCGAAGAAGAAATCGGAGAAAAGGAGTTATCTGTATGCCGCGATGTCTGAATTGGGTATCCCCGCAAAACTAATACGGCTATGCAAGATGACGTTGCTCAACACCAACCGCGCCGTCAGAATTGGGAAGGACCTCTCCGAGCCGTTTGATACCAAACGAGGTTTCAGACAGGGTGACTCGCTGTCGTGTGACTTCTTTAACCTGATGTTGGAGAGGATCGTACGAGCCGCAGAACTTAATCGCCCAGGCACAATTGTTGGCGTATGCCGAAGATATCAATATCATTGGCCTTAACAACCGCGTTGTTAGTTCTACCTTCTCCAAACTGGATAAAGAGTCAAAGCAAATGGGTCTGGTGGTGAACGAGGACAAAACGAAGTACCTCCTGTCTTCAAACAAACAGTCGGCGCACTCGCGTATCGGCACCCACGTCACTGTTGACAGTTATAATTTCGAGGTTGTAAAAGACTTCGTTAATTTAGGAACCAGCATTAACACCGATAATAATGACAGCCTTGAAATCCAACGTAGAATATCTCTTGCCAACAAGAGCTACTTTGAACTAAGCAGGCAACTGAGCAGTAAAGTCCTCTCTCGACGAACAAAACTAACACTCTACAAGACTCTCATCATGCCCGTCCTAACGTATGGCCCAGAAGCTTGGACGATGACAACATCCGATGAAGCGACGCTTGGAGTTTGAGAGAAAGATTCTGCGCAAGATTTTTGGACGTTGGCAACGGCGAATATCGCAGACGATGGAACGATGAGCTGTATGAGCTTTACGACGACATAGACAAAGCGCAGCGCATAAAGATCCAACGGCTACTTTGACTGGGTCATGTCATCCGAATGGATACACACGCTCCGGCTTTCACAGTATTCGACGCGGTACCAGCTGGTAGTAGCAGAGGAAGAGGAAGACCTCCTCTGCGTTGGAAAGATCAGGTGGAGAAGGACTTGGCTTCACTTGGTGTGTCCAATTGGAGACGGTTAGCACGAGAAAGAAACGACTGGCGCGCGCTTTTAAACTCGGCCAAAATCGCGTAAGCGGTTATCGCGCCAATTAAGAAGAAGGATAACACATGAATAAAGAAGGATCTACAAATAACACATATCTTAGAAGTTTTTATATACTTAAATTGCTTGCAAGACTGGCTTCCACTCGAAAATTCTTCAATTCGAAATTGCCAAATGCAAAAATAAAATCCTCACTATTTGTTGCTCTAAAAACTCTGTAAACCTTTAAATGTTTTAGTTGTTGGTTTATTGAATTTTGATATACTTATATAATGTGCATCAAGAATATTCGAAAACCATCGACATTTAGTCATTTTCATTGCATACCTAAGCAAGTCAAATAAGAAATTACTAATTTGGTCAAACTACAGATACTATTAGATTTTACAAAAAACAGTCTAGTGCAGGAAAATTCTGATTGCGTGCATACATCTTTTGCGTTTACTATATCCTACTACTTTCACTGCTCTAATTTATTTGCTATGCCTTATTCCTATTCCAATTTGTACGCCTTTCACCTACTCAATTAAGTTCTTAAGCATCCGACAAAAAGCGCAAGGCGATGGCGTAGGAGAAATTCTATGTATGATGTCTAGTGTATGTGTGTGTGTGCTTTATGATTGTTAACCCAGTATAACTGACGCCAAACTTTCGTACTCATACCTGCGACAAAAATTGTGATAAAAATACCTCCGGGCTTACTAGCACGAACCGCTTCAGAAGCAAAGATACGCAGTTGGTACAAATTAATTTCTGTGTACGGCATCCAGGAACCTTCGTACCTGCATTTATGTTAAATAGTTAGGTCAAGTTAAACTTACCGAGTGTTGAGTAAATGGTCACTACATAAATTCAATTTCATGCTATTACTCAGCGGCGACGTTGCTTGAGTGAATGCAAATGCTTTCGAGTGCTTTTTGGAATGATTTACGGATAGACGAATCATTCACAGCTTTTGATGAAGAAGCAGCGTTTAACAAGAAATGTTATAAAGATAACTTATTTTGTAGTTATATGAAAACGCATTCTTCATTTTTTTATGAGTTGACTTTACAACGGTTAAGTTTTAGACCTTGTGTTTGCTTTCAACGACTTGAAGATTACTTGCGCGAAGTGCGTCACTCCAATTTCAAAGAATACTTTGGAGCACAAAGCTTTATGTAAATATAATTTTAAATTTTATAATTTTGATACTCAAACAGCTGCTGATGTGGCGAAACACAATTATTTAAAGGCTGATTATAAGGGCATTAGGAGTTTCTTTGACGAAACCGATTGGAGCTTTTTAGATTCAGCAAGTGATTCTTCTTAATCCTATCGAATTTATGTCGGAAAATTTCAAATGCAGTTTCTAAATTTGTGCCTTTAAAGAGCTCAGTAACCATTTATTAACCACCAAAGGCAAAGCTTTCAAAAAGTTTAAGGTGAGTAATTCCAAAGACGACTATGTACAATTTCTTAAGTTGAGGAAGAAGTTCAATTCCTTGTCGAAAAGGTAGGAAACTACTAGTGAAAATTGGTATCATTGAGTCAATGCACGATCTGCTATAATGCAAGGGACTTATTGGGAACCATTTATTTCTGAATGTTATAGTGGAGCGCTAAAAACATTAAAACCTAGGATGTCTTAGGGACTAGATGAAATTAAATTATCTTTGCGAAAATGTGTTGTGAATAACATAAATAATAATCTCTACCTATTTAAAAGTTGTGTATTTGATTTTTAAATAGCAAACATTTATGATTGCAATAACTTATGTGCCATAATGCAAATAACGTTGCAGAATTTATTTTTTTGTAACAGAAGTGGAAGCAACTGAAAAAATAAATAGATTATGGATAATTAAATGTTAAAAAAAATATTATGTAAACTATTTGTTTATTTAAATAATTAGCATACAAAAAAAAAATAAAAAATTGCTTTCTGTTATTGCAGTAAAATCGAATTAATTATTAAAAACCAAAAAATTATGACTATTTGAAAGAAAAAGATTAATTAACAACAAAATTTGTCTATTGAAAAATTTACATTTTTTCAAATATCATCTTCAATTTCACTGATGTTAATCATAGGCGCTACATTTAGACAGCTGTCGTCGTTGCACTGTAGGCACGTTACACTGCAGTATAATCCACTTTTTCGGCATCCGCATGCAGCTCCACATCCTTTTTTGCAATTGCAAAATAACATTTTTAATAAATTTTCCGGAGCAGGTAATTGAATCGTAAATATTGGATGATAGGTATTATTGGAATAGTTCCATCCCTTAAAACCTGGATTTGTAGGTAAACCCGTTTTGTGTTTGATCCAAATTTACATGATATAATGATATCATCATGGTAGCGATCTATTAATCGCTTTCGAATAGTTTTTTCATCCGGGACATGATCAGTTGTTATTATATTTTTGAGCTGTTGCATCGCAAACTGGAAGTCTTCATTTTCTTCGATGTACTTAAATATTTCTTCCATTGCTGCGTCCATTTTCAAAATTAATGGGTTAATTTTGTTCTCAACATCTTTCTGCTCCACGGATTTAAGAAGCGATTTTAAACAATCTTTGTGATATTTTGCTTTAAGTGCTTGTAAATCTATTACATCCGAAATTATTTTATGCATTTCTCTATAATAAACATCTTTCTGTACAGCGATAAATTTTCGGACGTCATCGCTCAAAGTTGGAATATTTATATATGAAATTATTCGTCTTCTATTCTTATTCAATTTGGCTTCTTTTATTGGATTAGCTTCTTGTCCACAAATGAAACAGTTATTTTTCCAATCGAAGTGAGACGAATGAATGGAATTTTGGAGTTTTCTTTTTGGAGGAGACGATACAGTAATCGTTTCCTTTTTATAGGCATCAATATATTTTTGGTGAATATATTTTCCACGACAACCTGAATGAGCGTATACAAATTCAGCTTGTAAGTGAGGTAACAAACCATCCTGTCGCTCACTTGAAGCAGCTCTCAAAGTTGTTATCCCTCTACTGATTTTCACTATTTCTCCAAGATTTATTACATTTGTACCAGAAGATGAGCCCAATTTTTCGGATATTATACAGCTACGTTCATCAGTAAGGCTGCTAGTCGACGGAAAGCTGAAATAGAAAACAATTTAATACTCCTATAATAAAGTTATGGCATTTTAGCCATGATTAATTTTTATTTATTTTAATGAATAACATAATAATCAATTGAAATTTTTAGTTATAAATAACTTACTAAACAATGTAATAAAAACCACTCGGTAAAAAAACAATTGTTCATGAAACTTGCGTCAGAAATATGCGAGGTTTTCAAGTTGCTCCGTTAACTACACACTCGTGCAAAAGTTTGGAAGTTTTAAATAAAATCACAAAATTTTCACTATTACGTATTCACAACATTCACTCAACACGTGTCACTTATAACTGAACTAGCCAGAACAAATTCATAGTACGCCGCAGCTGCTGTTCCCCTCTTCAAATTTGACTTCCTGCTCAAGGTCTCTTCGACCCTTAAAATAAAATGGAACGTTGGGAAGATGTTTGTCTTTATCTATTTAAGTAAAATTTAAGGTAGAACTAAAAAAAATTATTTCCAACTAAATATTATGCTCCAATATATTAATTTTTCATATTTTTTTGTTTAAACAATGAAAAAATTAATTTCACAATATAATATTGGTAGCAGTTACAATTTAGAGCATACAAAAGAAAATCCTGTTGGTTACATGGCAATTCATTCAATCCCTATGAGATCCGAGGTCAAAACCCCCGGGCGCTCCTCTATTAATAAATATTTTATTTTAACATATACCAGGAAGCCAAATTTATTTCCTGCTAACTACAAATTAAATAAATATATCCTAAGTAGGTAGTGGAAAATGAAAGATCTTGGTATCGTTTTTGATACTAAACTTTCTTTCACCAAGCAAATCCCACTGATTTTAAAGACGCTCAAACTTTGAAATCTCCCTATGTTGCCTCAGTACGGTCTTACAGCCAGTCGTTCAGTCAAGGAAAATCGAAAAGATGTAAAAAATTTTCACAAAAATAGTGTTTTTTATAATGGGCTGGCAATATTGCTCGGCTCTTTATAGAAGTTGCCGTAAATTACTTGGATTATAGTTATTACATGATAGACGAATATACTTCCCAATAATCTTTGTCTATAATATCAAAACACTTGTCTTTCAACATAATTTAAACAATCTCCATTCATGGAGTTTTAGAAATTATTTATCACAAAATATCAAGAAATGATTTCGTTTGTATTTTTCTTTTAAACTTCCAACCCGGTTCATTCTTGTTATTTTAGTTTAAGCCTCCAGCTCATCGCAGTTGAAGATGTGTTTCAAAGTTCCCAATAAAGTCTCACTCAATAAAAATAAAATTATTTTTCTCTTACAAAATATAAAATACCAAAAAAAAAAAAAACATATATAAAGTTTTTGACGCAGGGAGAGAGGGAAATTAATACATAATTATGTATTTATATTTCGTTTCCATGCAAGCCTGTGATAGTCATAGTTAGCCGGAAATATCAATCAGTTCAAATTAATTTGAATCAGTTGAATCCGCAATATTCAGAGAGTCCAGGATTATCTAGTCCTCATTGTGGTGAATTTTTCGTAAAGATCTTAACAATAAATAATTTGGATTTAATTCGTATTTGTTTTCAATAAAAATAAAGTTAATTTTTTAACACAGTCCATATGAATCAAAGTTCCAAAGTTTGTAAGAAATTCTATCAAAATTTATTACATTTCTATCAAAATGTTCAGCAGGATTTTTAAGAACCCCTGAGCATGCATTTTATTCGCCCTCCAGTTTGTTATAAAAAAGTGAATATATGAATCCCAAAAGTCGTTTTGAGTTTGATAAATTTATTATTTGTTTTTGAAATTTCTTAACAGCCGTGGCCAAAAGTATTAGGCACCCCATTTTTCACTGAATTTTTCATTTAATAAAGAGAAGTAATGATATTTTATTAATAAATTAGTACAAATAAAAGAAAATTAGTGATAAAAACATTAATATTTAGTTGGCTTACTCTTTGCTTTGATAACAGCAGCAATCCTCGATGTTGCTTTGCATATTCGGCTGTAGCTACGACGCTCTACTAGTGAAATAAAGCATTCTTCAGGGCTGTTTGCGATATTATACTGCGTTCCTTTATTTTACGTGACAAAATAGTCCGCATGTGCTCTGTGGGGTTTAGATCTAGAGCAGCACCTGTCTTGGCGGGGACCAAAAAGTCTAGTCTACGGGAAGTCCCCCAGGCATACAGGCAAGGCGCGCTGCGTGTAGCTTGCGCGCATAGAGCGGAGTCTGATGATGCAATCTGCCTAATAGCGAGAAAGATATCCCTAAGCCTCTTGGCAAATGAACTTGACAGGGAACGCGGCCCACACCTAGAGAAAAAGCAGCGAAGCGACTGCTGACAATAGGCCGGTGGCAGCAGCGGTGGGATGAGTCACAAAGCGGACGTTGGACCTACAAACTCATACCACGTGTTGATGAGTGGTTAATGAGAAAACATGGAGACACCGACTATCACCTTTCACAGTTGCTCAGCGGACATGGCTGTTTTCAGGAATACCTGCACCGTTTTAAGCTGGCAGACAGCCCTTTCTGTCCAAACTGCCCGAATACAGACGAAAACGCAGAACACGTCATGTTTTATTGCGACCGCGTTAGAGAGGAACGAGCTATACTAGAGCAAGGCCTGGGTCATCAACCGTCCTCCAGCACCCTCATACGAGATATGTGCGCAACCAGTGGGAAGTGGGAGGCAACGCAAACGTTTGCAGGTAAGATTATGACACGACTTCGTCATATTGATTGGGAACGCAAAGCGTTTCAGCAAGAGAGAAGGCGGACAGTCTCTGACGAACCGACAACAAGCACAGACGTTTGATTGAATCACTCAATACAGTACCATACAGAAGACAAGACGGTAGTGAATTAAGATAACACTACTGCAAGCTTTCCGATGCCTCCTTTACTTTGGACCACCTATAAACATAGTGGGAGTAATTGAGACTATCGACGGTGTATATATAGCCTCCATACGCCTACAAGAGAAGAACTTGGACGCGGGTACCTGTTGTGTCTTCGGACATAAACGCGGCTCTAACCAGAAGTTATACTTTTGTGGTCCCAGGGTAGAACTAGCCGAGGTGGAGGATGGTTATAGTATTAGTGGGAGCGTGCCCCGCATACCATTGATGTGACGGCACCTTTGAGTGGTTTCTGACATTTTGATTTCAACCTCAAAAAAAAAAGACCTAGAGACTCTGCTGGCCAATCAAACAAAACAATGTTATTGTCTCTACACCAACGCATTGCATTCGCTGATCTGTGACAAGCAGCATTTTCTTGTTGGAATTGAACTCTATCTAAATTAGTGTCTCCGAGAATGTGGTTTATCGAACCAAACGTTTCTAACGCACTTATGCACTTTTGACAGTCCGTGCGACCCTCGCAAATGAACATTTCACCGACATCATAATCAGCCATCCAGCCTCAAATCATGCTTGACAGTGGGTACCACGCAAACTGCATAGTATTCCTCGCCAACCCGTCGCCTCACGAACGTCACACCAGGTGTTCCAAGAAATGGAAACAAAAATTTGTGTTATTTCCTCGAAATTGGACTTGGGTAAGAAGTTATGGTTGTTGATATTTTACAGTGATGTACACTAAGCCCCCCAAGTTCGATTCATCAGACCACACATCTTTCGACTAATCCTCCTTTGGTTTATGAAAGCCATGGCTTCTTTCGGGCTATGTATCCTTTTAAACTTTTCTTCCAGTAACCTTTTAGCTGTTCGAGCATTAACGGATGTTCCAATTTCTTCCGACAACTAAAAGCAAAATTGAGGTGAGATGAAATTTCTCAAGTAAAAAAATATCCCTATAGTGAAAGAGACAATTCTAATTAGGATGGAAATAAACTAGGCTGCCTGTGAGGTATTAACGGAATTTCGTTTATTTTTCCATGTATCCCATTTTGTATGGAATGCATATATAAATATATGCATACATAATTGGCACTTATACCCTTTTTGGGTGTTTGGCCGAGCTGTTCTATTTGTGGCATGCCTCTTGATGTTGTTCCTCAAATCGGGGGCAAAACTGAACGGCAGATATTTTTTATAAGGAAGTTTTTCATAGCAGAAATACACTCGGAGGTTTGCCATTGCCTGCGAGGGGCGACCGCTATTAGAAACAACTTTTGCTCCATTTTGGTGTTTCACGGAGATTCGAACCTACGTCCTCTCCAAATTCCAAATGGTAATCATGCACCAACACATAAGACTACGGCGGCGTTCCCACGACTGTCGGTTCTACGTAACCGGAACGACCTGGATTTATCTCCGGTCAAGGACTGTCACTTCAGAAGCATTTCTCGTATACGCACGGGGAATGTTTATGCTGCTACAACAACAACAACTACGGCGGCCACGGCGTCATTGGCGGAATACGAAATCGCATTCGATGTTTTATAGTTCTAGTTTTAGAGTTCTAATTTTCAATCTGTACTGCATTGTTCCAACGGAAGAAAAGCGATGGCCTAGGGTAGTTGGCTTTGAAACTTTCGCTTGATTCTGGCTTACTGACATAGATCGTACGGCTTCAGAAAATTACACAACTACAAGCCTAGGAGGTTGAAATCGGTCAATTTACACTACTTACCGTGAAAACACGTACATTTATTTATGAAAGCCTAAGTAAGCTCTGTGTTTTTCGTGCATAGGGTGATGGTTAAGGGTTTCCTCAACTTGTGAAAGTAGGAGCCTGACTTGTATGTTGGGATTTGTGCTGCCAAGAGCGTTCCCAATCTCATTACCCATTCTCTGAAACAGCAGTATGTCGCGGGGTACTGTGCCGACGCTGTGCTTTTATAGGGATTGGTTGTTTAAACAAAAACCTTGGCATTAGTCATTATGATGAAAAATGCGTTTTAACTTTCCTATTTTTCTCTTTCGAAATAAAATATATTTGTCTTAAAGAATTGCCGTCATTGAGCAAACCAATTTAATAGAGTCGTTTACATAACTATGGGCGGAGTTTTGAGTACCACTCACCAATAAATCTGACATATAAACGCACTAGTGGAGGTTTTTCTTTTCTCCCTACCCTTCTGCTCTTTTGGTTCGCAAGTGTGCTTGACTTAATGCAAGAATTTCTACTTTGTCGTTGGTTTCATTCATGTTTTGGGCTAAACTTCCACTTATTTCAAGCGTAAAGAGGCAAACAGTTATTGCAGACGTGCCGTTGGCAGCCGACACCAGAATCTCTCAACCGGCAAATTTGCTCTTGTAATTTATTTTCATAGAAAATATTGATCTAGGTGAAATTTCCTACGGAATGCAGCATAAATAAAAATGCCTTTTAATTCATTCCATGTATTTGCAAATTAACGAGCATCTCTTGTTTTAACCATGAAATTGTGGTTTTTCTGGCCAAAAGTAAAATAGCAGCGTAACAGCGTAACTCTTTGTGTTAATATCCCTACAATAAAATGCAAAAAAATTCTATTTTCAACATTTTCTATTTATGTTCAATTTTTTATGAAATACGTTTTCATATATAAGTGTTCTTTAGGCTCTTCAAAAGCTCCAAGGAATTTAATTTGACTTGAAATAATATTTTAGTAATAAAACAATACAAGCATGTAATTTATTTTAAAGCATTCACAAAATTTTATATTATAATCCCTTAAAGAAAGTGATCAAAGGTAGCGGCATGGCATCACTAAGTATTAGTAAATATTTTTTTTAGCTTTTGGTTATTAGCATTCATTTGTCACACATATCTTTCTGATATACGGAGGAACGAAATGAAATGAATTTTGGGTTGCACACTACACACTAAAGGTTGACGTGGCGTATACGTAACAAACTTTAAAACTGCTCAAACGAAACGAAATGTATTAGAATTATGGGCGCATAGTCGAATGTTCTGAGTTACATCACACTTTAGATAGAGTGTTACCGAATTGGTAATTGATTTTTCGGTATTTTATTTAAGTATATATGTAATAGTCAGTTCAGTGTCATGCTCTACCAACTTGCGATACCTTGCGATATTGTGAAATATATTGTTTCGTGCAAATTAGTTACTCGTTATATTTGGCGGCTAACAAATAAGCTGCACATGTGGTGCGAATGCAAAAGTGTACTGAAGAGCATTTCAGTAAGTTGCATATCATTTTGTGTTGTGATAACAAAATTTGTCCTCTGGCAAGAGGTT